>OZ035956.1:3544832-4144832 GCA_964034955.1 Orchesella flavescens | reverse complement strand
GGAGTCTATTTCAAAGGATGACTTGATGGGGGTGGTTCCTGTCGTTGGACACCGGGCGAGGATTTGGAGCGCGCTTTCAAAATTAAAATCTGTATCTGTATATGTATGCTTTAGTTGTCAAAGAGGGTTTGTTAGGCTTAGAGAATTAGCTAGCCATTTAACTGTAGAACATAGATTAACAGAAAATTCCAAATATACTTGTTTATTATGTAAAGGTCACTTCAATAGGAAGTCATATCTTCAGCACATGAGGAATAGCCTCCAGGTTCATAGATTATGTACTATGTTCATAGATTAGCCTCCAGGAAGTAGAATTTGATTATGAGGGTGCAGAAAATAACTCTGTATTTCAGTCAGATCAGGTTGGTAACGTTAGGGAAAAAATTAACTTTCCATCTGGTACGGAGTTTGATGCAATTGAAAGGAGTATTATGAAGTTGTTATGTAGCATCATGAAATCTGGTAAAGTGCCATTAAGTACAGCTGATTCGATAATTTCAAAGGTTGAAGATGTCGTGCAAAACGTAGTTGAACAAATTGTAAACTTTATGACCGAACTTGTTAGAAGTGACAAGAAACGAGACGAGAAATTAGCAGAAATTCTTAAACTAAAAAACATTTACTCCGTATTTTCAAAATTAGATACAAGGCACAAGTTGGACAAGTACCTTTTAGATAATCAACTTATTTTGATGCAAACAAGTCGATTGATATTAACAGTAGATGAATGTTGTAGCTTTTTAGTTTCCTTGTTCTCTAGTGAGTATGACTTACACTTCTCAAGTTTCAAGATAACCGAGATAAATGAATGCAAGATTGTAGATCTTCATGAAATAGATCACTACCAGCCTATTTATCCTGTGAAAAGTTTTGAGTATAATGACGCGCAATTATTTATCAGCTTACCATTTAATCGAGTATGATCATAAACGAGTCTTAAATTAGTATATGATAGGTTAGGATTAGATAGGTCGTAGGATGTCCAACATAAAGCTTGTTTAAAAGTCATGTTAAACATCATGATGAGTCGTCCACTATTAGGGGTCACAATCATCTGGAGAGCTGTCACTTTTTGATGGATCAGTAATAAGTGAGCGTGAAATGCTTGATCGGGGGCTTTGCTTTGGAGGTGGATTACTTCAAACTCTACGGAGTTCCCTTGCTGCGAAGACTGCTGAAGCACCTTCTCCATCTCCTGTGAGTAACCATATTTTATTACACGGCAATTTTCTGCAGTATAATAGTAAATATTTTGTAATGTATTTGTTCCAGAATGATCCGTTTGGTGCTATCCCTACGCTAGTATTGAACTCCCCACCTTCACTGCCGAAAACAAAAAGCATTGGTTTAAACTGCAGTGCAAACCACTATGAAGGATGACCATGAACGACATGCCTCATCTCAATCCTTCGGAAGCCCTAGCCTTTCACAGGTACAAAAATTGTTCCGAAGTCCTGCAATTTACTCTTTTATTTTTCAATTGAATACTAAAGAAAGATTGACTTCAGAGTCTGAAAACTGGGTCCGTCATCGCAGAATCTAGCCAGAAACGTTTTGAGGTGGATTTGAGCAAGAACATTTATGGATTTGTAAGCCTTTTATTAAATAAAAAGGTGGAATTGTCATTCGTTCATTTCATTAAAAGAAAAATCCTTTATTCTTAACAATCCTTTATTTAGAATTTGATTGAAGTGCTACATTCCAACGAAATCACAAAGGACATTGTGACTACCAAGGTTGATGATAACCGATTTATTCTTCGGACTGATAGGCAGGCGGTTGCTGGACAATTAATCAAAGCTATTATCGAAAGATCTGGGACCAAGTACGGTGTTAAATATAAAAGCCAAATTCATACATACTTTTTAAGAGATGTGAATTACGTTTCTTGATTTGTGTTTCAGTCCCGGTAAAAACTCGCTTGAACAATTAGCGAGACATTTAGTACTAACGTACCCATGTCTGGGAGATCCGAGGCGTCCAGAGCGAGGCTGGCAAATGTGGTTCTTCCACACAGTGAGAGGACAAGGTGCAACAGGGTTCCTGGAGGATAGACTCAAGAATCAACGACGTCGTTTATCAAGGCAGAGTGGAAAATGTTCAGTTCCTGCATTTGAGGTCTCAGAATTGGATTGGGACTCCGTCGACGAGGATGGTTAGCGAAGTTTATTAGTTTATATTGTATTAAGATCCACGGACATTAGAAAAATTCTTAATTATATTTTCACTATCTAGAGAATCCAGTTCCGGATGAATCTCAACTTGAATATTTGAAGCACAACTTTGGGAGCGATATTCCATCGCTAATGAAAACGACTGTATTTATGCGGCGAAGTCTTTTACGTGTCTATCACGACGAACAGTTTGTTGGACTGCAAAAAATTATGCAGAGAATGCCTCGATTATTTGATACAGAAAATATGGTATGTCTCTGGTTAATTAACCTTAAATATCACACTTTACGTGCTTTTGTTCTTATGTAAATGTCTTTATAATTAATATTTCACAGATTATTCAAGACTTCAACGTTCGCCACCCATCAGTTGCTCTTGTGATGTATGAGCGTTGGCCTAAGCTTTCGAAATTGCTGTTGGACTATGCGGAGGAGAGTGGTGTATCTTATAAGAAGAAGTTAGATGTAACGAAACATATTTATGATTTGAGCGAATGTAGGTCACATTTTATGTAATATAAATGTAAATATTTTTTTAAATCAATTCAAGTGCTACAATATGATATTTGTATTGTTTTAAGCTGACATTTGTCTCATTGCCTACTGTTTGCTGCCTTACATATTGCCTTCCTGTGGGAGAAAAGCTGTTGAAGAATCTGAAGATGAAGAGGACGTTAGTGCTAATCTGAATGCCAGGAAGCGTACTAAACAAAAGTCAGGCCCACGCAAACGTCAGTCAACTGTCAAGGCTTCAGATTTAGACTCCCTCAGGAGCATGATTCTATTTCAAACTGTAAGGAAACCATATGCAAACATACGGTATAATATTAATCAGTTATTTCTTAATTAGTAGTTAATCCGTTATTTCTCTTTACCGCAGAAAAATACTCATGTTGCTGAAGTACTGAGTGAAAACACCAGAATTGCGCCTTTCATTTTGGCTTTGGGATCATCCTGCAATTTACAATTTGACAAGTTTTTTGTCATCATTCACAAAGTTGCGATTCCATGTGGACCCAGCTTTCTGACTGCACTTGACACCTGTTTAAAATGCTTCACCGTACTGTATTTGCCATTACCAATTGAATCATATGATCACTGGCTTTTTATTCAGAATGGAGTTTGCGGAAAACCGGTGAATGAAGCTGTACTTCCTGCTGTCGTGCAAGCATTAGTTGGCCAGACACTTTTTATGTGTAGAATTTAAAAATATAATTATTGTATTAAATTTATTGATTTTGTAGCAAATAATATTATTAATGTTGATAAAAATGTGATAAAGTAAAATAAAACGGATTTAAAAAATTAAACCTTCCCGCACTTATAGTTTACCTAGGATTTCATTGCATAATATACTACATACGGAGTAAACTAAAGAGCATGCTTTATTTAAAGTAGGAAAAATATATTCGATTTGGGGTTTGACTCTCTATATGAAGGTACACTATACAGAGTAAAACGGCGTACTTCATGACTTCTCTCGTGAGGAATACTCGATTTGGGTGGAACGCAATTTCACGTTTATATAAACCAATATTTTACTCTATCTGAAGTATGTATTTCTTAGTGTGTATGTTTTCAATTAATTTTACTCTACTACCAGTTTCATTCATTTAGTTTTATGTTACATACGCGAGCAGGAATTCACTTTGGGATGATAAAAAGTGAGTATACTGAGCTCCAAGACAAGTGGAGGCATGTTCTCCTCCACTTTGATTTTTCATCCAGGTTCTCAGATATTGCTCCACGTTGTTGCAATTATTTACGCGGAGCTCGTCCATAAGAATCTTGAATGTTTGAAGGCAAGGTCGCACCATGAAAATAGAACTAGAGGAAGATGTTCCAGTAGGCCAGAGGAAACGTTGAGACTCGACACATTCATTAAAAATGTCATCCGAATTTCTAACCAACTATGGATTTTTAACAAAAAAAATTAAAACTTCAATAATAAATAAAACGTGCCTACCAGTATATAAAAATTAATTGCTCATCACTTACCAGCATAGTTGGCGAGAGAAACACAATTTTCTCAAAGGACTTGAGAGTGAGAGCATATAGCTTGGCAAATGCTTCATCTTTTATCCCCGCAGTATTCTCTTCTTCCTCTATGTAGAAAAACAAGTCAAAGGCAAAGCGAAGCGCTTTCCTCAGTGAATAGGACACTTTTGGGGAAACTAGGACAGCTAGCTTCCGGCTGGTCAACACTCTTTTCATGGAAAAGCAGAGGGTGAGGGCTTTTGCTACTTCCTCATCGTTGAGAGCGTGGGTAAGCCATATCTGGCTGCTGGCGTCTCCTGCCATACTCAATGGTGATGATGACCAAGGTTTTCGACAACCTAACAAAAAATCGAACTAAATGATAAGTACTTAAGGAGAGAATATATAGAATTCTAAAAGGATGGAAACTGGTGAACGAGGATGAAGTTTGATTAGTTTATCTTTCTGACCCAAAAGACAAAAAAGAACTGGATGATATTTCTTCTTTGATGATGCCCTTTTAATCCAAAGACGATGTGCATACATAATATAAAAATCATGCTACCAACAACATTAGCAAATTCTGGAACATCTCAAGGTTGCTTCGAGTTCTTCTTTCTAAAAAAAATAATGAGCTTCACAAAATTATGTAATATGAGACAAGTTGTAGTTTAATTATGTAGGACAAGTCTCATGCCGACGCTTGTTTTTGGAATGCGTACCCAATGAGCTTCGACGATGTTTGGATGAAATGAAACTTAATGAAAAACCATAAGAATAAAATAATAAATTTTTTATTGTTCACATTTGCTTCTAGTTATTGCTAACCTGAATGCTAAAAATTAATTGCAGTTGTCCACTGTGACGCACGACTTTGCTAAAATTTTCCAATCGTTATGTAATAATCCTGAAGTGTATAGTAAAGGAATAATAAAGCTCATTAATTTGAATAGATATATAGTAATTTGGCAGCTTGCTTCTACTTTTATTACGTGGATAGATTTCCATCGATAATTACCTCGCATACTCGAATTTAAAAACAAAATAATTACCTATGGCCCGAGCAACAATGTGATAGTGTAATACGTGTTTATTTGGTGATGCTTAAAAAACACCTGCTAAGATCTACTGCCATTCGGGTAAATATCCTGTTCATCCCGAGGAAGGGGACCTAAAAACAGTTGAGGTGTCATTGCGGCTCCCCACACGACTGCAAGTGTGGGAATTTTTTGGTAGCTAATCATCATTGTGCATATTTTTATGCTCCTCTTTACACTTACACTGACCGTGTTTGTTGTACAACGTAAGTTTGCTGCTAATCATATTGTAAGCTGTAACTAAATTATGTAGTAGTAAATTCTCTTTTATGGTCTTACATGATTATGACAATAAATGCTCGATTGTCATAAAGTTTTCATATTATGCTAAAATAGAACGCATTGTTTGCATTTTACACGTAATAATATCGTGATTATCTTCTATAAGTATTATTTTATCCAAATCAATGCGTGTCATTTTACATTTCACCCCATAACTATTGATTGGATAGTTTCCGGCAGGTGAGACCACCTGTCAAAATATTTCTAGAATGATCAAGCTCGAACAAACTCAAAAATTAAAATTTTATCAATAAAAAATTAGGTTTAACTAATAGAGGTCTGCACGTATCGTAACAGGTAGTAAGACACTGGTCTAACACAAAATGAATATGTCCATTAACCCCTATTCGATACCACAACTACACAAAGTAAACACAAGTTGAACACCTAAACGAGTACGGGATTTGTTGTGAAACTCGTGTTATTCTCGGGTCAATGTTGCTCGGGGAGTTTATGACGCTTTCTGTGAATAAAGGCTTTTTTCTGTAGTTGATAAATTGTTATATCAAAAATACATTAGAGTCTGAAATGGCTGAACTATCCAAATGTACCCAAAAACCAAACTTACAAGACTTTTGGGTACATAATTAGTTTTGTTATGAGATTCTGGAGCATCTCAATGTTGCTTTGAGTTCGTCTTTCTAAAAATTAATGAGATTCACAAAACCGCAAATTATATAAAATACAAGTTTTAGATTTCATTATGTAATGCCAGTCTCACGCCGACTCAGATTTTTGGATTACATAACCAGGTACCCAATTCACCAACTACGTGTTGGTTGGCTTTTAATGATCGCATGACGAAAATTTGTTTTGAGCTTTTGGAATGGTTTTTGAACAACATATTAGCTTTATTGTTCTGTTTTTATTTTATCAAGATCATTATTAATAAACTGCTAGTAAGCAGGCCAGAGACGTAGCTGAAGAGGGCGTTGAGTGATCACCTCCAAACCCCCTCCACCCACATCCACCAAATCTCCTCCACCTCCGCCCTCTAAACCCACCTCTGCGATCCTCTCAACGTAGTAAAAGCATTACTTGTGCAATAACCATTCCGGATTTCAAGTATGCACAAGCTTTATGCTTTATGTACATTCATGCACTATGCATTTGCTATGCTAAGCATGCCTTTATGTATATATTTCAACCAAATCGATGAGTTTCTGAACTTTCGAGCCTATAACTTTCGAACCATGTGACCGATTTCGCTGAAAATTATCCCCAGAGGTCCTTATTAGTAGTGCTACTTGTGTACCAAATTTGGTCCAAATCGGTCAATGTATGTGACCAGGAGAGTGCGCACGGACAGACGGACGGACAGACAGTTAAAGTAAAACCATTACTTCGCTGAATGCTTTCGCTTCAGCTACGTAATAATTAACAACGTCAGAGAATTTGGGCTTTATATGGATGCGCATGAGGTTGACAAATAAAGAATATATTGCATAATATACAAAGTGACGGTGACGCAAATGGAAAGGTATGTACACAAATCATTCGAAATTCACACAGTACGACCAAACTACGAACTTCTTGGCTCATTTTTAATTGCTTTGAAATACATATTTCTAGTATTTCTTCAGAAAGGAAATTTAAGCAGATAGATATACAGAACAACATGTAATGCAATTCGTTTGAGACGTTAATATTGCATCAACGTAATGATATGCTTTGGCCAATTGTCTCCTCAACCCTCATACTTTGTATGACGTGAAGGTTTTTCCGTGTGATATTTTTTAGTTGAAGTTTAATACCAAAATGTAAACGTAACGAAAATTTCTACTGACGATGAGTAAATAAAAATGTACGTTTAAAAATAAAGTGAAAAAATTTATGATACACAATAAATACAATGCATAAATGAATTACCTTCCTGAAGAACCTTTTTTGTAGCATACCTAATACTATGCATGTTGGTTAAAAATTATGCATTTAATAAGTTCACCTCAGCGAATATTTGGTTTGCAATTTTATAAAAAAAATTAATATAATTTGATGATATTCAATATTATTATGTAATGTTTATTTCTGAAATTGCGAATTTTAAACTCAATTTTGGCATATCAGAACTCGACAAATGAAAATCACCTCGCAGCTCTGTATTCTCTCATTAGTCCATTCTTGCTCAAAAATATTTGCCAAACCTCCACCTTTCTTGATTGGAATAAGGCCCTTGCAAATAATAGGTAGAGCTTCCACAATTTGTAAACCTTTTCCCCATACTGTTCACAGATCATCATCTTCTGTTTTTCAAAGTTTTCTGCCCAAACCTCATATGTTTTGCCAAAATCTGGTCCAATGTTGTGCCAGTCTTCAATGATAAATGATCCCTCATGTGATGTGTTTGCAAACATCACGATAATAAGGGACAGCTATATTCGGGAATAGGTATTTGTGAATGAATGGTTCGCTTCGGATAAAATTTTTGTGGTTAATTCCAGTACAATGAAGCAGGAAGATTCCGTCGTCTTTCAATGAGTTTTTCATCGCCTGAAAAAAAAGTTTCAAAACAACATAATCCAAAATAAATAAAAGCATACAAAATTTTTGCAATGCGTTTGCCTTACTTTAAAGAACGTGCGATAGTTGTGGGGTCCAACGTGCTCCAAACATTCAATAGAAACGATCCTGTCAAACTTTTCATTCAGATCCCGATAATCCTGTACTCTCAACTCCACATTTAGATTGTTACCCATTTTGCTTTTCCCGTATTTTATCCCTTCTTTACTAACGGAAATGCCGACGCATTCAACTCCGTAGTTTTCTGCGAGATACTTGCAGAGCATACCCCATCCACATCCAACGTCCAAAACTCGCATTCCAGGTTTCAGATCAAGTTTCTTAGCAATCAGCTCCATTTTGTTGATTTGAGCATCATTGAGATTATCAGTGGACGCCCAATATGCACTAGAGTATTGCATCGTCGGACCTAGGAAACTTTCAATCAATGTGTTTCCAACGTCATAGTGCACATCAGCTATTTGGAATGCTCGTCCAATTGTTTGTAAGTTAAAGGCTTCAAGTTCCAGGTAGTGCAACAACTTGTTGATGGGATGAAGAAAGTATAAGTTCATTAGATCTTTAACTAACATTCGATTAAACACCTCTGTAAGTTGAGCTTCGTCTCCCACCAACTCCCATTTTCCATTCATATACCCCTCAAGAACAGCCAACGTCCCTTGATTTGCAAGCAACGGGAAAATACTAACATCGTTGACTTTTATTCGGATTAGTTGCGGATATCCAGATTCTTTTAAAATTCGTTTTTCCTCCGTAACGGAAATTTCCGGTTCACCTGGCAGCTGCAAAACGAAACCGAATTTCTCTCCCAAGTAAATAGCTAGTCTTTGCAATGGGTAATTCAGGAGTTTAAAAAATTGCAATTCAACAAATTTGTAGGATCTTATAAACGCCACAACTAGCGTGTATATAATGCTCACAAGAGTATTCATGGTGGTGGTGAGGTGTTGCTTCCTCGAGCGCTACTAAATTCCGAAAGAGAAAAGGCATAGCTTTTTGTATTATTTTGCTACGGAAATACGTCCAAACCAGGTTTTTTTGTTTACGTTAACTATGTGAACACAAACTGGCTTATTTTCATGAATCAGACTCTCATAAAAATTTCTGAGACATTAATAATTTAGTATCATATACAATTATTATGTAAACTGCTTTTTATTGTGTTTTGATTGAAGTTTAAGAATCATAAAATCGACAGTGACAATTTAAAACTTATACAAAACCTTTAAATATAAAATCGAAAATGAAATTATGGAAAAGGTCAGATTTGAATACTAAGCTGAACAAATACAGATTATTAATGCACACAAATAAATAAATAAGGAATCCGTATTCAACATGACCACAAAGGTGGTCGCCAAATATGTCTACAAATGAGTAGTTATGAATTGAATATGATATAAAATACAGATAATTGTTAATTAATTCAATGGGTCATAAATAATGTGTGAACCATTGGGAATAAGTGTACAATTCTCCTTCCAACTGTGCTTGTTTGTCTAATTATTTAAAAAAAATCGAATTAATTATTAATTTTTTGAGGTAGCGCTTCGAAAGTTTAGTTTTGTTGTCCTTGAGAAACATTTTCATTACGCGGTAGGCAGGAGGAAGTCGTCCCTTTTCTTTGTTTGATGGATTCCATTCCGTTTCCGGTTTTTCCAGATAAAGAAGAAAATGAATTATTGCATCTGATTGCTCGTTAGCTGGAACAAGGTCACTGCTTTTTATCACATCATTGCCCGTTCCCAGTATTGCCTGCCCTCAATTCTACATCCAACCGCTAATTCATGAACTCATCAACCTAACCACCTATTGATGAATCCGGCATATTGTGGCTGAATATAACCTATAATACGCAACAAAAATCAAATGACATGTACATAAAATGAGAAAACTGAATGAAAATTAAAGGCCGTAAAAATGATTGTCAGTTACTTCTGACGATTAATCAGGATTCGTAAGTCTGTGTGATTAGTCGAAGTAGGTTAAATTTAATTGCAATTTATTTCCTTTCCCATCTAATAGCAAAACACTTGTTGATAATTTGAATCTATTTTGGATTGGATATGTACATACGATGTGTTCCATCCGATTAGGGTGCAATCACAATATTATTTAAGGAAAATAGTGAGTATTGAGCAACCAACTGATTAGCCAGCTTTCAAAGGATGTGTCGATGTGTGTATGACTACGCTCTTGGGAAGAAGTCTTATTCACAGCTTTGCTACAAGTTACACTGAGACGATGTGATGATGATGATGATGATGATGAGCGTACCGCATAGCTAACTAAAGCGTAATGTTGCTTGTGAATTGAGCATTTTTCAATGCAACTTGAATCTGAAGAGTAGTTTTTTGTGAGCAAAGCGAAAATACTGCCCTTGCAGAGAAGATACATAAGTCATCACATCGTAATTTACTTGTAGAACTCAACACCACAACTCATATCAAACATCTCTGATTTCAGAAGCAAAGCAAAGCAGAAATAGTTACAACACAAGTTATGGTTGGAGAGCATGGGTAAAGCATAAAAATATGTAATGCCACTATATCCAGTCAGATATATCTAGTATGTGTATAGCAGATTTTATAGGTATATCTATTGCTTTGCAGTCGGATGCAACAAACCTTACTCGACCTCAAATTTAATTAATTATATTCTCCAGTTATCGACTAAAGTGTTTCAAAATATTGTTTACATCAGATTTATATCTTAACGGGATTTTAGAAATGCAAATATGCAAGAGAAAATTAACCCACTAAAAATGAACCATCATGAAGAAAAATTTATTTGCCCCTTCCTTCTCTGAGTATGAGAATGTTTTATGCTATGTGTAATAATGGAGTAGGTTAAACATGAAACCTCAATTTTAGGAACAAGCAACGTTGCCTTCTTTAATACAATTTACAGTAGTTCATTTTATGTTTTTGGTATAGGAAGCTGCAGCTGGAACAGGATATGGATATGAATTACGATAAATCTTTAAAAACCAGGCCAGCGAATTTAACTTCCGTTCCTTATCCAGTTTTTAGTCATGCATATGTCTTGGAAATTTCTTGCTTTTTTATGCATGAACTGGAATCAATGTTCATTTTCATGTTTGCTACCACATATAATAATCATTTGTAAAAGTAACAGCATATTATATGATATAAAGATCGGATGTTATTATGCTAATGTGTTGTCCATATCCACATTATATGTTGTATGTTGGTCGTCGTAATAACCACGTCCAAAGGTGTATTATTCATCATTTGCTCTTTATCCTTATCAATTTTGCAGACACGTTTTCCTTTGTGATACCCAATTTTATACTTGAGCAAAAGAGAAATTCTACGGTACCTTAGTCCAGTTTTAACCACTTCGTTGCTCTTTGCGTGTTTCTAAATCCATACAAGAGAATTTCTGTTTCATAAAAAAAATTTCAATATGGAGTTTACAATCTATTTTTGGATACTAGCATCCATTTTATTCTTCATAGTGAGATTCACCATGAATGCAATCCAAATTTTGATTCAAGTTGTCAAGATTGGCTACAATTTCATGTCTGTTGGCAACAATAATCACCATCGAAAAGAAAGCAAAGGCGACCAACACCTTATCATTCAAATCAACCGAGAGAACGAAAAGGCCACTAGGTAAAATCAATCTATATTAAAATCATTATGAAAAATTTTGCGATTTAGGAAGTTTCAAGCTCATAAAAAAAGCCCCTTTTAATTTTAGTGAGGACATTTTTGCTGACCTTCTTCCACTTTTTGTCATGTTGGATATATTTGGACCATGTCCTGAACAAAAAAATTTCAAAATGCACTTTATGCTTTTATTCTAATATTACCATGTTGTAATTGCCGCATAAAACTATTGTGAAATATACTGTTGATTTAATCCTACTTTCATTGTGACTTGAGAGCCTATATTTATGAAATCACTGACAAGAAAGAAATTTAAAAAATCCTATTTTGCGTGCATGTAGCTGTAGCACTACTTTAAAAGGTTTCTTTTTTAAATTATCATTCAGCATTGGCATTCTCACATGTCGCCAGATCGCTAGGTTTTGTGTTAGCAAATGCTCGAAAATGAAATGAGCGATGGCAAGCACGTTGTTTTGGTCATCATACAGGTTCACTTTATATTTAACTTTATTGAAATTTTTATTTCAACGCAAATTTTTAAAGAATATACGCAGAATCACCAATATTTAAATTAAACAAATAATTTCATTCGTCAACTAACTATAAGAGAACAGAGGTAGACACAGCTTCACTGATAATCATATTTGTGTTACTATCCTGCACAGTAACGTGTTGCTCTGGTTGTTCTTGATGATTTTCTTTTGGAATACTATTGGATTCAGCTTTGGACTCGTCATATTTGGAAGACTTTGTGGATCTCTCTTTCTTACGACTAGACTTTTTCTTGTGGGTGGAAGGAAAGAAGCGGCGTTGGTGGGAAAGTCTCATGTGGATATACAAGTAGTTCCTCACTAGAAAAAGATCAAAAGTATGAATTATATCTTTCAGTTAGCATTCCACAAAAATCATAAAAACATAAGTAAACTACATAATTTTACTTACCAGCAAATGAATTGCCACAAATTTCACACTGATACGGCTTCGTTAATGCATTTTTATGGATTGCCTCATGCGCTTGTAATTTGCTCAGTTGGGAAAATCCTTTTTCGCACGATTGACACTGATACGGCCTCTCAGACATGGGAAGATGCTTCCCTTTGTGCTTTCTAAAATCTGGTTGCCTCAACGTTTGGAAGGAACATCCCTCAAAATCACATTTAAGAATTGGGTACTTATCCGCCGGCAGTATTCCATGTTCCTTAAAATTGTGCTGTCGCAATAATAGCTCTGATATCCTGCAGCACGAGCGCCATCCACAAATCTCACAAATCCGAGCCCGTAAATCATAACTAAAGTGAAGTTTTCTCATGTGATCATATAAAATCCCCTCTTCTTTAAATCCAAGGGGACAAAATGAACACAAAAACAGCTCATTGTCAGCCACTTTGTGTTCCCCTTGAAGATGAGGTGTTAGTTCTGTTTCTCCAGTGAAACATTGACCGCAAAATCGACAAACATAATAATCTGGCATGATGGGAAGCTCAGGATGCTCCTTTTTGAGATGGGCTGTGCGCTTCTTTTTGTCAAGAATCCCAACTCCTGTTTTTGTTCTGAATGTGAATTTCTCGTTGCAGTAGAAGCAGCTCAGCTCTGCGTCTGAAGGATGAGCCACCACCCGGTGGAACTGCCAATTGAGCAATGAGTAGAATTTCTTTGGACAGCTATCACAAACATACTCTTTCTTGGATGAGTCCTCAACCAACACTTTTTTATGAAAATTCAACTCATGAAGCTCTCGCTCTTCATCGCTTGAGAAGACTTTATCACATGATTTTTCACACTTCCAAACATTTCCTGTTTTGAGAGGAACCTGAAGAGTGCGGGGGACCTTTTTGGAATGAAAGTGAAACTGGTTCCAGTGAGTATTTATTGCCTCTTCATCTGGAGGCAGGTATGTCAAGCATTCTGAACACTTTTTTGGTCGTTCTGTTGAAGAAATAAATAACACGTTTTTAAGACATTCATTTACTTGTAAAATAAAACGAAAGAAATGGTTTTTTACCTTGATGAAAAGCAATGTGTTGAAAAAAGGCGGAAAGTCTCATTGGAGCAAGATGTGGACAATTTGAGCAAGAATAACGGGTCGGGACATCTACTAAATCCACTATTTTCTTCACTGAATGGTTTTTGATGAGAGGTAAATGAACCGAGATTGGGATCTCCGATCCTGTTGCATTTTTAAAACTTGTGGTCAACGTAAAGTGTTGGACAGTCACTGGCTCAACGTTTTTTGCCTTTTTAACTTGAATTGGTGAACTGACTTTTTGGGGCTGACTTTCCAAAGGGATAGGTGGAATTACTTGTAAAGTTTGCTGTCCTCCAATCTGAATACCGACAATTTTGGTCTCCATAATTCCATGTCGCATGCGCTTGTGCTCATGTAGCCGCTCGTAATCAATATCTTTTTCTTCAAACGGACAAAAATCACAACAGAGAGCCACTTTTGGATGAGCCGTTGACAAATGACTATTCAAAAGTGGAAATGAGGAAAAGTCTTGGTCACAAATGTGGCATGTGAGGGCGGAACCATAACCATGAGAGTTTTTCTTGTGAGTAATGAAATTGGGAAAGTGGCCAATTGTTCCAGTGAACACGAGACCACAGAATTTGCACGCTACTTGTTTACACGAGGAGAGAACAGATTTGTGATGAATATCCATGTGTTTGTGAAGAGCCGGGGTATCCAGAAATTCTAGGAGTAAAATCACAATCAATTATTAATTACTCTGCCCTCATAAATTGTATTTGCCTTAATGGAGCTCTGTCATTTCATTACCTTTTCCATCTGAAGTAGAATTCTTGAAACTGATATTGCAAACGGGGCACTTGAACATCTTACAAAACATAGTGGTTGGATGAACAGTAGCTTGATGGATTTTCATTTCATTTTCATTCTTGAAAGAAAGAGTCGGACAAAAAGGGCAACGAACAGTTGCCGGGAGAGTTGTTACATGGTGCTCTTCCCTCAAATGAGTGTTTCGGTCTAAATGTGTTGGAAATCTGGCTTCACATTTGAACTTGTGGTGACATTCCCAAAACTTGATTTCGCTCACTTTCACTTTGACAAATGAAGGCTGGCAAAGAGGAGGGAGTTCTTTGTGCCTGTCTTTCCAATGTCGATCCTGCTTTGCTTTGTCATCCGAAAAATACTGCTTGCAGACAAAGCACTGGAAAGATCGTTCATAATGGAAGGCAATGTAACATAAAAATTGATCAATATTCATCTTTTTTGGTAGTGTGGGGCAGGCTGGACAGCTGTATATTTTAGAAACAGAATTAGATACCCTATTTTTTGCCACTTGTAAAGTGCAGCTGTGTAATTGGCGAGCGCTTGCTGTTAAAAAGCCTCGATTACACTTTTCACAGACAAATCCAGTTTTGACAAAGTTAGAGTGAGTGTTAACTATGTGTGAGTCCATTTCCTCAAGGTAGCCCAAGAGATTGGTATTGGTAAAAATGTGGCCACACAAAAGGCACGGCTTGACGACTAGAGGGATTTCCATACAAGAGTGGGCAGACAAAATGTGTTCCTTAAGACGTGACTCATCCACGCTCATTCCGTCCTTATTTTTGAATTGATCATCACAAACAGGACAGCTGTATTTTGCGATTGCTGGGTGGATCTTGGCACGGTGCAAAATCAGCTCAATAAGACTCATAAATCTTTCGTCGCAGCTTAAGCAAGCGTGATCCTTCTTTGGAAAATCTGTGAAAAAAATAATTCGTTTTTCAAAATCACAGGACCTTTACAAACACAAAATAGATCGACAAGAGGAAGAGCGTAAAACTTACAGTTATGAACAATCTCCATATGATCATCCCGTTCTGAGCTTTCACAAAATAATTCCCAGCATTGATAACAGTAATGAGATGCATCATCATCAACACTACTGAATTTCACGAGATGAAATTGAATTTCCCCTTCAATCTTGGTATGAAATTTTTTCCAGTGGCTATCTAACTTTTCTTGGTCCTCTGGAAAGTAAAGATGACATTGGCTGCACTGCATTGGATAATCTGCAACAATAAACGTTTAGATTCTTCATTAAGATGAGATCCAATCAGTTACATATTATGTCAACAAGTCATTTTTAACTTTTCAATATGATTTTCTTTTCAAAGTTACCAAAATGAAAGATAATATGGCCAATGTAGCTGAACACATTTTTAAAAGGGTGGAGATCAGGACAATAAGGACAGATGTAACTAATCCCTTTTACTTTAATAGTCTCCACTTCTTCCTCCACTGGGGAAAAATGGATGTCGTCAACAGGGTCAGAATCTAATTCCCATTTTAAAGGATCCTCCGCCTCCGAAGGTTGTTCATGGAAGTAAAAGTTGTGAAAATTGTCGATTGTCTGCTCCTCCTCTTCAAATGAAGTCATTTGACCTTTTGAGTTTTTGGCAAGACGTCCCTTTCCTAGTCGTATCGTTTCGAGATATTCCTCATATTTTAATTTGGCCTGGTTATCTCCCTCCTTCAAGGTTGAACAGGATACATACGTTTCTGTAAAAAAAATAGTTTAATTATGGTTATTGACAAGAAAAAGAAAACCATATTAACAAGGAAGAGTTATCTCATTCTGATTGCATTACTTTCAACAACGCATTTTCGAATCTCATCTGTCAAAAAGGAATGATGTCCTTTACAAATGTCTGCGTTGGGACACTCCTTCGCTTTACAACATTCTTCATCACCAGCAGTCTCCTTTATTTTATTGATAACCATCTGCTTACACTTTTCCAGCTGCTTCATCAGCTCCACAATCTTATCATTGAGATCCAGCGCATTTGTGACCAGTGGTTGGCAGCGCTCACAAACAGCTATCCAGCTGGAAGGTCCTTTAGAAACTTTCAAATATTTCTCCAACTGTGTTCTAGGAACATCCAGCATCTTCCTCAAGATGAAAATTGCGTTGAGGTTCTCCTGCAACTCCTTCGACTTGTTATCATTATGCTCCTCTTCTGTTGCTGGTGTCTCCAGCTTCTCATAGCACACCAGACAATGAAGCTTGTTGTCACTGGAACGCTCTGAAAGATACTGTTTGCAGGGTGGCTGTGGCTGGAGATTTTGATAGCAGTCGTAGTTGATAATCATTTGTTCGAGAGACGATGGATTCTCTCCGTCACGAACCATGCGTCGTTGCCTGTTGAGCATATTTGCACGTCTTAACGCCTCTTTCTGTCCGGGTGAGCGTCTAGGTTTGAAAGGTCTCCTATTTTTTCGCTTCTTGACATTTATTTTTCGTGTCCGCCTTTTTATCGGAAGAGTTTTCTTGTCAACAATTAAGTGGTTGGGTACTTTGAATTCCTCATCATCATCATCATCACCATGGTAAGGATGTATCAAAGAAGAGGAGAAAGACTGGGGATGCAAGAGGTGCATGTTAGATTCAATATCAGGTTTCAGTTCTTCATCTTCATAATCCTCTTCCTCATCGACTGCTTCTACCTTGATGTCGTCTTCAATCTCCTCCTCCTCAAATTCCATTCTCTCCATTTTGAAGGATAAACACAAGCCAAGTATTTGAATAGTCGATCAAATTAAAATTGAAAATATTGTCACTTTTCACGTGTCACATTCCACCTTTACTTTTAATTCAATAAAACTAGTGTTACTTGTGTTTGTAGTAAACTTGGAGTAGAATAGCACTGGAGCAGCAAAGTAAGACAGCAGTGTTTACTTTATTCCAGTCAAAACAGCTTAAGAGAACAGAAGAGAAGAAAAAATGAGCCGTTTTAAATCTGACGCGGAGTGTCGGGGCATCATGATATCGTATTAAAGTGTATGTAACACGGACTGCTGCACTTCTTTGTCTCTTTTTTAGCTAGGCCCATCATCATCATCGTCAATATACGCTCTAACTAGCAAACAATGCTATGCTATGCATTAAAAGTATGATATACATGACATGAATGTTGGGACAAGATGTATTTATTAACCTGCGATCGAAGATCAATCAAAAGCAGGTTTTTTAGAATGGATCATAGTCTGTCTGTCCGTCCGTCCGTCCGTCCGTCTGTCCGTCTGTTCGCACGATAACTTTTACACCGTTGAAGATTTTCAAAAATTCTTTTTGCTAAACGATACCTTAGGTCAAGCTCTTGGCTAAGTTCTAAGATGAGCAAAATCGGTCAACGGTAACTGGGTCAAAGGTCAAGGTCAAAAAATTTTAATAGCAAAACATGGCTTATGATACATCAAAATGATGCTATTTTTCAAGAAAAACTCAACTATGCTAATATCAAAGTTCAGAAATGACCCCAGCGTGACCTATAAGTGATTAAAGGTCAATTTTTGAAAAAAATCTCAATAGCAGCCACAATTATGAAAATTTTCAAATCTTTTTTAAACCAATGAACTACTCAGACACAGCTTATGCTAACTTTATTCAGCATAAATGCTAGATCGCAGGTTACTATATATCTGCCTATTGTCAGGTTTATTACGTAGCTAAAGCGAGAGCATTCAGCGAAGTAATGGTTTTACTCAAACTGTCTGTCCGTCTGTCTGTGCGCACTCTCCTGGTCACATACATTGACCGATTTGGACCAAATTTGGTACACAGGTAGCACTACTCAAGAGGACCTCTGGGAATAATGTTCAGACAAATCGGTCAAACGGTTCAAAAGTTATAGGCGTTAAAGTTCAGGAACTCATCGATGTGGCTGAAATGTATACGTATACGTAAGAATTGCATAGCATCCGTGTGGATGTGCTTATACATAACTCCGGAATCATGTCCTTGTGCATAAAGCCAGTATCCGGAATGGAATTCTGCAAGCAATGCTTTTACTACGTTGGGAGAGGATCGCAGAGGTGGATATAGAGAGAGAGAGAGGTGGTGGAGGAGATTTGGTGGACATGGGGGGAGGGGGTTTGGAGGAGATCACTCAACGCCCTCTTCAGCTACGTCTCTGGCCTGCTTACTAGCAGTTTATTCAAAGAGTTTTATAAGCAACAAGTTAATTACAATCATCATGGATGGGCTCGAGAAGGATGGAGTGACCGAAAAAATCATTTCGTGACTAATAAACCTTAAAAACTTGGCTTGCTTAAAAGCTTGGTCTGATAAAGTTGGCTCTCTACTTTGTGTCATCCTCACCGGATATTTAATATTGATTTTTGTAGAGACAGCCGTATAAGCAAAACAACAATTTCATCATCAAATATTCATATTATGTATTTGCCACTCGCAAGAAAAATGCCTCCTTGCTATTAGTCGGTTCAGTCTTACTCCTACAGGTACCTCTTAACCATATAAAATATTTTTGAATTGCCACAAATGACCGAGTCCCTTTTCACCAGGTTTTGCAGACCATCGCCATTTCATTTTCTTAACAAATAGCTACAAGATCTTTTGATCCATTTAACATACTGATTCACTTGGTTATTTATTTATAATTATAACACCAAATGCTTCAATTTTGTAAATCAGGGACTTATTTCTGATATTCTAAATTCATCGAGGCTCGTGGCGTTTTACAAGAAATCATCGTCTTTAAAAATTGGTAAAAATCATTAACACATTACGACATCAACACAGTTAATAATCTTTAATAAAGCTGATAAATGGTATTTTAATCTGCAGCAAGTATTAACGTAAGCTTATGCAGAAGTTTTAATTCGCTGACTTCAAAACTTGCAGCAATATTTATATATTACAGGAAATTTCATTACGAATAGGGACATTAAGAAGCAGTATTTTCTTATATGTTATGGCTTCGTTTATGCTCGTTCCTTGACACATTAGTCAAAAACAAACTAATAAGCATAGTGAAACCGTGATACTCAAATGGTGGTTTATTTCACATATCATCCACACCGGAAACCTGAAATTGATTTTTTTTGATAAACAAAATAAAAAATCCTTAGCATTTTATCAACTGTATTTGTAACAATTCTACATACGCGTACGAATAGCATTACCGAAGGTTAAGCATTCTCATAGCCATGTAGCTAAAATTCGGTTCGTTATCATTCGGTGTAGCATAAAAAGACAAGCTTAGTTTGACCGTGGTGTGTCCTTGGTGGTTTGTTTTATACAATCGACAACGGAAATCGATTTTTTAGAAAAACCAGACAGACCGCCTTTGTAAATGCCATCATTTTCCCACTAGTCATGCAAGCACAGCCAACACAGTTGCACTGCAATAGTTTTACACGCTACAAAGAATATTTAATTGTAGATCAACTTTAAACAAAATATATCAAGCTTTCTTTTTGATCAAGGGTAACAAGGGAGAAAAGGTTCATAAGTTTTTACCAATTGCATTTCTTGTTATGCATTTCGATTTCTTCTACCAGCATCCTTTTTATTTTTAACGTTTTCATTGCGTATTCTGACAATTGATTTTCGCGTTCCAGATCTTTTACAACAGTATGTAATGGGGATGCACAACGAATTTTTAATTCTTTACTTGATATCTGCTAAAATAAGTTTTATTTAGCTGATTATGATTATTGAAACCCATTTCGGATTGCTGCCACCTGAAAGCAATACCAATAATTTGTTTCAAAAATTCTACATAAATACTCACGCGTACGATTATACATATATCCACGTAACCTCTTCGTCTAAAATTTGGTCCTATTAAATTAAACTGAAATTGACCGTGCTGTTGCATTTGTGACTTTGTGCAATCGAGACCGGAAATGGACAATCGATTTTTCAGAAAAACAAAGTTTTTCAAACATATGTGAATCAACGACACCACAAAATTTGTTAATACAAAAATTGCAGTATATTGATTTAGATGCGGATGACCTTTAAGTAAACTATTTTTCCATTTTCCTAGCACACAAAGAGGTCCAGAACATTTCTCGCTATGGAGCTAAATTGTAATTGAAATCATCAAAGATAAAACCCCACTCTAACAACTCTAGGAAAACCGGTACGTAAAAAGAATTGTTGTCAAGCATTGGCTTTTTTCTGTAAGTTTTAAATTTACTTTTTATTTTATGATTTCATTAAGTTTTTATTGTGTATTCTAACAAAAAGTCTCTTCCCATTGCAGAAAACTCCTAAAAGTCAAGGTGGACGGTAAATCTGAGTAGCAAGATGTTGCTACTTATTGTAATTATTTTGAAGTGTTTGTGCCAGATAAGTGGCCACTTGTCTTATAATGACAAAACTGACACTCATTTCGGAACGGTAAATGAATTGCTTCGTTTGACTGGAAAAGAAAAAGTGTTAACACAATCGGGATTCATGAACTACATCAACGACCCAGTTGATAATAACGACTTTAACCAGGTGGATAATCTGAACGAGTATCTTCAACATTTTGAAAAATGTTTTGTCAACGTGATCAACTTTCGTAATATAGATATAAACCCACCAAACGTTCCTATCATCTTGTCGCAGCCAGAGCCTGTAATGGAACAATATGGCTATCCAGATGGCCGAAAGCTCTACTACATTCGAGCCACTCAAAAAGGAATCCAAAATCATATGTCGCAAAATATTATTGCCACGGGGAGAAACAGGAGTTCTGTTTGCACTAGCAACCTTTTTGTTGAAGGAAAGGCAGTCGATGAAAATTTCTGGTATCGATCGTGGTTCTTCTTTACTCCAATACACGAAGGTTTTTGTATGACAATTAACCGAACAAAATTCGTCATGGAATCAAAACCATGGAATTGTGAAATAAATGTTTCGCTTTTTCCGCCCGTGCACAGTGGAGACTGCCCAATGCATAAAGATTCAGAAATTGGTATTTTAGTTGAATGTAGTCCAAGAAATATTTGGTTTCGCCAAAGAGATCACATCAAGTTCTTTATGATTGATCCTGAAGGTCATCGACAAATACAACCTTCATCTGTGCCGTCTATACTCGCCAACGTTCTTACAAAACAACAGCATCAACAGTGGCTTAATTTAAGGGTGTATGGAAAATGGGTTTGGCAACAAGGATCACCCGACTATAGCCACATGTACCGACGTACAGAGGCGTTGGCGAAAAATAACGTTTATCTTACACTGATTACTGGTCATACGAGTCCACAAAAATATAGGATCAAAACATCCTTGCTGCAAATCACAAACATGCTAGGACTGAAGCCATGCTTTAGTTGCGTCGATAAAAAAAACTATCTCGCTGAACGAAATTCCTGTGTCATTTCTTGGTCTCAGCGACCAGTTTTCTAAACTTATGACCAGTTTGTATCCAAAAAGAAACGAATTGATTGCATCCCAAAGCTCGTACATGAACAATGAATTAACTACCTACATGCATTCTTGTCCAAGGACCTTAGACAGTCACCAGAAGTATTCCAGACTAGGTGAAAAAGAAATTTTATTTTTTCCAATTCTAGCCACTGTGCTGCAACTGGTGTTTCAAAATTACTCACGATTATATAGTGGATCGTCAAGCATGAGCTGTGAGAATGGAGTCTCAATTAAAGTGAAACGCCATGTTAGAATTGAGGCGCATATCCTTGTATATGGAGTCAATACATTTAAATTTGACGGCATGAATTTGGTTGATTTAGTCAACACCCAGATATTTGTATCCTGTGGGAGACCCGGAACTTCAGATTTAGAGTTTGTCGAGCTTATTAATGTTTTTGATGCATACATATGGCAATTTACCTTTATATCTCTGCTTCTTCTCACAGGATTTATTCATCTATTCTTTTGTGCTTCGATTAGGTTGAAACAAGGCGAAGCTAGTAATAACGTGTTGTGGAAACATTTTAATTTAGTTTCTACTTTGAAGCAGTTAACGAAACCGTTGTTAGAGCAAGGTGACCCATTTTCCTCAGCCATAGCGGATAATGGTTATCTTAGAATTTGTATCGGAAGTTTCCTACTGGTCGGGGTTGTGCTAAGCAACGCATACAAAAATACAAATGTCTACAACATGATATCCCCAAGGAAGCCAATCCCTTATGAAAACTTGTCACAGCTTATAGATGACGACTTCAACATCTTTTCCCGAGCAAAATACTACCATTTTGACGTCAATCATATTCCAAACACAGATCATGTTATACAAGTATGGAGTAATGCATCGGCCTTAATAAACTACAGCAAAACAAAGGTAGGTCCTAGTGATTACGTCACAATGTTTTCAGACGTTCATTTTGTTTTTAATATTATGAACGCTGTGGCAACGATTTATAAATTTGATGTCCCAAAAGTATATTTTGAATTGAAAAATCATACAAGAATAGTTCCATTAGAACTAAATTGGCCAAATATATCCATGGAAATAGTGCCAAAACTAACAGATTTGAAAGGGACTACTGAACATGACAGGAAAAGAAATTTTGATATCGAAGTAGACAAATATGTTAAAAAACAACAAAAAGTAAAAATTTCGGATATGTTGACGGAATGCAATAAAACAGCATTCGTGGTACCTAGTCAAGTAGCTCATGAAATTGCCAAATCATGGCAAACTAACTATGAGGAATATACATATGTGGGAAAGGAAAAGTATTTCCAGCAGGAATACACATTTCACTTTAGGGGTCTTGTTCCCCCATTTGTAATGCGTGCCATGCAGGCCTTACAGTTCTCGGGATTGATTAATCATTTTTATGATTTGATGTTGTTTACTTCAAACTTCAATCCAGTCATGCGGAGAACGGCTCCAAGGCAGGCAGCAATGGATGGAAATATTTTCATAATTTTTGTCATTTTGCTTGGAGGGTATGTCATTTCCTGCTTGGCTTTTTGTATAGAATACCCTCAAATTAATTATAATTTGTTAAGCAGCTTTGCGTTAAAAGGTTATCACGGTTTAAAAATGATCTTACGAAAGCGTACACAGGTTCGTCCCTTTTCGTAAGACTTTAGATTGGTTTAGACAGGCATAAATAATACATGACAAAAATATTTTTAAACACAAGTTTAAATAGATAACTTACGCCGCAAACTTAAATTTCATCATGTCGTTATCAAACGGAGATGATGAAAGATGAAATTGCATTTTGGTTTCCTCGATATATTATCACATTTAATCCCTCGTTATTTCAGCTAGTGATAATTGAATATTTTTTTATCCAACATAAAATGTATGGAGTCACAGTTTCAGTTTTTGGATAAACAATATTAATTATTGGGTATACTTCTACAAGTTTATTGTACATTTTTGCTTGATTCCGACTAAAGACATATTTCGTATCCAGTCCACTAATGACTTAATTCTCCATACCACATACTGACAATCTTAAAAATATTATTTCATTTACCAACTTAAAAGTTTGAACATTTTTCTCACACACGCATTCAACATTAGTAAAAGTTGAATAAAAATTAGTGAAACAATTGATGATTCTGAAAACAATCAATTAAGTATTAATTAATCTATATATACAGAGTTTTAATAGGTAAACTTTTTGGATAATAAAGCCACGAACTTTCATTTACACCACATTAATTTATAGTGTCATATCAACATAATTACAATTCCACAGTCAGTTGGTACCTAACAACCGTATTTTCTGGTTTCACGTTCAATGACACACAAAACAGGAAATCATTTTTCCGCTTACCAAATGCTTACCGTTGCAAGTTCCCAAATTCTATAAAGCGAAATTGAGAGGGAGGTAGAAAATTTTCAAAGTACTTGAGCCAAACAAGTCCGCACAAAACTTATTCAAATCAAAATAATAGAAAACCGCTCAAAACCAAAATTTAATACATTTTCCTTATCTAAATGCTTCAAACGTGTTAATAAAATTACATTTGCACTGTAACTTTCTGTTTGGAATAAAATATTTAAAAAAATATATTTGGAATAAAAACAAATGTTCGTAGCTTTCATGAGTCTAGGCACAGAATGTAATGATAAAAATGTTTTTAAAATGATTCACTAGACATCAACATTATTGTTTGGTAGATGACGTTTTGGATAAATAAAAAACATCTTGGTGTAATCGTAATGCCAATTTAGAGAGTGTGCTATGCTTTATTTATTTTTTGGCACTTGAGTTGAAAAACGTTAGATAAACCAATTTTTAATCAAATGTTTGCATAAAATGTATACAATTTCATTAAAACACTGGGCATTCAAATAAAAAGAGGGAAAAATATGGAGTGGCGAAAAAAACAGTTTACGTTCGGCAGATTTGGTTTAAACGGTGACTCTTTGAATACAGGCCTTGCGATCTGTTTGATACCAAGATCGTGCAAAATGAGGTGCGTAAACTCTAGAATTGTTAATATCAATGTTGGAAATTGAAAACATGAAAAATTCGAAAATACGAATAATCATGTTTGCTTTGTAAAATTAAACCAAGACCGCTCAAATTGTGTATTTGTTTCGTAGAGTCGGACTTTAAAGCTAAAATCTTGTTATAAAATACATTATTTCAGGACTTGAACCTTTCGATTAATTGAAAGTAACGCTTTTCATGAAAGGATTCCCAGAGTTTGCGCATCTCATTTTGTACGATCTTGGTATCAAAATGACCACAATAAGTTACTAATTAACGTAGTACTAACCGTTGCCTGGAAGTTTTGGTTTGGGAATTGTTATGAAAACTTTGTGTAAAAAAACTAGAAAATATGCTGGTTTTTTCTTGTTAACAAGAATTACTGAAAATCTGTGCTTTAAGTAGTTTTATCAGATTCTCCATATTTGGTTTGGAATTACTAGAAAGTAATCACATTCATGTATTTACAACACGCTAAGTTTCGAATTTGCATTCAAAACGACTTTTGTCATGCAATGGTCAATTTTACATCATAGTGCATCCTTATATACCCAACCTTTTCATCCAGATAAAGTTTTTCAATATTTTTCTGTCACAGTCACACATATGTAAATTTGCTTTAGACTTCCAACCAAACCCAAATTTGTGTAACTAAAGAATTACAACTTTCAACTCTAACAATTTAAATCTTATTTGAATTATTACAACGCTACATAAACAATACGAAATGCATTGATTAATTGTTGTTTCACAGTTTTGCCGATTGTAAGAGTGTTTGAAAAAATTAAAATGGGGTTTAAATCCATGTATTAATACATTTGAGAATGTGTCTAATTTAAGACAAAATGTTTGCTGGACAATTGTTTCTATGTGGTGTCTTCTGTGCTTAACATTTCCAGTGGAAAGCAGGGACAATCATTCGGATTCTGAAAAAGTTAATTTACAACTACTAAAAGAATTGAAAGGAATGAATCGCTATGAAAGGAATCCTTACTCCTTCAACTTGTGTAAATCGGAAACCTGAGCATAACTCAAGAAATTCTTGACACGATTGCAACCGAAGCAGAATTTCAAGCCGAGCTGATTGGTGTGATCATAAAAGATGTTGCTGATATTCCACCTGATGAATTTGAAGCAAAACTAAATGGTCTCCAACTACTCTTCCATCTCCAACCGAAACTTAAAGAAGTGAGAATCGGCATACAATTGAGCACTCCACTTCATCTCACAATGACATACACATTTCCCAACGGGATGAGAATGAAGCTGCTAAAATGCTGATGAAAAATAAGGCAAATGTCAGCGCTGGAGATATGATGGGCAATAGCCCTCTATATTGCACAGTTTACTACAATCCATCCTCACCTCAATTGTTGGACACTACAAAAGTGTTGATTGAGAATGGAGCCAACCCTAACGCCCTGGCTGGTTGTGCCCAACAGCGATATGTGGAAGTTTATATGAGCAATTTGAAGATTTTTTCCAAAAGCATAATATTATTTTAAAAGATCATTTCATAGAAACTATATGCAGTCTCCCAATGCTCCATCTTCCTGAAAAATTGTTGTATAGAAACATACCATGGAGTGTAAATAAGCTCAATTAAGTAATATTTATTACTTTGAACGTAACCTACATAAAAATCCAACCACCCACTCTCTCTTACTTCACTCTAGAAAATCATTTGAAGACGATCTCACAAGTTTAGTTTAGGTTTGCTTCTAAATGTGCTCAATTTGATCAAATCTTCCATTTTTTATTAATAATCCATGGGCATCCAGCAATCAACCAGCTAAAATGAACCAATATCTAGCATAAATTACATTTTTCCCTGCTTAAATGGATGGACGTAGCTTGAAATGTATTGTGCAAAAAACATTTTCTTGTTATGAACGGTTTGGCTCATTTACCCTCAACATTTCAGAGATATTTACCCTTCTTACATGACGTTAACTCAATACAAAAAAGAAACCACGCCTAGATGGATACGAAAAACAGGAAAGCGTCATGTCTAGGCAGACTTGTTTTTCGGTCTCGCTACATTGAACCATTGCCAAAAATGTATTGCTCAAACAATATTTTAGAACATGGCTCAATCCTGCTCTACACTCCCAAGTCGTATACTTTTCTTACATGTTGAGTTTTTACAAACAGGAAACCAGGCCTAGATCTATACGAAAAACAGGCAAATCACAATTTTTAGGCAAACATGTTTTTCACTCATGCTTCTTAGTTGTTATGTGTACATAGTTCGCCATACTTTGGTATGAAAAGAAATTACTTCTTCTCTTTGCACTATCGTAAGGCAAAGTCTAATGTTCAAACAATACTTCATGCCATGGCTTAATTGCGCTCATTATTTCAAAGATAATTACTTTTCTTACATGTGGAGTAATTACGGAAAGGAAGCTAAACCTAGATATGAAAAAGGACAAACACATTTTCTAGCCAGTCTGGTTTGTAGGGCAACGCTGCATGGATGTTCCGTTAAGTTCGCTTTTCTTTGTATTAATCACAAAGAGTAGAATCCATAAGTTCAGTTTTATACCAAACGATTTTCACGTTCAGCTTTCTGTGAACAACAGTTAAATTTTGAACTTACTGCCAATAAAATACTACAAATAAACTTTTTGGTCAAAGCAGTAAATTCGAAGTAGTTAGTCCCAAACAAACTTAAGCATCAATTTCAATCGATTTCACAATGCTTTCTAAAGCAATACACGTCGTAATTTTATTCATCTCTTTCCATCCTCAATGTTCTGTTGAAGATGATTTGGTTGTAGGCCCGATTAATAAGCTATTGACGGTGGTAAAAACTAAAGACATTAGCATTGACCCCCGTTTATTTAGTTCAACAAAAAATGTCAATCCCGCACATATAGGTAATCTGAACAAGATACTTTCTCCGTTTCAAAATTGTCTCGTTACTTTAACCAACTTTCAAGGAATAAATCTACTGCCGACGAATGTCCCAATAATACTGAAAGAGCCTCAGCTTGCACTTTGGGTAAACCATAAAGGAGATTATAAATACAGTTTGATTTGGGCACCCAAAGGAATTGCTCATGCTCAGCAAAACTCTTCCGATATTTTCAAAACCTCGTGCACACCTTCCCATTTATTTTATAACGATGACTTTCTAGACCAACACTGCATCCGGATAAAATTAGGGCAGTATGTAAATATTTCTAAGCCACAGTCATGCCAAGTCAACATTGGCATATACCCACCAGAATTCCTCCTCAATCCAGTTACATATAGGTTTTGGTATGAACCCCGGTTAAGTTTACAATTAAGCTATCCCCATTCCTTTGTCTATTACGAGGACATGGATAAAAGGATTATTAATCCTTCTGCACGACCAATCAATATTCTTATCTTGCAAGATACGTATCAAAAGAACAATCAGGAGCAAATTAAACAGGATGTTTTTCGTTGGATGACTGATATCACGGTTCGTCGCGGGAATTCTTTGTTGCCAGCAGCATCTCAAGATTTATTTATTCTAATAAAAACAATAAGCAATACATTAGGGCTGTTTAATGGTTCTCGGATATCCTCAGCCAGTGTGTTAACAATCGATTTTGGGACGAAGAAAAAATATGGGAACTCTGTCAAACCCCATAGCATAAAGGAAACATTTTGGGAGCTTTCCTTCAACGCGATTTTGATTACCATACAACGTTACCATGACAACCAATTAATTTCTTGGGCACACGGATTTTCTCATTTTGAGGTTGGACTGTGGAAAAGACAAAAATCTTTAACATGCAAAAATAATCCATACTCGTTTCTTGCTCATTTTAGTAATAAAACCAACTCCGTTGTTGACCACAGTAAAATGTTGTACAACTTAGTTGGTGAATTTGCTATGAATTCAGCACGAATGATAATTCCTAATTCAACATATAATTATGATGACGGAATTTTGAATGAACACCGCAATGGTACGTTTGAATGTGTAGATATTCCTTTTAGAGTAAATCAAGCTCACAAGCACGGGTTTGTTGTATCCGTTCGGTTTGATCGATATTCTAAGAGGAGACACGAAGCTTTGCCATTACAAATGAATAATCCCCAACGAGCATATAAATTTATTAGTTGTGGTAAACCGCCTCAGGAATCTGTTGGATTTGGTGAATTTTTTACAATATTCCGTTGGGGCATTTGGTGGGTCATATTTATTTTCATCATAGTATTATTTCCAATTTTGTTCTATTTGGTTGAGGAAACAAATATGGCTAACCGATGTCGGATAAGTTTAACCGACAAACTTGCTAACAAATTCTCGTCAAATCTATTTATGCAACCAATTATAGTGTTACTAGAAGAAGGGGAGGCTTTTGCTAACAATAATCTTCAACTTCCCTCACTGCGATGCATGCTTGGCTCCCTTCTGGTTGCTGGAACAGTGCTTTCAAACGCCTACAAATACGACAACGTTTACAATATAATTGCACCCAAAAAGACAATGTCGTATCGAAATTTTGAGCAACTGACGTCTCACAATTTTACAATATACACGCCGCTGTCAATAACATGGGATACGTTCCATGAAATAATGAGGAGTTGGTTTCCAAAAGTAAGTTTAAGTCAAGTATCACCACACGAACTTTGGGGAAAAATCATTTCTATTTATTCCGAAGTTCTTAGTCTAAATGAACATTTAATTGGTCACAATAATATTTCAAGTGATCTGTTACTTATAAACACAAGGCTACACCCGGGTGTCCTTCAACTTTTTCAAGATACTGAAAGCGAGACACATGATGTGTCCGAAGCGATGCTATTATTTGCTGAAAAGCAATCGAAACTACTATTCGATGCGGTTCAAGTTTGCAATAAATCCGCAGCATTATTTACAGAATTTCAAGCTATGAAAATGGCTCAAAGTCTACGAAAGGAAGCAGGCTTAAAATACGTGTATGTTGGAAAGTCATTTTTACTTGTTGAATTCCTCCAACTATCTCTGACTGGTTGGATCCCAACAACCATACAGGGAAGGATGGGTTCTCTGGAGTCGTCTGGGATTTGGCAATGGTGGACACAAGTTATTGGATCTCCAAGTGGTCGATTACGGGAAGAATACTATAGTAACGCTGCAGAAATTGTGGTGGGTACACCAACCATGGACGGTAACGCCGCCATTATATTCTATACCGTTGGTTTATTCTGCGGAGTCAGTATTTGTAGTTTTTTGATGGAGGTATTTGTTGGCCCTATTCTGAAAGTTTTTCAGACTTTAATGCTAACTATGTTCGTATGTTATATACTAATCAAGAATCGCTTTGCGAGCTAGGAATTGGGATTAATAATGGTATCACTTTGAAAGGAGCACAAACGAGTTAATATAGCTAAATCAGAAGATATTGCTCATAGGGTCACATGCTGTATCAAAAATGTTGGAAACCTTTATTGACAAACATATTTCTCAATAATTGCACAAGATAAATATTCACTAGGGCCTTATTTAAAGGCTATAAATGCTTGTAAAAACAGTAGATAAGTATCGATAAATAAATAAATGATTCAAAACTTTGAGGAGAAAAAAAATGCGAGTTTATCACTTCAAGAACAGGCAACATGATGATTTGTAGTCAAACAGCACTATTGATGTTGAACATGATTTAGTAGTAGGTCCAATTGAGAAACTATTGACAGCGTTAAAAATTAAAGGACATGAAATAACCCTCACATAGTTTCCGGTTCGGTTTCAAATCCAACCATAACCATACTCAGTTAGCAATCGAGACCCAAAAAAAGCATTTTAATTATAGGAATCGAAACCCAAACATTTTATTATCAACTTTTATGTGCCATGTTCAAAGACCTCGCAGAAATATTGTACGCGTATTTTTGATTCATCGAGACGTTTTGAGACTTGAGCCAGGTTCACCTGAAATCGGAACTACGAAATGCAATATTTACTCTTAAGTAAATTGACCGATTGACATGAAATTTTGCATGTCACGCATTGACTAAATTCCACATTGCAATGTTTACTTAGGACATGCCTTACCTTGCTATTTTTTTATTAACATGCTTAACCGTGTGGACATATCATTCCCTGAAATCAGTACGCCAATCCCATTCTACAAAGGTAAAATGTGTCGGTCATAATCTTGATTTGACTCATCACTCGATTCTGTGGGAGTTGATTAACGCATCACATATAAACATCACGCGATAACACAATGTTTCTAAAGATATTGGAACAAATTATGTTTAGGAATAAGTTGTTAGGACGCCTTCGGATTAGGTTTTAAAACACGTCGTTTGTTTCTATAATCTCTGAGTTTTATTGCTTTAACCTTATAAAGTTTTTTTGTGACACCAACAACAAACTCCATCCTCATTTTGAAAACTGATTCCCCTCCTTCAAGATTTGAAAATCCTTCGCCTGCTGCTTCACCAGTTTCAGTTAAATTTTCACCTCACCACTCAACCGGATGACTGCTCAGCGTATCACCGATTTTGATGTAATGTAGCTCAACAAAATATTTGACTTCGTTGAAACTGCCGACGACGTGTGGGCAGTTTCCAGCAACTAACGTTGATGGAATCGTACATGTCCATGCGAACTGAAAATGAGGTAAAGTGGAAGTACATTTATGTCCAAAATTAGAATTCATTTTCCATTTTATCTTGGGTCACATCTCGATTTTAAAACCATATTTTGTGTTTGATTTCAAGGAGCTCAGCTCTGTAGGGAGTGACATCAGCGAGACACCAAACCCAATGGATTTTTTATTGGAAGAACATGAAGGCTTTAGGGAAAATTGTGATCTCTTTATTCCTCCTAATGATCCATTTATTCGTCATCGTAATGATGATGTACTATGGTGAAACTTATCCTAAGATTGACGCAATGTGTAGATCAATATGGATGCTTAGATTCATTGGATGTCTTTCGTTTTAGGCATTATTTTCTTGTCGACGACGATTGCTGGTTTCACAAGTGAATTATCAATTAAGTATTAGTTATATTGTAAAGCGAGCTACCGCCAGTTATGTCCACGTTCTGTAAAAAAAACATGCTTTCTTTTCTCTGTCTTTTGTTCATTCACTAATATTCTGTTTACTCTTGTCCAAGTAGTCTAGTGTGGAGCTGCGCTGTCACTAGTTTTGTAATTTACAAGTCATTTATAGAATTAGACTTAGTTAAAATCGTAAACCGCGGTCAATTATTGTTATGTAATCATATCTAACAAAAAGGAGAGTGAGTTTGTATTTTGCGGTAAGGTCCTTGCCTTGTTGTATTAAATAAATATGTAAATGTTTGCTTTGTGCTCATCTCGTGCATCTCGTGCTCAAATTCATGAAACTTTACCACACTCACGCTACGTTTCCAAGGTGACCGGTGACCCCAGTCCACACATAAAATTGAAATTAAGGTGAATCATAATGTTTTAACAACATCTTTTCAATTACGGGAAATTGATACTGAAGTGGGTTTCAATGTCTACATGCATTAGTGGTAGAGCCATAGAAATTGCGAAATAGGTGGGCTATTCAGCCACGAGATATAAACACGTTGTGCTATGTTGTAGTATTTGAGAAAGAAATTAAACCAGTCCATTGAGACCGAGACGTATAGTAATTAATTGTTGAACTTATTTCATTCATATGGTTTGGGTTGTTTAAATAAACAACTAAGAAAACAATTTGATTGGTTAATAACCAGTTAATTGCAATTAACTGCGTGTTTTTGGTCATCATCTAAAGGCATGGCATTACACGTGCTGTTTAATAGTTGATAGTGTATTTTTCTAATTAATAAAAGTTTACTTGTGACTTGGGCAACTGCTGACTGTAGAACTTTAAATGAGATAGTGGTACATGGTGAAGGATTGATGGTGCATGTGCACGGTTTCAGAATGTCAGAGTTAAAATCGAATTCGTCTTCTGCCTCAATAAATAATGGAACAACGAACCGTAAGTCATCAATTGTCCGATCCAATGACGACATTTAAGTTAGAAACTCATATTTTATTGATGGCTTATCACTTTAGGCTACTGTAAACTGAGATCCTCAGTTCTTGAATATCTTGAGCAATTGTCAATTGTATTTATTTGTCAATATTATATTTTTACATTATGAAATTAGCAACTCCATTCTTTGAGGGCTCGATGGTTTGGGCAAAACAGTCAAAATGCCCTTGGTGGCCAGCTATGATCCGTGGAGAACGCAAGGGTGCTCCGTTTCTTCGCAAATCTGGTAAAGAAATTCATGTTCAGTTTTTCCACAACCCACCGGCTGGAGCTTGGATTCCAACAAGGTGATCAATTTATTAAATCGTTTTATAATTAACCGGTTTAAGTTGCTGTAATTTTGTTATCCTTCAACCTTTCATTTTTTGTTTTTCTCGTTGCGTCAATTCAAGATCGTTAGAACCTTATCGTGGAAGTAAGGATGTAGATGCTCCCTCGATCACTTCACGTGACACATATTTTGAAAAGTGGATTATTTCATGTGACTTCGCTGACGCTGAGCCGTTCCGCTGCTCATCCCCAAAGGAGAGACTGGATAAGTATTCCATCGTCTTTGAAAACGAGACTTATGACGATTGGTTAACAACTTTTAATGCTGCGGAGAAGGGTTATATTGATGAACAGCATCAATCGCCAACTGAGTCACTGAATCGTAGCAACGAATGTGAGAAAAGGGTGTACAAAAATACGGGTTAGAACAGCATTAGTTTTAAGTATTGAAAGTTAGTATAAATGTGATAAAGGAATTGAATTGTAACTCATAAATTATTTTCTGTTTCAGATTTGTCTCCGAAATCCGAAGCTGAGTGCGCCTCGATAGCTGGCTATACGTTCATTGCTGAAAGTTAGAATTTATTACTGTTAGATGGTCTGGCAGATGGGTAATTGGATAATTAATTTGTATAATCCCACCTTTGCTTTTGTAGACACCATGTCACCTCTAGTTCGAAAGCTGCAGGAGGAGCAAATCAAACGCAAGCATTACCTCCGAAACCGGGAAGCACTGCCTTGCGTTTGTCGTGAAGTTCGAGGTCGTAAATGCACACTCAGATCTAGCTGTATTAACGTAAAAGCAAAAATTGCTTGTCCTGCAACTTGTGGTTTTGGCTGCAAAAATAATCCGTATGTAGTGCAATTTATCAGTGTTTTTTCCACTGTTTACCATGTGATTCCTAAGACTAATTTGAGGTAGTAATTCGTGCAATTTTTTTGTTTAGATGGGCCAATGACCAGTTCCTAGTGGGAAAGAAGACGTTTCTCCAAAATGCTAAATCAAAGGGATTTGGCTTGTTTGCCTCGTCTTCAATTGAAAAACACAAATTCTTGGGGGAATACACGGGACGTATTATGATAGCATCCAGAACACAAATACCTGAAGTACAGTATTATTTTGACGCTCAGCCGCAACCCACAGATTTGGTCATCAACTCATTTAAACAAGGATCAGCACTGAGACTTGTAAACCACTCATGTAAGCCTAATTGTCAAGCGGTTCACTATGTGCATGACAACGTTTATAAAGTTGTGTTGAAGACAACAAAGGGCATTAAGCGAGGGGAAGAAATTACCATGGACTACCACTGGCGACATGGCAGCATAAATGATGTGATTGTAAGTAACGTTTGGATACTTCGCTGACAATGACATTTTCTAATGAAAGACTTAAAATATTCACTACTGCTGATTTTCTTTTCGGCATTAGAAGTGCCTCTGCAAAGCACCAAACTGTAGTGGGATCATTACGACCGTTGATGCTGATTCAAGCGAGGATGACTCTGGTCCACGTCCACTAATCGCTAGAGAAAGCACTTATTCAAGTTGGAATCCTCCGATCATTAATAGAATCAGTTAGTTTTTTAGTTCGATTTTAACATTCAGCTCATATAATATATCTAACGAAAAATATTATTTGTTTGTTTATAATTTGCAGAACAAAGCGATCCAATAAGTCTTGTTGACGTACCAGCAGCATCAGCATCAATGTCAATAGCTTCACCTGCATCGGCATCAGGAATTCCGAACTTGGGCGTTAAAGTTAAGCCGAAAGATAAATCTTTCGTGGCTTCTTCACGTTTACCACCTTCCCTACTCACATCTAATGAGGTTTTAATGAGTAATGGTATTCCGCATCTACCTGCTGCAGCTGCATCGTCATTGAAGCGTAATATTCAAGGGGAAGCGTCCGAATCTGGTAATGGCACACAAGGTGGACGTGAAGGAGTAGTTTGCTTACAGATAACAATTTTTTTGGTTGCAATTTCAGGTAATAAAGTTCTTTTGAAAAAATCCGATGCGAGACGACTTGAAGTGACAAGAAATGCAGCCATAAAACAAAGCCATCCAATTATGCGTACCGACTTATCATCACCGGCATCAATGCCAACAGAGTTATCTGCAAAAGGATTTAATGAACATCTATACTCCGTTGTAGCTTCAACTTCAAGGTTTCCGTCGTTCCCTTCCGTCTCACGTATCTTAGTTAACAATGGAATCAACAAAGGTCCAGTTCCAACACGACGACTTTATTTGAGAAACTTGGACTTTCTATGTAAGCAAAAATGGAAATCCAAAGTAAATAGCATTTATATAAACGTGTATTCAGATCCATCTACTTCATCGACACATCAGCGCAAAATTCCAGAGGATGCGTATTCTGAATCTGGTAATGGCTTAGCTGCAGATCTTTGTTGGCTAGAACAACTTGGATTACTGAAATTAATTATACATTTGTTTGCTTATAATTTGCAGGAAATGAACCCCCTTCCAAAAAACCCAGCCATGGTGGTGTGACACGGCCTGAATTGGGAGACGAGGCTATTTCAGAAATAAGCGTTCCAGATGGGCGGGCTATTGTTCCATCACGGTTAATAAGTTCATCTGCAGTGGGATTTAATAAGGTCACAAATCCCATCGTGGTAGCTTCAATTTCGCTGTCGTCCCCTTCAAGTAACAATGAAATCAACCAAAACCAAGGTCGAGATCTACCGGCAACAGCATCTTCATCTCAGTCCACTACTCTAGAGAAAGGTTCTGAATCTAGTAATGCTCCATATGGACATGGACAACCTGGTCCTTGTAAAGCTGACGATCCCGTAGTAATTGAAGGAGAGACGATGAAATTCGCTAATTTGGTAAAGAAATATTAATTTTGATGTGATACCTGCATTAAAATTGATTGACTGATAATTCGTGCTGGGTTTTCAATTACAGAAACCGCAGCATAACATTACTCACATCCCACAACTTGGTATCCTTCAAAACTATCTCCAGCAAGTGAATAGCACCTTCCAGCACAATTTTGAGCAAGCGAATAAAACTATTCAACAACAGCTTCAGGAGCAGAATGCTAATTTTCAAAATCATCTGGTGCAATCAAATATGACTCAAGCGCAGCAGATCACGGCTTTTCAAACCCATCTGCAGCTACAGAGTTTCGTGCTTCAGCAGCATTTTCAGACACAAAATTCTACTCTTGAGAAACATCATCAGATACAAAATTTCATAGCTCAGCAACAGACTCGTCCAGCAAATTAGCAGGTTACGAAATGATATTTAAGCGCATGACGAATTACAACGGTTTGTATCCGGTGTTCTATACTAGGTATACATAGAGATGTATTATTATTGTTTCAAAGTGTTTCATCATTATTATTATCAACTTTAAACTTTATAAAAAATTCCAACTTTTTCCTAGAACTTGAATTAACTTTGTGTACCTAAGTGACTTAGGCTAAGTCAAATTATAATGGTTGGGTGAGTTGGGTCGTTGAGTGGTATGTGTTAGAGCTTTATTAACCAGCACTTTTATTGTTTTTTTTGAAATTATTGCACTTAATTACAGTACAAGTTAGACTCAAGCTGATTTTCTGAATAAACTGTGGGCAAAAAATATGTTGAACCAAGAAGAAACGAGCATGTATGAGTATTTATTTCAGACCCATTTAATGTCGGTACCTTTCAATCAGTTTTTTACTCATCCAGTCCTTTTACTTATTCATACATTAAAAAATAACTTTTTACAAGCAAGAATCTTTAAAGCAAACGAATGAATTCGTATGATAAGTGCATAAAATAATATATTATGACCTCAATCCTTCCAGAGTGTAGAATATAGGAGACAATGGTAAAGAAACAGTATGAGACAATGGTATGTCGTTGAAGAAAATGGAACACTTTTCAAATTTAAAAAGTAAAGTAAAAAGTGCAGACAGCTAATACTTCTTAAACTGGTTTAGCGTGCATCACTGGATGCTAAATGCATAGTTAAGGATGAGGAAGAATGATTATGCATTACAAACTGCAAGTAGGAAATTTCTGACACTAGTTCTTTAATCTTTGTCCTTTTCCATTTTTTCCAAGTTTTCCAACAATGAACAAATAATCTAGCCAAAATATTAAGCTTTGATTTCATTTCATCGCACAAAAATCCTACAAAAGGATCGTAAAACCTCCCGAAATTCTATAACACAATTCATATCGTCAATGAGGGAAAAACAAACCCCTGAATTTCACTGATATTTGACACGCTAACTAACTAACAGACTGATACAAAGATTGTGATTCTAAAGGGAAATAACAACTGGAAATAAGTTATCGACTTTGTAACAAAAAATATTTACAGTAACAGTAGAAGTAAATCTCAACAAACGAGTAAACATTTACACTTGCGGAAGTGGATTAGATATGGCCATCGGGCAATGTCTTGCAGTGTGAGCATAGCCTCCAGTCGTGAGGCATCTCCAGCATTATTGTTTCCGTAAAATGGGACATCTCATAAGACCCTTCTCATCCTTTATTGTATGGTTCTCATAAAACGTTCGTGGTTCTTTGTTTGTGAGGCAAAATGTGCATCGTTTCTTTTGCATCCTTGGTGCTGGCCGTTGAATATTAGACGCTGGCAACCCTTCCACGTTCTCGTCTCGTTCAACTTTTTGCGATATCCACTTCCAAGTCTTCTTCAGGTTGTGCGTGCTCCTGAGTTTCATCCTGAGTATGAGACAGATCTTGATTTTGATGAGACTTGGTCGGCACATCTTTCAGATTATCTGAAAATTAAATGAATTATACAACGATGTAATACTTTCGGATAAACAATAATTACAACAATTTTAAAAATCAAGTCAATTTACCTTTTAGAATGGGTTGATACTCAAGATTTTGATAGGGTGGAAAGGGAGGAGATCCAACTTCAAAATTCATGGAAGCGGACGTTGATGGTGAGCACCTAGGTAAGGGATACATTGGCCACCTGAATTCAAAACCATGGTCGCAGGCCTTTGAGCGTCACTACAGTATTGATTTGGTGGACAAGGATGATAGGCTGGAACGGGAACATTTTGCTGAGTTGGGATAACTCCAGGTTGATGTTGAAAAGGCGGCATGGGTCCCTGCACTGGAGTAATGATGTAAAGCTGCTCACCAATTCGGACTTAGTTGTAACAAGCTGGTTGAGAAGGATATCCAACTTGGCAACTGAATCCAGGTCGTCCCATTACTTGCTGACTTACATAATGATGATTACTCCAAGAGTTGAAGTCACGTTTGGGTTGAGTGTAGTACTGACCCGTTTGCGGCACCATCATCATGCTGGTCTGCTGGTCATTTAAACAATAATTAATTGGTAATATTTTAAGCAAATTTTCTTTCATGTTGGAATATAAAATAATTTCAAAGTGATTCTAAAATATGAACAACCTGATAACTATAGTGATTATTGAAACTTTGATTCCCAATCTGCGCAAGGTTCCATCCTGAAATACCCGGAATGGAATTTCCACCGGAATGAAATTTCTGGCAGGCTAAATTGGAGCTTACGAGTTGACAACAACTGCTGAATTGGATTCAGTGAAGTAATTGTTGTACTAACGATTGTATTAAATTCGTAAGTTTGTCTGTTCGTCCGTAAGCACTCTCCTGGTCACATACATTGACTGATTTTGCTCAAATTTCTCACACAGGTAGTAATAATCAAGAAGATCTCTAGGAATAATTTTCAGACACATCGGTCAAACGGTTCGAGTAATCCGGAATCGTATTCTACAAGCAATGTTTCATTACACGTTGGGAGAGGATCGCGGAGGTGGGTTTAGAGAGCATCATGGAGGGGATTTGGAGGTGATCACTCAACGCCTTCTTCAGCTACTTCTCTGAGCCTGCTTACTAGCAGTTAATTTGTATAATCATTGCTACATACATTCTACCATTTCGAAATACGAAGTGCAACAAAGGAAGTAGAAGAGATGCAATTACATATTCTATTAAATTAAGGTTGCCATTTTACTCTATTTCGAAAAAGCGTGCTTTCATAAATATGCAAATTGTTGTAAAAATTAAGAAATTCAAACTTCAACGTTTGAACTTTTTCATAGATTCGTATATAGAACGCATTATTCAAGAGCTTTCTAAATCCCCTGTATTCATTCAACTGGGAATAGATGTTTGAATAGTTAGGTACTCACTGTCAGAAGCAACAAGCTTTTAAGTGTTTTCAAAACGTACGGATCCAAGAGTTTCTAACGCTCTGCATGAATCTCAATATTTCATTTGAATTCCAGAGTTGGTGCACGACGGCTGTTATCTGTTGTTGGTGAGCTTGTTAACTGGTTTTATTTCCAAAAACCTATACAAAAGTTTCCACGGAACGTTTAAAATTTAATGGAATTGGGAACTTTGGATCCATCTAAAGTAGTTAAATATTCTACAATGGAACCCGACTTCGGTTTTCCAGCTTACAACGGAGAAATGTCTGGTGGCGATCTATATAACATCTTGTGGGATATATTGGAATTTGATCCTCAAGAAAAGGATAATTTGGTACGTAGTTGTTAATCATTTTCTAACATTTTACTCTCAGTAGTTAGTGACTTAAAAACGCTTAAACTTGAAACATGGCTTAAGTTGTGTTTAAAGTATGCATTTAAAAAAAGTCTTATCTTTTCTAAACAGGAACCCATGCAACCGGATCTTACACTATCTGGAAAGGAAGCGCCTGAGCATGAGATTTCAAGTAAAAATGCTGGAGAAGAACCAATGTCACAAAGCGACGCCACTACGTCAACCAACAAGGGAATTGATGGGGACTTGAACAGGGAGATAGCTGGTGACTCCATTCCCCCAACAAGCAGGGGAATAATAGCTGGGGACACCGTCTCGTCACCAAGCAGAGGAATTGCTGACGACTTAAGTGACCTCGTCCCTTCAACAAGCAGAGGAACAGGAGGTGACTTCAGCAGTGGGTTATCTGTTAACGGACCAGAAGCTTCAAACAAAATTTCTTCAGCAAGTGAAGAGTCGGGATGGGAAGCAATTACACCGCCGACACCAACCACGGAAGAGCTTCTTAAATTGCGTCCACGAATTAAGAGAGTCAAAAAAATAAAGGTACGTAATCATGTCACCCTACAGCCATCCTGGAAGGCACCCGACTAATTTTTCTCGAACCTGATATACTTTTCATTTGTTTTGTATTTTTACTTGCAGCTTGTCCCTGATAAAGAAAAAGGAGAAGCATACTGGGCAATGCGAGAAAAGAACAAAATTGCATCCCGGAACTGCCGATCGAAGAAGCGCAGTATTGACGGAGGTCGCGTCGCCCTTTTAAAGGAGACACTGGAGGAGAACAATCGTTTGAAAGTCGAAAATCAGAGACTCAAACAAAGGGAAGCTGTTACTGCGAAGGTTCAGCAGGACAACATATTTCTTCGCAACGTATGCGCCAACCTATGTTCCAAGATAAACGAGTTGGGTGGACAAGTGCAGTTTCCGGAGGGTTATGAACTCAACAATCTTGATTGATTGGATTAAATTTGCAATACCAATATGAGAAATTAATTGAAAGGTAAGTACATCTATTACAAATCTATTATGCCATTTTAATCATTAATATTTTGTATAATATTATTTTTTTTATTTTTTCCTAATGTTCCGACAATGTCGTGTGATGGAATCAAACACATTTCCCAGCAGCTCCTAATCTCAAAACCTAAAGACTGACTACATGAATTTAAACTATTGCTCGTTAAGTCACTAATTATGGATTAAGAATTTATGAATTTTCGCTTAAGCGATGTTGGGTATGAAGAAATGTTAATTGAAAGTAAAATAGAGAGTTAAAATTCCTTATCTGTAAGACCCTTTTTATAAAGAAATTGAAGAGTTGAGCTATATAAGGAAGGTGAAATATTGTAATTGTTTAGCGCATGAAAAGTCAAAAGATGAAAGTCGAAATAAAAGTCTGAATCTGAAACAAGTCATGAAATTAAGAAAAAAAGTTTTATTAATAAAATTGTTTCTTTATTAGCATTAGCACGCATCTCTAATAGTGAAAGCACGCTAGCAAAAGGAGACATAGAGATGGTGACATTTCCGTCAAATGAACTGCATCACCAGAATGGGTGCTTTTGGAGATTCTTTAGGATTTACGTAAGCATCGTACATCGCATTATAGCATTGCATCAATTGTGATTTTTGGAATAAAATTTATGAAGATTATAGATTTTAGTAGAACAAGGGTGAAATTCAGTAGAAAGTATAAAAATTGTGTGATAGTCAATTATAATTGAATTGACATCAATAGAATGATTAGTTGTGATTAATTTTCTAATGAATGCTGACACTAGTGGATTGAGAAACGTGCCGTAAATCAAGCTGACTCCGTCAGGTAATTTATTTCTTCATTGTTATTATAAAGTTCTCTTGTCGTTTAAATTTTACCTGTTCAATATTCAAATTTTGTTGCAGGAGCCGGACAAGACGTAGGGAGAAGTTGTCTTTTACTTTCCATTGGGGGTAAAAACGTCATGTTGGATTGTGGAAAGCACATGGGTTTCAATGATGAAGTATGGAAAATACAACTAGTATTTTTGTAATTTACTATAAAAAGGTTAGTGAAAGAATGAGAAAGCCGATTTTATAATTATTTATTTTTTACTACTTTCAGCGAAAGTTTCCTGATTTCTCCTTCATCACAACATGAGCCTTGATGAGTATCTTGATTTTTTGATTACTTCCCACTTTCACTTGGATCACTGTGGGGAAGTTGCATTGGTTTTCTTTCTTTTAATCATATTTTATTTGAAAATGTTCCAGCAGGCAGTCTGTTGTGTATCAATCAGGAAACTAGGAAATTGGACTGTAGTCTTATCAACACGATTATTTGCAAAGTAACATAAAAAGTATACGAATCAATTGTGTACGTGGTGCAAAAATAACTGGATAAATTTAATTTACGGCTTGGTCAAAGTAAAATACATTTAAAATGGTGGTCTTTCGGTTTGGCGAACACGATTTCCAAAAAAAATTCAAACTCGCCAAAATCAAACACATTCCCAAAATTTGAATAATGGCGAAGTTGAAAATGAGCCCCAATTCACAACTATGCATAATGGCGAACAGTTTTGAAAGGCAAATACAAAACATTTTCTTGAGTTTGCTTCTCTTTTCTATCATATTTCTTCAAATCCTTCATTTGAGTCTTCTTCCAGCATCCACATCAAATCGTTCAAAAATATTTTGATGAAGCTTCATTTACAATGGCTTCGAAATTTATTCTTTATCCATATAAGTTTGGTGATAAAGTGACCCACAAACTTGCTCATGAAGGTTATACGTACACATGCAGACGGATTTCAAAAGATAAAAAGTCACAATATATTATTACTGTGTAAATACAGAAATCGAGACAGTGGACTTTATAATTTATGTAGCATGTATGCTGACATGGAAAATCAAAATGGCAGTTTCTACGAGTGTATTTCTAACTTTATTTTAATAGTTCCAACTTTGCGTTGACTGCTTTTAACTTATGTATACGTTTTATATTGTGTAAATCATATAAAATTCGGTGAAAATCTCTTATTTTTAGTCTTATAGAAAATCGAAAAAACAAACTGACTTTTGTTACATATTGCACCTGTATACGATTTATGTTTATCAGAATTTAATATAAAATATAAAAAAATGATTTGTATTATAATATAAATGAAGCTCATATTGAGAGTTTTTATTTTCGCCAAAATTCATACTTTGGGTTTTGAGTGTTCGCCATTATGAAAAAGGCTTAATTCAAGCCCTTTTTTTTGTGTTGCCAAAACGTATAAAATGAGCGTGTTGACAAAACGAGATACAATCTTTAAAATACATAATGTACTTTTAAACGTAGTTGCAGGCACATATGAAATGCATGATGCGTATGTAGTGTAGAAAGCAGAACGCCGTGCTGCTTTTGAATATTATGCTTGGTTTGATATCAACAAAAGCATTTAGTGACATCAAAACTAAGCTCACATAATCCTCATCATCATCAGCTTCACTTTGTCTCTGTTGATCTGAGGCATGTATAAACTACCAAAACACGATGTTGACATAAAGTTGAGTTTCTAGACACTCCGATAAGGAATCCTGGCACATTTGAGCTGCCCTTCTTAAAAAGTTGACTTTTGACGTGTCAATGAACAGAAAGTTCTACACAAGTGACTAATCTAGCATAGTATAATGTTGAAAGTTGAAAGTGAAAGATTACAGAGTTTAAGACTCGAGATATGTATATTTTTGAGAGAGACTCTAGGCGATTAGCATATATCTATCATTGCATTGTGGATCGATTGTGGCTAGCAAAATCGAACTAGACTTTTCTGCTAGGCCTAGAGGATCTTTCGTACTTTTGTTGGTCTACTGTACTCTGTCGCCCCTTTAGCCTCTCTGTCTGGTGGTGAGCTTAAATTTTGGTACATGTGTTTTTAATATTTTCAAGAAATCAACAACAAAACATTTTTCTGAATGTTGTTTGAACCTTTAACCTAATTTATTTGCAACATTACCTCGACCGTTTTAGTTAGATGACCTGTAACAATAGATTATCTACCGGGATATTGTGTAAATGTTTAATGTGACGGAGAGGTTTTGACGGGCTTCCATTCTAAAGCAATTACGTATTGTGTGTTTGAAGTTGCAGTCATCAGTGAGGCTCCGTCTGGGCATCTCTGGAGGAGTCAGTATTGTATAGTTTGGTGTCAGGTTCTTAACGGGGTCAAAGTCAAAACGGTAAGCCAATTTTTATTTGTTGATCACTAATTAGATTGAATTGCAGCAAGCCGTACGCATGGAAATTTTCTTAATGATTGATTGTTGTTTACATTTCCAAAAATTTAATCTTTTAATCATTATTCAAGTTTTGTAGCACCATTTTTCAAGTTGTACCACTACTGACAGTATAGTCAGTAGCATTAGTGACTAGTTTAGGTATTAACCGGCAAATTTGACTGTTGATGCGTCCGTCTGTGGGCACGATAGCGGCGACACGGTTGAAAAATTTCAAAAATCATTTTGCTAAGCACTATCTTAGGTCAAGACCTTTCGTGGGAAGCGAGATGAGTTTTATCGGTTATTGATAACCAGGTCAAAAGTCGATATTTTCAATAGAAAGGACAGCAAATACACCATTCAATATTTTGGTACAACATACACGCCAGGTGCCAGTTCTTTACACAGCTGTTATCAGGTGTACTGTTTATTTGATTTAACGAATTTTAATGTATCCTCTGCTGCAATTCCGGCAGCATCAAATTTTTTCTTGTTTGCTTTTTTAGTCCATTCGTTATTTTACCGCTAAATGCAGCATTTGTTTGTAAAAGCTCAATTATTTACAAAGCCGAAAGTGAACTAATTTTGTATTTTTACGTTCTTGGTATTATATTAGTGTTGGCTTACAAATTTCGATTCTTGATGTTTCTCTCCATTTGTTTTTTTCTGTTGATAGATTTGGCTAGCTAACAATAGTTACTTGTGTTTAAAAACAGGCTTGCTTGTCACTTGGCAACTCGAACTTTATACGGCGTAGCGTGGTTGCTTTACGTGGCATCAAAGTATTACACTTTCAGCAGTCTTCAACAATGGTTTCAGACTCAGACTCATCTTCCACCTCAACGATGGTATCAGATTCAGATTCATCTTCCATCTCAACAATGGTATCAGATTCAGATTCATCTTCTTCCTCAACAAACGAGGCTGGAAGAAGAAAAGGACGAAGCAATCCTACCACCAAGTCCAGAGGAACAAAATTTTCGCAGGGCTCAATGGTTTGGGCGAAAAGACTAGGATGTCCTTGGTGGCCAGCAATGATACGTGGAGAAACTAAGAGTAGGCCATGTATGCGCAAATTTGGTGATAACATTCATGTACAATTCTTTGACAATCCACCATGTCGAGCTTGGATTCCAAGAAGGTATTATTTAGCCGACTTTATTTTATAAATAATTAATATAAGTTTTTAAAGTCAAAATTTATGATAAGGTTCGCAGTACTGTAATATTTATAATATTTCATGATTTTAACTTTTGTTGTGTTACATGTTTTATCAAGTTCGTTAAAACCTTATCGTGGATGTAAGGATAAATATGCTCCCCAAGTCGAAGCGCATGACAAATTTTTGGAAAAGTGGGTGATAGCATGCAATTTCGCTGATGCTGAACCTCTCCGCTGCTTATCCCGAGAGGAGAGGCTCGAAAAGTATTGGATTTTTTGTGACGATAACTACGATGAGTCATCTGAAGAAGGCTGGTCCGAAACTGTTGATGAAACGAACGAAGAGGTGGTGGATATGGAGCGACAGGAAACCACTTCCACTCGGAGGAGTAACAATAATGAATGTGTGGAAAAGGAAGCACTGAATCAATCTTCAATCTACAAAAATACAGGTTGGTTAGTACTGTATTAGTAGTTTACGGTTCTAATTCCCAAATGCAGCGTGTAATAGAAACGAAATATAAACTTATTGGCTCAATGATTTTGACTTGTAGCAATGACTCCGACATCTGAGGCTGAGTGCGCTACCATCGCTGGTTATAAATGTATTGAAGAAAGTAAGAGCACATTATTTTAATACATTAATAATACGTTAGTCGGTGAAACAGCCAACTAAAACTCCATATTAATTCGTATCCATGTTTGCAGGCATTGTTCCTTCGCACGTTCGACGCCTTCAGGAGAAAAAAATCAGACGCCAACATTATCTGCTTAACAGAGAATCGCTGGCTTGTGTTTGTCGTGTAGTTCGAGGTCGTAAATGTACACTCAAGTCTAGCTGTCCTAACGTCAAAGCCAAAATTGCTTGTCCTGCAAGTTGTGGTTCTGCCTGCAAAAATAATCCGTCAGTTGTGCAATTTAATAGTGTTTTTTCCGCTGTTAACTATGTTATTATTAAGACTAATTTGAGGTAATAATAATTGATGCATTTTTGTTCTGTATAGGTGGGCCAATAACCAGTTCCTAGTGGGAAAGAAGACGTTTCTCCAAAGTACTACTTCCAAGGGGTTTGGCTTGTTTGCCTCGTCTTCAATTGAAAAACACAAATTCTTGGGGGAATACACGGGACGTATTATGATAGCATCCACGACACAGAAACCCGAAGTACCGTATTACTTTGAGGCTCTGCCGCAGGACACAAATTTGGTCATCAACTCATTTAAAGAAGGATCAGCACTTAGACTTGTAAACCATTCGTGCAAGCCTAATTGTCAGGCGGTTCACTATGTACATGACAACCTTTATAAAGTTGTGTTGAAGACGACAAGAGACATTAAGCGTGGGGAAGAAATTACCATGGACTACCACTGGCGACATGGCAGCATAAATGATAATATGATTGTAAGTAACCTTTTGATACTGCACTAAAAATGACATTTTCTAATGAAAGACTTGATATTACGACTGCTGACTGTGTTTTTGCCAATAAAAGTGTCTCTGCAAAGAACCAAATTGTAGGGTGATCATTGAGACTGTTGATGCTGATTCAAGCGAGGATGAAGCCTGTGTCCCACAAATCGCTAGAAAACGCACTTATCCTCCACTCATTAATAGAAGCAGTTAGTTTTTTTTGTTCAGTTTAACATTCAGCGTATGTAATACATAACCAATTATATTATTCCATATGTTTGCTTATAATTTGCAGAACAAAGCGATCCAGTAAGAAGTGTTGTGCACGTATCACCACCAGAACCAACCATACTAGATTTATCTGGAGAAGAATCTAATGAAGATCCGAAACGCGTGGTAGCTACAACGATGCCAAAGCCTCCATCCATCTCAGGTAGCAATGGAATCAACAAAGATAAGGATCCGCCAGCTGCATCGTCATCTAAGCGAGGTATTCAAGAGGAAGATTCTCTATCTGGTAATGGCACAAGTATAAAATTCTGTTAGTCTGTTGGCTTTACTGCAAGTAATTTTACCTTTGTTTGCTTATAATTTTTAGGAAATGAACCCCCTTCCAAAAAACCCAGCCCTGGTGATGTGACACGGCCTGAATTGGGAGGCGAGGCTATTTCAGAAATCGGCAATCCAGATGGGTGGGCTATTGTTGCATCACGGTCAATAAGTTCATCTGCAGTGGGATCTAATAAGGTCGCAAATCCCATCGTGGTAGCTTCAACTTCTCTGTCATCCCCATCTTTTTCAGGTAACAATGAAATTAACCAAGGTCGAGATCTACCGGCTTCGGCATCTTCATCTCAGTCCACTACTCTAGAGAAAGGTACTGAATTTATTAATGGTCCAAGTATAGTACCAGATGGGCATGGACAACCTGGACCTTGTAAAGCTGACGATCCCGTAGTAATTGAAGGAGAGACGATGAAAGTCGCTGATTCGGTAACGGAATACATATTTTATATTAATTTTGATGTAATATCTGCATTAAAATTGATTGACTAATTCGTGCTGGGTTTTTCATCACAGGAACAGCAGCAGCATAACATTGCTCACATCCCACAGGTTGCTACCCTTCCGAACTATCTCCAGCAAGTGAATAGCACCTTCCAGCACAATTTTGAGCAAGCAAATAAAACTATTCAACAACAGCTTCAGGAGCAGAATACTAATTTTCAAAATCATCTCGTGCAATCAAATATGACTCAAGCGCAGCAGATCACGGCTTTTCAAACCCATCTGCAGATACAGAGTTTCGTGCTTCAGCAGCATTTTCAGACGCAAAATTCTACTCTTGAGAAACATCATCAGATACAAAATTTCATAGTTCAGCAACAGACTAAGAAATGATATTTAAGCGTATGACAAATTACACCGGTTTTTATTTGGTGTTTTATAGGTTTACATAGATGTATTATTATTCTTTCCAAGTATTGTATTATTATAATTAGCAACTTTAGACTTTATAAAAAATGTTAACTGCTTCCTAAAACTTATGGTGTACCTAAATCAAATTATAAAGGTTAGGTTGTTGGGTGGTATGTATTAGAACTAGCAGTTGCATTGTTTTTTGTTGCTGACACTATTGCAATTAATAATAGTACAAGTTAGACTCACGCTGATTTTCTGAATAACCTGTGTGCAAAACATGTGTTGAAGCAAGAAAAAACGACAATGTATGAGTATATATTTCAGACCAAGTTAATTTCAGTACCTTTCAATCATTATACATTCAAAAATTAATTTTTACAAGCAAGTATTATTGAAGCAAATGAATGAATTTGTATCTTTTAGTCAATGCGTATAATAAATGACCTCAGTCCTTTCAGAGTTTAGAATCTAGCAAACAATGGTAAAAACAATGTCGTTGATGAAAATGGTACCCTTTCTAAATTAGAAAGGACAGTCAAAAGTGCAGACAACTACTACTCAAACTGGTCTAACATGCATTTGTAATGCTTCCAGTTGCCGTTGTAGTGCATCCAATGATTGATCCTATTTCAGCACATTGTTTTGCATTCAGGAAGCCACCGAAATTTGCGTTGATAGGTAACCCCCTACGTGGCTTGAATTTAAAAATGAATTTCAAGTCGTTTTTCACTATCCACCTTAGAGAATATATTAGTGTAGAACTAGGTTATTAGTGTTATTACACTCCGGTTTTACCAGGTTTATTGTCTTCAGATCTGACTTTTGTGTTTTGAACTATGTGATGTTAAATGCATAGTTAATTATGAGGAAGAATGAGTATGCATAACAAACTGCATGTAGGAAATTTCTGACACTAGTTCTTTAATTTTTTTCACTTTCCATTTTTTCTAAGTTTTCCAACAATGAACAAATAATCTAGCCAAAATATTAAGTATTGATTTCATTTCGTTCGAAAATCCTACAAAAGAATCTTCAAATATCCCAAAATTCTATAAAACAATTCATATTGGCATGAAATTACAAAATGCCATATTATATACTATTATATATTATATTATATACACTCAAAAAACGTTAATAAATTAATAAACACGTAGTTCGTCAATGAGGTAAGAACAAACCCCTGAATTTCATTGATATTTGACACGCTAACTAACTAACAAACGGATACAAAGATTTTGATTCTAAATGGAGATAACAACTGGAAATAAAAGTAATCAACTTTGTAACAAAAAATATTTCCAGTAATAGTGTAAGTAAATGTCAATAAATTTTAACCGAGTAAACGTTTATACTTATACAAGATTGGGAGGTGAATCCTTATCTAGTAAAATTGGCGTCCACGTCCACCTCGACGTCGTGGTGGAAGTGCATTAGATAGGCCGTCGCAAGGCATCTCCAGCATTAGTGTTTCCGTAAAATGGGACACGTCACGTCACAAGACCCTTCTCATCCTATATTGCTTAGTTCTCATAAAAATTCCGTGGTTCTTTGTTTGTTAGCAAAATGTGCGTCCTTTCTTCTGCATCTTTGGTGCTGGCCGTTGAATATTGGACGCTGGCAACCCTTCCACGTCCTCATCTCTTTCAACTTTTGTGATATGCAAGTCTGCTTCATGTTGGTTGTGCTCCTGAATTTCATCATCAGTGCACAGATCTTCATTTTGCTGAGGAGACCCATCGTTCAGATTATCTGAAAATTAAATGAATTATGCAACGATATAATATTTGCGGATAAACAATCAACACAACAAACTTAAAAATCAAGTCACTTTACTTTTTAGAATGGGTTGATACTCAAGATTTTGATTAAGATGACTTGCTAGTAGTATTGTTCGCAATTTGCGGTTCTTGATAAAGTTGTGGCTTCATTTATATTAGAGATTTACATTTTTACAGAAACTAGAATATTGTACATACACAAATATCAACTTAACATTTTCCAGTAGCATTTATTTGACGAGCCAACTGTTTCTGAGAGTGTTATTACTTCCAAGAGAATGCACGGAAAGAATTTCGCTATGGTATTTCGTTTTCATATTGTGCCATTTTATTTTCACACGCTAGACATTCTTTAAGAATTAACGTTTAATTATTGTTTAATAAATGTTTGAGCTTCGGCTAGGTACATTTTTTTACACTAAGTTTCAAGTTTACACATGTTATTAGGACTACGTTCCATTCAATATTATGTGACCTCTAACCCCTTTTTCTTGTTGAAAGTTTAATATAAATGTTATAGTATTACAGACAATTTCAGATTGCAGCACGTATAAGCATATAGTTCACCACTGGATACACATGTATACTCATATCAAGTGTTTTATTTGCTTGTCCATGCTTTTCAGCCATAATATAACTAACCATAAACATTTTTTATAAATGTACAGTTTGAATGGTGATATTATGAAGTAAATATAATTTTTCAATCAATTTAGCAATTTAGTTAATGGTCCCGAGCTAGGTGATTACGCAACATCTTTCCATAACGAAATGATATGGGACACAAAGTGCAAAAATATGGGTTCTCATTTAAATGGCTTCTCAAATGGTCCTCGAATTGGTTTCGCTTGCAATACCTCTTGGAACAGAAGAGACATGCTAGTGGTCTCTCACTTGGGTTTGCATGTATTCTCAGAAAATGTTTGCCTAAGTTAACCTTGTCAACAAAAGAGCGCGAACACTTGGAGCACTTGAAGTCTTTTCTTTGCTCATGAATGGCTTTCAAATGGTAAAGGACACTGTTTCGATGAGTGAATCTCTTTGGACATTTTGGACATTGGTGTGGCTTCTCGTTGAGATGAGAGTTGAGGTGCTCGTCCCGACTTCCTCTGGTAAAATATTCTTTCCCACATATTCCACAGGAATGACGGCGCACCTTTTCGTGAACGTTGAGAGTGTGAGAATGCAAACTGCTTTGATATCGGAATCTTTTAGGGCACACTGCGCACTTAAATGACCTATTTTCTGAGTGAATTCGAGAGTGGCACACAAGTGAAATTTTATAGGCAAAGGATTTCCCACACACTGAACAAGAATATGGCTTTTCTCCTGTATGGATCCTCCGATGCATTCGCAGTTCGGTGGCTGTGAAAAACATTTTGGCACAGCATTCGCACCTCTTGTTCTTTCCCTTTCCAGAATTGTGCTTCCTCAAAGCATGTTGAGTTAAACTACTCCCTGCGGAAAATACGCCGGGACACTTTTTGCAAAAATAGGGCTTCTCCTTCGTGTGCATTCTTAGGTGGTCCATGAAACAGAGTTCTACAGGTTCCTTTACACATCCTATGTTCGATCCCAAGTCGTCCAAATATGGCGTCCCCTTTTATGCCACGTTGTTCACCACGATGCTAAAGCAACGCTAAAATAATAGTAAGAGTGGAGAGAGCTAGTTTTAGAGAGAACCATCCTGGTCTGATCCTCAAGAGAGATTACTTTATTTTTTACTAGAACCGGAGGTAGTATGTACAGAGTCATGGTGTGTAGTATATTACAAGGTGTTTGGAGTAGCTCTTGCTACTCTTGCTTATAATATATATACGTGAAGGATGCGCTAGAGAGCATCCCCGTTACATCCTCACCACCTAGGAAAAGTTAATTCCGCTTCCGGATTCCCTCCCCCACACGGCGGCCGGTGAAATTTGTTGATCGCTCCTTAGCTGCGTCCTGACGTTTTCTCTGCTTCCGTAGTCTTTGTCGTCGAAGTCGACTGGGCGTACTCAAGAGTTTGACCGGTACCAACTCGTGAGCGCCTGTCATTAATAATACGTTGTTTTACTCTCTGTTTCTTAACTCTTAACCTATTCCTAACGTTAGTTTCTAAATTAAGTTTTCGAATACAATTCCAATTTTCAACTAACTCATTATCTGGAATCAAATTTAATGAATCAAAATCTAACCTAGTGTATTTCGATGCGGTTACATTATTTATCGGAGAAATAACCTCATCTTCAACTATCATATCATTTTCAGTAATAATCCCATTCGGATTTAAAATTTCGACATCCATAACACATTGAATCTCCAAAATTTCATCATCTTTAGCAAGTGTTTCGACGTTATTGGATACAGAGTCATTTACAAGCATACCAACGTCTTGAGAACGGGACGCTTGCAAAGGATTCTGTGTTTTAGGAAATACATAAACTTCTTCGTCGCTTGCTGCAGAATCAGAATCATAACCTGACATATAAGTACGCAAAAAGTTACTAGTATTTGTTGGCGTAACAATTTTAGTTCTTTGAATCAAATCTAAAATACTATCTACGACAATTTTGTGATTTCGAAACCAGACTTTTTTCTTAGGAAGTAACATAATAAGTGAGTCTAACGTAGTTGGTAAGTTTACAGTCATCTTACATATTTCATCATCATTGAATACATTATTCACAGGTAAATCTCTTAATCTAGCAGTTCGTTCAGTCCATTTATATAATTCACAAAAAAGAACCCTATGTTTTTCTAACAATGTATCGTGTTTTACAAGACAGGTGTTAAATTTTTGCTCAGGATTAACAGATTTCGGAAATTGATACCTTTTCAAAACAGAATTTATATCGTGAGAAATATCGTAATCATTCAAAAGAAAATCTCTATAATTAATCTTCATCATTTGCCATATAACATACAAAAGTTGAGAATCTTGTCTCGCATACTCAATAGCTTCATCAGGCAATTTTCTCATTTGCCAAGGAAATCGCTGATAAGCTTTATTCAACTTAATACCCAAAAAATCTTCTACTAACATAGAAAACGACGAAAGTTGGCTGTTCTTTTTAAACTTATCGTACACATTTTGCGCATCAATGAATGAATTTAAGAAAATACCATGATCACGCTGCAACCACGGTAAATCACAAGTGCCAAAAAAGATTTTAACAATACTACGATTCAGGAAAATTGGCTCTAAATATTCCCTAACATGATCATACAACTTTACAACATCAATTACAAAATCATGACTATCTACTGACATTTGAATCAAACAAGATATGGTATGGAATGTAAATCTATAGTCACCTTCAAGATCACATGTAATTTCATGCTTACATTTTAATACATCACAAACAATTTTTAAATCATCAAGAGTATCAACATACATAAATATTTTATCAATAGGGATATCATTTATAGCTAGAATATGACGTTTCATTATCTGGAACTCTTGCGCGATGTCTGGAGTAGGGTGATCAGGAAACTGCTTGTCGGTTGACGCGTTGATTTCGAGCCGACGCTGATGAGCAGATGGAGATAATGACATAACATTCAAGCCTTGCCTCCGCCAATAAAAGGCCGACGCAATTTTTGACTCCATCTGTAATAATTGACAAGAGAACATACATCATTAGTACATGTATTATGAAAATTTATCACGGAAAGAATTACGAAGGATTTGAATGGCCATAATTAGCTAAAATTCGATAATCCACGGGTTTACGTGGTCTGAGCTGTCTTCGGACTGGAATGTCGGGTTCAGTACCCAAAATAATATTTTTCAATGACACGGGAACCTTGATTGGAACGTTACGTTTCAAATAAGGTCTGAGATCGTCGACGTTTCTGGTTGGACAAAATCTATTCGGCATGTCGAGGACATAAGTTAAATCAGGTTTTTTAATTACGATTTTAAAAGGACCAAACCATTTGGGAAGAAACTTTTGGCAAACGCCTGCCGTAGCATCTGAGAGTTGCTTGTTGCGAACCAAAACGAGATCGCCTACTTTTAAATTAAATTCTCTACGTTTCTTATCGTAGTGCTCTTTGTTTTTGAGATGGGAAGCTTGAATATTTGACGTGACAAAATCAATAAGATTTTTCATACGATCGGGTAAACGACTAGCCAACTCACGTGCGTCATTGTCATAATCAATACTTGTGTGATTTTGAAGAGAACGGTCAATTGGAAGTGCAATTTGACGACCCAGCATGACTTGAGACGGAGTAACTTTTAAAGTGTCATTTACACGTGAACGTAATGCTAAAGCAAAATGTTGTAAATGCTTATCCCACTCTTTATGTGAATCTTGACAGAAAGAAGCTATCATTCTAACAAGATCTTTGTTTGTTCGCTCAGCGCGATTCGCTTGTGGATGATAAGCGCTAATAGTGACTTGTTTCACACCCCAGTCTTTACAAAAAAGTTTCATGGTTTTGCCTACAAGATTTGGTGCGTTATCAGAGATTATGACTTTGGGTGAACCAAATCTACAAAATGATTCCTCAAGAAAATCAATAACTTTAATGGATGTTGCAGTTGACATTGGTTTCAACTCAACCCAGGAGCTTAATTGGTCTACTATTACCAAACAAAATTTATTTCTTCGCGTACTTACTGGATATGGACCAATAAAGTCGATGAAAATAGTTTCAAAAACGCGTTTTGCAACAGGAACATCTCCTAACAAACCTTTTCTTCTCATATTATCAGTTTTATATCTCTGGCAAACATCACAAGAACGGACAAAGTAAGCAATGTCACGATTCATATTATGCCAATAAAATCGACGTTTTATTGCATCTTGAGTTTTTGAAATACCAAAATGACCACTCTCAGGTGTATCATGAAAATATTGCATAATTTCTTGTTGCAATGTATCCGGAACAAACGGAACAAAATCAAACTCAATTTGATCACTCAGAAAACCATCATCTGCTGATGCATTCTCAACTATATTTGGACTCGTAGCAGTTCTACCCAATGAAGAGGAACCACTTTCATTTCCACTAGTGTCTGGAACTGGAAGTGCAGTGTTTAGCGTAAATGGAAAGATTCTGCGATACAAAATATCACCCTCAATTTTGTACTTGAGAAATGCAGAGCTGGCCAAAACCCTACTATTCAATTCAAACACGATCTTACGAATTTCCTGGTCGTTTTGTTGTTCAGTGCGTATTTTATCAAGAAGGTTACTCACATAAGTCAGTGCGAAAATTGGAAAATACATTTCCTCAGAACTAGCAAGTTGATCAGGCTCACCAGGCAAAGGATCCACAGGAGCCCGGGAAAGACAATCTGCTACCACATTTTCTCTTCCGGGACAGAACTTAATATCGCATCCCCACCTTTCAATTTCATTAGACCAATTTGTGAGATTTCGTGATTTATCATGGATGTCTTTGAGATTAATCAAAGCCTTGTTATCCGTGAACACAGTAAACTTTTCCCCAAGAAGAAACGGTTGGAATTTTCGAATACAAAACAAAATTGCGTAACATTCCTTCTCACAGATATTATATTTTCTTTCCGCAGTCGAAAGTGTTTTACTAGCGTAACAAACAATTCTTTCAACGCCATTAATTTTCTGACATAAACATCCGCCGATGCCATAATCGGAACTGTCTGTCCTTATATAAATAGGAAACTTGTAGTCCAGTCCTTGCAAAACAATATCTTGAGTCAAAATTCTCTTTAATTTCTCAAAAGCTTTCTGTTGCTCTTGTCCCCAAGTAAATGAAACTTTCTTACTCAACAGCATACTCAAGGGCTGGAATATGGTAGAAAAATTTGGAATGAATGAAATAAGAAATGCACACATTCCTTGCAATCTTTTGATGCCCTTTTTATCATTTGGAGCTGGCATATCGAGAATCGCACGAACGCGGTCGGGACTCTTTCTTAAACCATCAGATGATACAATATGCCCTAAATACTCAAGTTGTTCTCTCACAAATGAACTTTTCTTGAGATTAATGGAGAGGTTTGCGTTTTTCAGCCTTTCCAATATCAATTTCAGATGAACCAAATGCTCCTCAAAATTTCGGGAAAAAATGATGACGTCATCCATGTAAATGAAACAAAACTTCATGACGTAGTCTTTCAAAACGTAGTTCATGAGTGTGGTAAAAGTAGCAGGAGCTCCCTTTAATCCAAATGGCATTACTAACCATTCGTACAACACACCATTTGCGTAAAACGCTGTCTTCTCAATGCAATCAGGATGCAACTTTATTTGCCAAAATCCTGACTTTAAATCGATTGTGGAGTAAATTCTACCAGTAGGAAGCAATCGAAGTATTATATTGGAGTTATGCATTGGCGTAGCATTATCCTTTGTAAATGCATTCAATTTTTTGTAGTTGATGGTCATGCGAATGCCACCATCTTTTTTATCATCCAATACAATTCCAAAACGGTATGGCGAATGAGACCTACGAATCAAACCATTTTCTAACAAATCCTTAATTTGTCTATCTATTTCAGCGGCCAAATTAGGTGGAAAATTACGAACTGCAGTTTTGATAGGTTTGAATGCAGCGTCCGAAGTATTCAGATCAATCTTGTGATAAAGCAGATCCGTTTGCCCAATTTTTCCATCAGTTCTACATACAGTAGGAAAAGAATCTAATAATCTTTGAACTCGAATTTCATTTGAATGTGAAGAGGAACTCAAATGCTTCTCCTGAATAATAAAAACAAGTGACTTCGAGGAGGTATCTCCCATATCATATAGTTGGAGAGGAGAATCAAGAAAGAAAAACTTGTTCAATTTCTGAATAGAAACGATGCCATGAGTTCGTATAATGTCAATTCCAATTATGCATGGAAAAGGAAGTTGCTTGACAACTTGAAATTCATGAAGGATCTCCTTGTGTCCTAATTTTATGGTAAAAGAAGTTGAACCCAAGGTTTCTAATCTCATGCTGTTAGCACAAAGTAAAGACGTAGAATTAGTGTACTTTATTTGAAGGTTCAATGCTCTGGCCAATTTCAAAGTCAAAAGTGAATAAGAAGAACCCGTATCCAAGATACCATAAAAACGAAGTGAATTTGTGTAAAACTCTACGGTAGGTATTGTGAACGACGAAGGTACTGATACAGCAAGACAACGAGGATTAATCAACGACGGCGCCGGCGTCTGTTGCCTCGGTAGTTTAAAGAATTAGTATTGGCTTGATTCTCAAAAGGAGGTGGATTTGCGTACTGATTTCCATTGTGAGGTTGTTGAAAAAGAAGATTAACACCATTTGGTGGATTAACAAAAGGAGCTGGATTTCTAGGAGGTTTGGTGCAGTCCCTTGCATAATGTCCAAATTCTTCACAATTGTAACATTTTACTCGATTAGGGTCAAAAGCACGAAGGAAATTACCACGTTCTGTCGGAGTGGAATTAATACGTTGACGGTATACACCATTGGGTGGAATGAGTTGGTTCGGATTAGGAGGAGGAGGCATTGCAGGTAAAGCAGGGAATTGAAAACCATTTTGTTGTGAGTTTCCCCTATTTCTATTAAAAGAACGACCATTAACATATGAACTTCTTCCTCGTGAACGCTGATTAGAATTTTGAACATTCCGTCCATTAGTGTCCTGAAGATTTTGTTGCTTGAAACCATAAACAGAAGGTAATGCTGTATGCCTACCCGTTAATCTGTCCTTAGCCACTAATGCTTCGAAGGCATCGGCAGCTTTCTCTAACAAACCATTCACAGTCAAATGTAAAGGATCTCCTATCTGGATATATAACCTCAAATCTGGCACCAAAGAATTCTTTGCCCTTAAAACTGAAATATGCTCAGGCTCAGTATTATCAATTTGTTGAGCAAGACGTACCATCTCATTTACAAATTGTTCTACAGACTCATTAATGGTTTGCTGACGACTCCATAAAAGTCTTTTTCTACGTTCTTGTGTCTGAAGACCATCATATCTGTCTGCGAAAGCAACCTTAAAATCATTCCAATTATTCAAATTAGGAGCAAGGTTGTCATACCATGTCTTCTTGTCAGGCTTTAACGTTGTGCCTATCATGATATGATATTGAGCTGGCTGAATGCCTTGAGCTTGAAAAAAATTCTCGCATTGAGTGAAATATGAAGCTGAGGTCATTGCATTGGGGTCGTATTCAGGAATCGGCAACTTTGCATGCATTCCTGATACGCGAATGTTGCTACTAGCCAAGACAACTTGTTGTGCTAGAAAAGCGTTAATAGCATTCTGTTGATCCCCATTTAAATTCAAAGCTTGTGCTACATTAGGATCAAGTACAATCTGTGGACCCACAGGTACATTATTTGCATGAACTACTACTGGATTGACAGCTGCATTGACTACTGGATTCACAACTGGGTTATTTGCATGCCCAATTGGATTGACTACTTGATTGACTACTTGATTGTTTTCCATATTTAAAATAGGTGCACCACGTCTTCGACGACTACGTGTAGGTAAAATAGGAATGAAATCTGGTACTGGTGCGATAGGATTACTCCTAGTATTATACCGAGGAACTAAAACACGAGGTGAATTGGATGCACGTCGTCGTGAACTCCTGCGCATTAGACTAAATGAGAAGTGAGTGGAATATGCTTGAAGATCATGTCATCACCATAAAAAAGAACCTCAAAAACAGCGAGTGGATTGAATGGGGAAGAAAATGACTCAAAAAACACTAATAATGTACTATGAGAACTTCTTCTATAAACCAATGCAAACATTTCTTGCTTTCTGCCTCTTAAAATCTTACTTAGAATCTGCTTTGAACTAAAATCTGCGTTGTATTATGTATGTAGTGAAATGAAATCTCCGAAAAATAAAACAAAAAAATCCTCAAATCAATTAGAACCGATTAAAAAGAACCGACAAAACTGACTCAAAATGCACTGCTTAAATGCCTACAATATGAGCTAAAGATGTACGTGCTTTTTATATCAACCGTAGTATTTCATCCTTGGTGTAAAAGGAAAAAACAATAGGACAGGGAGGAAGAGGATAATTAAGATCTCTACTTACAATAATCCCTGGAGTATCAAGTTGGAGATTCAATCTGAATGAGGTAGATCCGGAGGAGACAACACAGGTACAGAGGGCAGGAAGAGGTTACCGATGTCACGCAAACAGTCCACGGGTAGTATAGTTATCGTCTAGTCCAAGGTGTAGCCAACTCCAAGTTTCAGCAACTAACGGAGGTGTAAGGCAGCAGTAGTGTGAACTGCTTCCCTTTCTGAAAAAATGATGAGAGACAAAAATTAGTACAAGCTCTCCAATAATAAATGATACCACATCGAAATTACCAAAATCGAAGATGAGTGTGCGTGTGTGTGAAATTAAGCGAATGAATCTACTCCACTAACTCTCTTACTCATAAAAAACGAAACCAGAAAATCAAAAAATGAATTTGGAATGGACAATGAATGCACACACACTCCCAAATCAAATTAGACTGAAATCAAACAAAACTGTTTCTCAAATTTCTCAAAATTGACACAAATTTCGGACTTCTAATTGCTCTAAATAAACTGCTCACAAAAAAGACAAATTAAATATCCAAAACTACAATTTTTAAACATAATGGGAACCACAAAACCAAAAGAAAACGATGAGATGAGATGGATGGTAAAGCTGGTTAAAATCGCCACATGAAACAGAGTTCTACAGGTTCCTTTACACATCCTATGTTCGATCCCAAGTCGTCCAAATATGGCGTCCCCTTTTATGCCACGTTGTTCACCACGATGCTAAAGCAACGCTAAAATAATAGTAAGAGTGGAGAGAGCTAGTTTTAGAGAGAACCATCCTGGTCTGATCCTCAAGAGAGATTACTTTATTTTTTACTAGAACCGGAGGTAGTATGTACAGAGTCATGGTGTGTAGTATATTACAAGGTGTTTGGAGTAGCTCTTGCTACTCTTGCTTATAATATATATACGTGAAGGATGCGCTAGAGAGCATCCCCGTTACATCCATGAGTACATTATTGTATTTAAAAGTCTTGTCACAACAAATGCAAGTGAAGGGTCGTGTGTCACTATGAACCTTTGATAAATGTTGAGTCACCTGAGACTGGGATTTAAATTTTTTGTTGCAAATAGTGCAACTGAATGGTCTCTCTCCTGTATGCACTCGCATGTGATATTCAAGGTTACTGTGTCTTTGGCACAGTTTATGACAAACTGGACACCGTATCTCTCTCTTTGTAGGTATCTTTTGTGGTACAGCAGTTGACGTTGACTTTGCTGGAGATGAGTTAATTGGTTTTAGTCGAATCAAACGAACAAAACATGGTTTCAATGTAGACTCCATTTTGTTGTTTTCTGTCAAATCAGTTGTAGGTCCAAATATATCGTGGGAGAAAAAAGAGGGTTTGGAAGTTAAGCTACAAAAAAATCAGTCAACACGTTTTCGTTTAACCTTTGAGTATTTTCAGTCATCTTTGAAGATATGAGAATATTATAAACGTTCACCTGACATTTTTTTTAAATTGAACTACATACTTTTTACATCTTCAAATGCTTTGTTTTTGCAGTACCACCATCAAGTTGAATTATGGGCTATAAGCTGACACGGTTGTTTCCTAAATTATCAATACAGAAAACTGCTAAATGATTTACATAAAAAGTTTGATTGGAGGGAAAAAATCGTTCGTAATTTTAACATTCATGCCGGGATGCAAAATACAATCAAATAAACTTACTTAAGAAAGCTATATAGTTTTCTACACGATTGATCAAAAATACAATTAAAAAAGATTTTCTGGCGTCAGTCGATTAAAGGTCTTTTTTAAAACACAAACATAAAATTAAGAAGCTCACATTGTATGGCTAACTGTACAAGTTATTACATTTCAAAATAAAAATTCGTTGAAACAATATAAAAGTAAGCACACCAGGAGTGCAAGAATATATCAAAGCAAACATCAACGGAGGAATGCAATGCATGATAATTCTCACTAAGATATGATTATCCATCAAAAAATGAACTAACTTTCCTGCGGCCTGAACAACGTATGCAGTACTAAAAGTAGTCTATCAACAACTGGAATCCTGCAGCAGTTCATTGTCTTGCCTTGGGTTTAGCTGACGTGCAAAGCTCTAACTTTTGGAGCATTGGTTTGGCTTTATGTGTAAAAGCATAGCATTGGGTTAGATCAGGAGAGACAAAAATTTTACGTTGGTTAGGGTTGGGATCAAATGTGGATAGCAAGCAGACTTGCGACTAGTGATACAAAGAGACAAGAAATAAGCAGCCGAGTAAGTATACAGTATCCACACAATATTAACAGTAACACGTTACTTCCATTCTATCATCAGTTTGCTACCTGAACATCGTTTTGATTCCCTTTTTCCTTCGCTCGCTTGTAAATTTCTCATCTGATGCTGCTGCATGTAAATGTAAGCCGAGGCCCTGTACTTTCATGTGATGCGTAGAAATTAAAGCTAAAGTGTTTCTTGAGCATGAATCAGTCTGTGGTTGATGAAGGTCTTTTTTTCATATTAAAATAATTTTTGTGGCTGTCGCAAGTTCAAAAGACAATAATAATAAGTCACGTTATTTTAAGACACTAGTAATCACTTCAAAGGTAAACTATCTGTTTCACGCATATTTACGGCTTATGTGGAATAATATGGGGACGTAGAATAAATGTGAGAATGTAGAGTCCACATAAAGGATGGTGAGTGAAAGGGATTCAAAGTCAGACTTAGGAAGCTACCTTCCCATGCTTCTTCCTTACTTTTCAGTTTTCTTCAGCGAGGATACGGGATTAAAAAGTGTGTCGCTGGCTTCTGGCAAGATGCTTTTCTGCTGAAGAATACATAATTACTTCATAAAACTTTTGTGGTAAACGTTCACTTAGGCCTTCAAAAGTTCAATGTAAATGTACCCTTAAAATGTTTCATTTCAGTTTTGTATCAAGGGTGAAATTAAATGACACAAACTGAAACATTTCAACTTGTACGTTCTAATTCAGCTACGTAACTATGATGTATACATGGTAGTCGTTGTTTAAACTCTTAAGTTAGTTATATTTAAGTACCCGGACCTTTATAATTTGCATAATACTGGGATTACTGTAAAAATGTAGGTAATTCAATAAAAATTGGTTTGTAATTGATCTACAGTTGGCAGTTATCATAAAAATTATTTATTGACATATCCTCGGAAGAGGGGAACACCTTTTGCATTGTAAAATTGTCAGTAGCCTTAGAAACAGTTGAAATATTAAGTAGGGTAGCGGTTGTATTACCCCTAAAATCATCATCAGCGGACCCTGAGAAAATTTACCTTTTACATGACAGCCTACTTAATGCAACGCATACTATATTTAACAAAGCTCAGCAGTGAACTTTCCATATCTGGCATAATAATATGTATTACTCTTGTGCATTCGATTGTAAGCTTTACAAAACCGGCTCACATTATAAGTTTTTGTGTGCAAAGCAGCGTGCGTTGCGTCTGTTAAGCTTATATGTTGTATGTCTTTGCATACAACATCCCCGTGCCCGTTACAAACTATAAATACATTTTCAGAAATGCGAGTACATAACATGTAATGAAATTATGTTGGTAATGATAATGGTATAAAATAAATTTTCAAGCAAAACTGGCCAGGGTACATAGCAACATGGTTGGGTTGTTGATTTCTGCACATTTTCTGGTAGTGGTGAGAACGAAGCTACACAGAAGCTCCATTCATGAAAGACGATCAGAGATCCAGATATATTTTTCATCAAGTCAACTCCATTTGCCTTTACTTTCTTTCTTTTCCCTAGATCAACAAACTTCCAGAGGAGACCTTTCCCTTGTAAATAGGGAATTTCAACCAGACCCTTGCACGAAAAGTAACTTGACATTGGAGATGATGATGTCACGATGTATAGGATTACCCCCGTAATACTGTAATGCAGTTTTTCTTATGATTTGATGTGTTTTCATTCATTTGACGAGTTGCATCAAAATGTTTGAACCATATTTTAAACACAAGATTATATGTATGCGGTGCACAATTTATTTTTTTAAATTACATTTCGTAGCAACAGCTATATTTCTTTTTTATTGAACTACTAGTAAAACAAATTGTTGATAATTTTCTCATATTATGCTTCTGCATTCACTTAATCAGTTTATTATCATAATGAAGAAGAATACAGTAAAGAATCTTGTGTCCTTAAGGTAACGAACTCAAATGTCAAGATTAGATTTTACAACTTCAATACAAAAAATCACTTTTTTACACCAAAAATCACTTCAATTTCAGTAGTTTTAATGAATTTAAAAGTTTGCATATAAATAGATAATCGTTAAGAAAACGAGATTATGTTTACAAAGGGTGGTAAAAAACGTTTTATTGTATGTATAAACATATTTTAATTGAATATTTTTTATTGCGTTGTGAGTTTAATAACGCAAACAACATGCAGCCAACGTATAATTATTAGTAATCGATTTTAATATTTAGCAATTTGTCAAAAAAAACTTTGGAAATAGTTTTAAAAAGCAAGGATTTTCGTGCTTACATGTGTAAATGCTGTTGATGATGATTGGATATTAGTTGGTAATAAAACTAAAAGTTCGCACCTTCTCGTAACCTTTAATATACAATTTGAACAAATAATTGAAACCACAAAAAAAATTTGTCCATAAAAAACAAAACTAATTTTTTAAGAGACTTCAAATACTAATCAACATTCCGCCAATTGAGACTCTACCAAAATATATACAGAAACCCTTTGAAACAAACAATCTGGGTCTGACTAAATTATAATGATTTTGATAGCTTCAGACAATTGCGATAATGGAAACTTTTTTTTTTCAATTTTACAAAGTCCATTTACAATATTTAGCCTGCAAAGACTAACATAACTTTTCTAAGCACAAATAGTTCAGCAATAAATTTATACAATTGGCTCCTTTCTTTTTTTACAAATTTGTCCATGTTTGTATCTCTAGGACGCAAATACACAATACATATTTATCGACTTGGATGCATTTATGTCCCAACTACATGTCAGTTTTAATTAGTCAAGGTAATGAATGAACTCTAAATATGTGATTTTTCAGGCTACTCTTGTACCCCGAAGAGAAATCACACGTGTTACAAAAGTAGGGCTTTTCCGAAAGATGGCTTCTTACATGAGTATCGAGTTCCTTCTGCACAACAAATGTTTTTGTGCAAAAAATATAATGGAACGGTCTTTCACTTGGGCTGCAATATATTCTCAAGAAATGCAATTTCATTTGTTTTCGATCCACAAATGAACTTGAACATTTTGAACACTTGAAGTTTCTCATGTTATCATGGTAAGCTTTTTGGTGGTATTTTAAGCCATCAGAGCTCGCAAATCTCTTCCCACATGTTTGAAAGCGATGGTGCTTCTCATTGAAGTGTATGATGGCGTGTCTGTCTCTCCTTGATTTCGTTGGATAGATTTTATCACAAATATCGCATTTATTGGGATGAACATTTGAGTGTACACAACGGATATGTTGTTTCAAGTTGCCGCTTGTTCGAAATCGTTTTGGACATTTTTTGCAGGTGAAGGGCTTGCTTCCTGAATGTATCCTGGAATGGACTTTTAGGTCATAATTTCGGGCAAATGAACTTCCGCATACCAAACATGAGAAAGATTTCTCGCCCGTGTGAACGCGTAAATGTTCTTTTAGTTCTGAAGCCATGTAAAACGGTTTGTCACAGAATTGAAACTGGTAAAAGTAGAAACCTAAGCTCTAATTGATACCATGAAAAATTAAATTCGTACAACAAACCGTCTCGAAATGTAGGGCAATGTTGCAAACCCATCCTGAAAGTTGGAAAGAGAACATTTCATTAAGAAAGAGGGATCCAAAAGAAATGATATCAGTTTGCCCCAGTAGCTTTCTTATTCATTTCTGTTTAAATAAGCCAGCCGTCATTCGAAGAGTGTTCACTCCTATTTTTTTAAGACGGACTTGAAGATGGAGAAAGTGTAGATTACCTGTGTCATTTCAAAGAGGACCTTTTAAAAGCACACAATTGTTAAAATACAATTTTTCCAAGAACGGCTCATCCTCAGTTAGCTTTCCCAACCCCAGTTCCGATTTCCGAAGAAAAAGTATAATCGTGGAAAAAGTAGCGAATGTATGATCCTCATCCTGGTGATACATAATATTCAACCTTCGATTTTCGAGGAAGAGTTTGAGCCAAATCAGGATCGTGTAAAATGTGTAGACGCAAAGGATTACGCACTCCTTTCGGAGCTTATCATAACTTCTTGGGATATGTTTGGGAGAAAGATACTGTATATGGACAACGTAATATTGCATTGCTGCTTAATTTATTGTAACTAATCAAGTTCTCCCTTAGCAACATGACAATGTTTTTTTGGAAGGAATGGAATTGGTTGTAACAACTGATTTAAATAATGAAAGAAAGAAAGAAAACTAATCAGATGCCCCGCCCTGATTGGAATTGCTTTGAGTTACAAATGACACGATTAGTTCATGCTTGGTGCTGCTTAAAATTTAATTTTTGTTGAAGAGTTTGCAACGAATATAGCGAATGGATATGAAATGATCAGAATGCTGAAATAATTTATTGCTAGGCAAAAAAAACATAAAACATGTGAATTATTTGATGGGCTTAGAAAAAACTAGTTGGAAAGAAGTCATGAAGATAAACATTAAAAAAGTCTCTTTTTAAATTTCCGATGGCAATTACTTGTAGCCTCCACGAATTTCTAAAATGGAAACACCGGCTACATATATGGTAGGGTAAGGGTAGGAACAAGAATATTCGTTAGTTCTTCTAACAACAACATGGATCACTTTATAAATGGTATATTGTTATTTTGAAAGCAAGATAATATTGAGTTCTATAATTCTAGAATCTGGAAAGACTAATTAAAAGTACGGATAATGGAGCTTTTTTGTGCAAATTATTTATGAGCTCTATTAAGTTGAAAATAATCATGAAATGCTTCATTCATATTCAGTGTGTTGTAGAAGTGGGAAATAAGTTTTTACATATAGAGAAGCACATACTGCCCAAATTGGTTTGGTTACTAGAATTTTCCCAAAATTTTATATTTTCTGTTATAACAACAGACAAGTATGATTAAGAAGAGAATAAGAGATATACGAAGTTTAGGACAACATGAAATGATATTCCCTTTAAAAATTGAAATGTTGGTACTCTTCCAGTTTCTTTGCACTCTAAATCAATCATAATCAAGCATTATCATCGTCTTTGGGTAGAGTCTGTTGCAATGTTACTCCTATTTAAGTTGAAAGTAAGTAGAAATGTAATCAGTCTACCTTAATTTGATATTTCAAATCTTCTTTCGTACAATGCGCGAATCTTTCTCTATCCCTCTTAAAAGCAGAGACGTTCTTGTTTTTTCTTTAAAAATTGCAATGTACTTATTGTTGTATTCCACCAGTTTATTACGTAGCTGAATCCCATTCAGCGTAGTTATAACTTTACTAAGTTTGTCTGTCTGTCCGTCCGTCTGTCATCACTCTCCTGTCGACACGTGTTAACCGATTTCCACCAAATTTGGCACATAGGTAGTACACCTATATAGCTTGGCTGGTATTGTTTTTCAGCCAAATTGGTCAAAGCGTTTGAAAGTTATGGCGCGAAAATTCAAAAATTTGCCTATTTGGCTGAAATTTAGTTTTTAGAGATTGTTTGATGTACTGAATTGATTCCTTATGGCGGTAGTGTTCTACGAATAGTATTTTCTGTGTTTTGAAAGTTTTTGAGCGCGAAAATTCAAAAATAGTCCCATTCATCACCCAGAATTCCCTTTCAACGCCCAGTAATCATATTCATTGCCAGGAATTCCTATTCAACGCCCAGAAATCTTATTCATCAGAAATCTTATTCATCGCACAGTATTCTTAATCTCCCGTGTACGCCATTCAGCTACGTGTCTAGGCCTGCTTACCAGCAGTTTATTTTATTTTAATCAGGTCAAAGGTCACACTGAGGTTACCTAAGAATTTGGAAGCCCCATTACTGAACTGTACTCACCAATAGGTTCATTTTGATGCATAATAATCCATACCTTACTATTACAAAAAATATTTGACCTTATCATGGTCATAGCTCACGTTGGGGTTATCAAAAACTTTCAAAAATAGTATCACTGATCTAGTCTCAGCAGTACCTTCATTTTGATGGATCACAACCTATACGTTACTATTCAAAAACATTGACATGACCTTTGACCCAGTAGTTCCCATAAACCTATTTGACCCATCTTCGAACTCGACCTCAGTTTTCACCCAAAATATCGATTAGTGAAAACAGAATTCAAAAAAGTGAAACCGTTTTTGAGTTATCGTGATGACAGACGGACGACACCTTGAGTCTTTTCAATATATACGTAAAGGTACATAATAAACTGCTAGTAAGCAGGCCAGAGACGTAGCTGAAGAAGGCGTTGAGTGATCACCTCCAAACCCCCTCCCACATGTCCACAATATCCCCTCCACCACCTCTATCTCTAAACCTCTCTCCACCTCTGCGATCCTCTCCCAACGTAGTAAAACCATTACTTGTGCAATACCATTCCGGATTTCATGTATGCGCAACCTTTATGCTTTATGTACATTCATGCACTATGCATTTGCTATGCTTTGCTATGCTAAGCATGCCTTTATTTATATGTTTCAACCAAATCGATGAGTTTCCGAACTCTCGAGCCTATAACTTTCGAACCGTTTGACCGATATGTCTGAAAATTATTCCCAGAGGTCCTCTTGAGTAGTACTACCTGTGTACCAAATTTGGTCCAAATCGGTCAATGTATGTGACCAGGAGAGTGCGCACAGACAGACGGACGGACAGACAGACAGACAGTTTTAGTAAAACCATTACTACGCTGAATGCTTTCGCTTCAGCTACGTAATAAAAAATCTCACGTTTGTACTTCCCACTTGTTAATATACGTAGTATTCCAACTCGTCCAAAACGACTTATGTTCGTCAAATTGAAATGTTATATATCGTTAACTTATTAGTTGTAAAACCCCTTTACTTCTTTTGTTGATGAATTGCAATAACCCTTTACTTCTTTTAGTGATGAATAGCAATACCTCTTTACTTCCTTTTTACTGATTTTTAAGGATAAGCCAAAAATGAATGGCAGGTCAATTTTCGTTGTCAGTATTTTTTTTTATAAGTACAGCTAACCACATACGAGGAAATATTTTTGACTAGTGTTTTATAAAACTTGAATACTATTCATGAATTAGATGGTAATGGATTCTCAAATTCTCCAAAAAACGAAGTAAGGGGGTATTGCTATTTATCACTGAAAGAAGTAAAGGGTTATTGCAATTCATCAACAAAAGAAGGAAGGGGGTTTCAAAACTAAGGTAACGATATGTGGTTCCATGCGTTGTATTTGCAATACTTAATGTTTCATTAGAAGGTGAAGGTACACAGTTAAAAATCGGTAAATAAGAAAAAACCAGCAAAAGTCTAAAACCGCAGTATAGGAAGGAAGCGTGAAGAACAAAATAGTTTATTTTTTTGATCGAATACAAATAAAAGTTTAATAAAGGTAGTGACAAGAAGATGGGATAGATAAATAAAACGTTTTATCAACACCAAAGAAAATCTAAACAAAACTTAATTCAACGTTATGGTTCACTTAAAAAGAAATTACTTTGCAAAATGAAAAAAAACCTACGCTGACACAAACGCACCTAGATGAAGTAGGAAGAAATATAAAGCAAATCGGACTTCGTAACGACTATTGGAAATGATCCTCATGATTTCTTTTTTGTAAGTGAACCGTAACGTTTATAATGAACTTATGTACTGAAGTACTAGAGGACATCCCTTCAGAATTTCATCTGGCGAGTCAGCACAACTACTTTTTGCCCGCACTTCCAAAAGATTCGTTTGAGATCAGGGAAAATGGTGAAGTAATCATTTCGAATCTTCTCGAAAGACGGTTCCACTGATGTCTTTCTCCAAGGTGGTTGCACGAAATGTAGCTCTTCCAACTTTGCAAACTGGACACGGAACAAATGCATTAATCCAGTCCAAACATTAACAGTATCCAACATGAGTGTGGTCATCTGTGGAAACTCTTGAATCTTGGCTGGGTCCACTTCATATAGATTTAGGCTCCCTTTCTTGAACTCTTTCAAGTCAAGTACCTTCAGACTGTTTCTGAAGTTGTCCAGTGCTTCAAACATTTCAAGTGTAATGATCAATCTACCCCTCAACCTATGCAAAGTAAATTTCTCCAACTGAGGACAGCCAAGCCTTGCCACATTCCTGAATGTTTCGCTGATTAATCCAGAATCTACGTCAGTTTCAAAGGACACCACCAATTGACGAAGTTGTGGAAATCGGAATGGTCTCCAATTCACGCCTCTAAACACATAGCTTTCACAATCGAGGCATTTTATTTGCTTCCGATATGCTAGAACGATGGGCCTAACAAAGGATGAAGGTGGTAATAATGTATGATCCCGGTAACTATAGCTATAGCGAATTAATAACTCCTCTAGATGCTGTAGCACTGGAAACTGACGATGAGAAGTCCTAAAATTGTTCCATTGTGTTGCATCGTGAACGCGATGCCCGTCAAATGATAAACCCAATTTTTTGACGTTCGCAAGATAACTGAGGGCCTGTTTCAATACGTGCATTGAGGTGCGAGGGCTGTCTTCATCCAATAATACTTCCAAATAGACATCATACAGTTTGTGTCCAAATCGTTGTAGGATTCGCAATAAATTCACGTAATGCCATAATGGGCTTTCCATAGAGTCGTCCATGCATAACATAAACATAGCGGTTCGTAAAATAAATGGATTTCCCGTGAAGTCTTGAGGAAATTCTAGCAAACGTTGGATGCTATTTTCACCATCATAACCCATTAGTTGATAGCTGTTGAGGGGTACCCAGTCTGGTTGCTGCTCGACGAGCGCATCATCCACACTGACTTTCACTGACTTGGATATGAGGCGACAATTAAAAATGTCACGAGGTTCCAAATGCTTCTTCTTCATTAGAACCGGAAGCACCTGTAAAAGCAGCAATCTCAATTATTAAAAATCAAAGGGGGGAAAAATCATTTAAAAATCTAATCAATCACACAGGCAGTTCAAATGCATTTCATTTTGAAACTTACAAGAGACATCAGTGCTGAACCCTTCCGATTCTCCAACAAACTCCGAAAAACAGGAGCCGTGTTAATTAATGAGAAAACGTCCTTTGGGTCCGTTACATTTATCAAGATTTGTGGCCACACGTCCTACAATCAACAATCGAAAATCCAAACGATTATCATGAATTATAAATTAGTGAATTTAACTGTTGATGGATGACTGACTGAGGACCAGTCAACTAGTTCCTGTCATCATCAGTCATTGTTCCATTCCTTTATAATTGAATGTCTCACCATAATGGGGGGAGTGAAGTAATTTTTGTTTGAAAGTGACACAACTTCCATTCCATCTCTAGGAGGTCCTGCAGAAAGGTTATCGACCCTTTCCTGCTTCACAACTTTCGTGGATTTCAATCCTTTAGACGTGTCGGTCCTCTCCATATTAACGTCGTTGGTTGATAAGCTGATTGTCAATAATAGTTGATTGTTGGGTGACTGACGATAAGATTGTAAAGGTGAGAGCGAGAGGGAACAGACAGCAGGGATGATCGCCCACCCAAGGATTTAGTTGGAACCGCGATACTGAGTACTGCGTCTAGTCTACGTTAACTAAAAAATAAAACAATTAAAAAATAACAACATACAATATCATATATCATCAGTTCTCAGACTTGACACACGAAACAAAATATGTATAAATGCTAAATGCTCAATTTTCAAAATTCAATCCTCTATTACCTTAAACAGTTAAACAAATTAACAATTAACCGGAGCGATAAGTCCTAAGCAAATCAATAAAATGATAATTTCAACTTAATGAACACTGAATGAAATGCTGAAGAAGAGGCAGATTCTGTTGTTTTGCTTTTCCCTTTTAGTGTTTAGAGAGAATTTTGAAATGAGCGCGCTCAGAAAAGTTGAATGCGCAACGGGGTGCACTGATGCAATCTTTGTTCATCATTCGTTGTGCGTATGTTTTCGTTGAGTTTGTTTAGTGCATGCGTATTGTATTGCAGCTTGTAACTTGAAAGGCGATGATTCCCCCAATACTCCAATAATGTACAAAACGGAGAATCAGAGAAGGCTCTGAATCAATGAATGTTTTTGAGCCCAACAAAACTTGTCTTTCACCGGAAGCCACTTCCTTTTTCCAAAAAAAATATAAATGAATCTTATCCTGATGTCCGCCAGAAATGTAGTCTAGGAAACCAGGATATCGTGTGAAAACTTGATGTTTCATAAACGGCATCACAAAAAACAAATAATGAGAGTGGCTTCCCATATTTTTCTGCTTGTTTGACAGCAACGCTTTAATGAAAAATTCTTCGTTTATGTTGTAACTGCCGTTAGTTTCCCGTTCCAGTCCATGAAAGAATGATATTGTTCTGCAAAATGTCCACAGAGGAAGTTTCATTTTAGTGCAATTTCCCAGCTCATTTTGAAACAGGACAAGAGGCAGTAGAAAGAAACTTGTAGGTAGAACACTCTTCGTTGGATGTAAATTTATGCCATTACTTAATACAAGGAAATTCCAGCAATCTTCAAATCCAACCAACCAGTTCAAATGAGGTAAAACGATATCAATAATCATGTTTTTTTCTGTTGAGAAATTTTGGAGAGAATATGCCTGTCTATCATTCATCACGTTGCAACTAACATTTAAATATACTAAAATAATTCATAATGCAACCACTTTTAAAAGGCATTTTTAGCATTTAGTTGGGGTTGCAACTCATTAAAATTTGAAGTTATTTAACACCATGTTGCGATATAAGTGCGACAGTAAATATTTGCCATTTTCCTTGCAATGTAATTGATACTGCCCATGCATTGGTCATCTTACCAATCATTTTTAACAAGCATCGTCAACAAATTTCTCCTGCATCCTTGAAAGATATTTTCGTGCATTTTCATGTCACATAATATTTAGGATATCCAAAACTTCCCAAAATGTGATGCAATTTACCCTTAAACAAAACCTTGAATCCGATATGAATACAATTAGTGCAATGGGGTAATCAATATCAATATGACGGCACAAAAGGAATGACGTATTACTTTAAATCGAATGCCGGATGCCAACTCTAAAAGCTTTTTGAGCCAATGAGCCAAAAATGAACCAAGAGCCCATTTGAGCCCATAAGAGCATGTTTTACACCATATAGAGTTCAAAGTAATCGAATTTTATAGGTTCTTGAAATTGATAATAAAACGTGAATAAGAACAATGCTTTGCGTAATAAAAAAGAACATGTAAATTCCAAGAAGTGGAAATATTGTTGAGTCTGCACTTGTTTTTGTTCCCCTCCTCATTTCACTACGATGCGTGTCTACTACCTACTTCAGTTTAGTATCCAACATCAAATCCATCATCATCACATCACATCACAGGAAAACTGCGACGAAACGAGTATAGCTTTGTAGTGCTCTCTTGAGAACACTTGTACTCTCTTTCTCAAAGACAGACACACTTGTATTGCCAATGCCAAGCTAATTTTAGCTTAAAACTCTTTTTTATTTATCAGTCAACTGAAACCTGGAGGGTTACACATTAGACACGCAGTTTTGATATTAGATACTCATTTCTTTATTGTGTTTATGTCAGCAAAAAATAGAGGTGTCTGTCTTTTCTTTGAATTCATGAAGTGAAGTAAACACATTATTTTGTGACAGTTTCGGATCAGAATCACGCTCGATAGCATCATCTTTTTTTCAATTTCATTCATCCTTTTGGTGATAAAATCACGATGGTTTGTGCTGGGGCTAAACGTAAGTTTTTAAAAACCTTTTAATTTTTAGTTTTAAAGAAAATATTATGTATAAAATGTAGGAAATTTTAATTTACTTGTTTTTTCAACAGTGAAGAGGGAAACAAAAGGGAAATTATATGTGATAAGTATTATCGCAATGACGGCTTTCCTCGCTATTTCCTTGGGTGTCTTGCTCTTTTACTTGCCTTGGTCTCAACCGGCCCTTCGCAAACAAATTCTGACTCCTGTACTTGAAGATTTAGATGGGGATGGAGTAATCACCTCTTTGGAAAAAGCTCTCCAAGTTCTACAGGAGTTTCCTGTAGTGGACGGTCACAATGATTTTGCATACAATGTGAGAAATCTGTTACAAAATCAGTTGTCAAAAGTAAATTTTTCATCCGATTTGAGGGACGTGGAGCCATGGGCTAGTTCCCGGGAGAGTCATACAGATATTCCACGATTGAGGCAGGGTCATGTTGGTGGAGTAGTAAGTGAAAAAATGGAACATAAAATAAATAGCGTGGAAAATGCGAAAACAGAAATTTAGTGGAATGTTTTGTTGTAAATTTTAGTTTTGGGTGGCTTTTACACCATGTAATAGCCAAGGAAAGGATGCTGTCATTCAAATTATGGAGCAGATTGACTTGATTCATAGACTCGTTGAGCAATATCCAAATGACCTTCGTTTGGCCACATCTGCGGAAGGTAAAAACGTTTAAAAGATATATTTTTATAAATTTTGTTTGAAACTATTTTTATGAACTTTATTCCTCATTTTTTTGTCTAGATTTACTCATGGCAAATGAAACAAGAAAAATTGCGAGTTTTATCGGCGTTGAAGGGGGACATTCCATAAGCTCAAGCCCGGCAATTCTAAGAACTTTGTACAAACTTGGCGTACGATATTTGACACTGACGCATCAATGCAGCACGCCATGGTAAGTTGGTAAAAATATATTAATTGACAATAAAAATTTCCTGGAATAAAAATTGAGCAAATAATGTGTAAATGTGTTTATTTTCTATTCTATTTAAAGGGCCGATTCGGAAAATTCCATTCCATTCAACGCTCCTATTGGACTTTCACACTTTGGGGAGGAATTAGTTTATGAAATGAACCGGATTGGAATGATGGTTGATGTATCCCATGTTTCTGCAGATGCAATGCGGGATGCTCTCAAGAAATCAAAGGCCCCAGCTATATTCTCCCATTCGGCTGCAAAAGCCGTTTGTAGCCATGATCTTAATGTGCTTGACGGTGTATTGCACCTTTTGGTAAGTCATAAAAATTGCAAGTTATAAACAATTATTTAAAAAAACATTTTTGCGCATTTTTTTCTGTGTTTTTTTTTCACAGAAAATGACCGGAGGAATTATTATGGTAAACTTTTACAATGAGTTTGTGAACTGTAACAAGAGCAGAAACGCAACTTTGCATGATGTTGCGGATCATCTGGACTACATAAAAAACTTGATTGGGCAGAGCACATTGGACTAGGAACTGATTATGATGGAGTTCCACAGTAAGTAAAAAAAACATGCGCTTGTTCATTTAAAACTTAAAATCAACGAAAAAATATCATTTTTAAATTTAATTGTAGGATGCCACAAGGTCTTGAGGACGTTTCAAAATTTCCCCAACTTTTTGCCGAGCTTATTGACCGAGGCTGGAATCAAACTGAATTGAACATGCTCTCTTTCCTCAACATTCTGAGAGTTATGCGTAGGGTTGAGCAGGTGAAAATTGAGATGGCTTCTGAGGACCAATTCACAAAACCAATGGAATCAGTTTTACCAGTTACAGAAATTGTGTCGAAAGAAATGGTGGTTGGTTGCCAAACTGAAAAAGCTTTGGGAAACCTTATTCTGAATGGAACAGCACCGCCGCCAAATAACGCGACTGAAAAAGCCCAGGCTTCTTCAACAACTTCCATTCCTGTGTCAACGGCAACGGAGTCCTCAACACATCTTCATGATGTGCAAGTGGGTAGTGGAAATGATACTACTACTACAGATAGTACTATGAATACATAAAAAGTTTGCCTAAAAATCATTCCATTTTTTGTTTAACTTTTTTGTTACATATTTCATGCAAATAAAAATTTACTTATTACGTAGCTGAATCTCAGTCAGCGAAGTTATAACTTTACTAAATTTGTCTGTCCGTCCGTCTGTGTACACTCTCCTGTTGACATACGTTGACCGATGTCCACCAAATTTGGCACATAGGTAGTACACCTAAAGAGCTTTGCCTGGTATTGCTTTTCAGTCAAATCGGTCAAAGCGTTTGAAAGTTATGGGCGCGAAAATTAAAAAATTCACCGATTTGGCTGAAACTCAGTACTTAGAGGTTATTTGATATTCTAAAACAATTTCTTATGGTGGTAGTGTTCTACGACTAGTATTTGACGTGGTTTTGGAAGTTTTTGAGTGCAAAAATTCAAAAATAGTCCCATTCATCGCCCAGAATCCTATTCATCGCCCAGACTTCCAATTCATCACCCAGAATACCTATTCATCGCCCAGAATTCTCATTGATCGCCTAGAATTCCTATTCATCATCCAGTTCAGCTACGTGTCTAGGTCTGCTTACCAGCAGTTTATTGTATAAAATATACTAATGAAAATTAATTAACATTATCTTTTGGTCGACGAGGAAAAAACGGTCAATAAATGAAACCCGAATATGTCATAAATTAATACTGTTTCGAATACACGGTATGACCCAAGAAACGGAAATAACAAAAACTGGAAACTGCATTGTTTTAGCAGGATACAGAATGATTTTATTTTTGCTGGTTCAATGCCATAATAATTTTATAATTTATGCTGATGCTGCTAATCCGCTGTTGCGGTCTTTGACATATGATGAGGCTAAGCAAACTAATGAATCATTCATAATTTTAAAGTCATATTTTATTATGTTCTTTTAAAAGCATTAGGAAACAATCTGTTCCAAAATACTACTTGATGAATGAGTGCAATTATGTTTATGTATTCTACTCATCACCGTCGTCATCATCATCGTCTTCTCCATGAAAGCACATAACACATCCATCTTGAAGTAGTCCATCTTGGCCAAAACGCCATGCTACCTGTACCACTTTCTTGTCCGTAGAACTTCGAGGCTGCTCCTCTGATAACACACACTCATGTACTCGCATTCCTGGCGCCGTGGTTCCCCAAAAACTATTGTTTTGAATGTCAATAATACGTCGCAGTCCAAATATAGTATCCAACCCGTGCTGTTTCAATTCCAGAAGGATATCATCAGCGAACTCTTGGTGTAGCGGAGGGAGAGGGTCATTGGCATCCTCCATGAAAAGAAACTCATATGGAATGGCTTCTCCTGATTGTATGAAATGCCAGCTCAATGGCTCAAACGCTTTTTCTGCCTCTGGCTGGCGGAGTTTAGGAATGCGGATCTCTGGTGGGAATGCCAACTCCTCTGAAGAAAAAGAAGAATTGACAGGTTAAAAATTATGTTAAACAAAATCCATTCAAGCGACCACACGCAGTTTTTGTACGTATAAATGTTACAATTTTGTAGCTGAATTTTTTTAACAAAAAACACTCACCTTTGTAAATCCAAGGAGTAATCACCCCAATGTTGGCCTCTTTGTTAATGCACAAGACGGAAACCTCTTCGGGTGACAAATCAAAATGCCGATGAGCCAGACTGAGTCCAAAGTCATTCCAAGCATTGTGTTTCACAAACAGGTTTCCAATTGTTTCAAAAATGTTAGGGGCTTGCTTCTCCTCAAATTGTTGTAGAGCTTTTGCAAGCTTAGAAACTGGAATAGATAAGTGAGGGTTGTTGGTAATAAAACTCATGTTGATGATGATGAATTATGGGATTAATTTATTTTTAACAAACTTGTGAGCAACAGTTGCTTTTGCAAGATTCTCAATCCAACTGTAAATCATGATACGCTTCAGAAGCTTCTTTTATTTATACTTTAAATGAAGTTTACATGACTCATGTCATAATATGTTTGTACATGTATATTATTGTGTATTAGCTGAAATCTTAGCATGATAGTATTTGTGATATCTCACTAAACCCAACAATAAAACAAGTACGCTGTACAATTTCAGTGAAAAATATGTAGAGAAGAGTTAAAACATTTAGTTGATAATGATGCAATACAAGCATCTGCATCGGGATGAGTTCAAGGAAAGTAAACTTTGTTTTGTGAGAATACATTCTTGACATGACTCACTTTTGTCGGAACGTTTCTTTTATCTGTAAAAAAACGTTCGTAAGAAAATCAGAGATATATGCAATAGTAAACAGGAAATGAAAATTGCGCGTTGCTCAAAGGAAGGAAGTACCTGATTTATCTTTGGTATGATACACATTTTTTGGACTCTTTTTATGTATCCGTAACTTGGTTTAACTTTGGTATTAACTACCCAATCTGCAAAGTAACCCATATTTAGTAACTGTAATCCTGAATTAGTCCAAAATTGGGTCTGTCGCTGAATTCGATGAGATAATCCACACTTACTCCGCTTAACTTTAGATTAGCATAGCCAACACCAAAATCACATGCGTCGAATTGTGCCTCTTCTGTATTTAATTAATGTATTTTTTTACTCTGCGAGCGCAAGCAACATTTGTATGGCACAGTAAATTGTTCCTTGTCTTTCTAGTAGTAGTACTAGTAGTTACTTGTTGAGCATGAGGAGAAAATATGCATAATATTCTGTCGAGGTTACAAATTCGCCTGAAGGTGGAAAATGGGGAAGGAATAGCAAGATATCTTGGTAAATGTGGCCCTGTTTATTCTATCAGTTTCGTTAAGTAAGACTTAAGAGAACAAGCTCCAATCCATGATCCAGATTATCTACCGTCTTTTCGAACCCAAGTCCACTGGTGGCGACTGGATCTGATGTCTTCTTATGACAAGTTACTTGCAGCTAATGTCTCCCAGTTTGCACCTCCACACCGATTTAACATCGACCGTTTCATGACAAGTCAATTTGACAGACTTTTTAAGCAAATTTGAAACCTTGTGTTTTGTATCGGAATTTGATTGATTTCTACTAATTCAAATATCTGAAAGCTGAGAAACTATTAAGTCAGGAGGATTTTAAAAGCAGGGTGGTTGCGTGTGCACTACGGCATCCTATCCAATTGAACACGGTTTCCAATTGATCCCTTGACTACTACGTGGTCAATTAGGACAATAAGTTCCAAACCCTTACCAAGTTATTGAACAATTTCAAAGATCTGGCTACCTACTAACCTTAGACTGGCTTGTCTTCTAGCGATCTTGGATTTGATTAAAAAAAATAATTAATTTGAAATTGATTTCGAATTGAAATTTGAGTTCATTGTTTTTCTCTCGAAGTTTTGTTTGCCTGCTAGAGCAGAAGCTGAATTGAGAACATTATTCCTGTAAACTTGCAATCATATGGTCTTACTACGTTCCTCTGTAACAGAGGCTCTGTTCATACAATATTAACGTCATAAGATTCAATGTTGACTTACGGGGCAGCAAATTGCACGCTTCTGCACCAATGCATTGATTTTTGTTCTGGCGCGTAATTCAACACGAAACTTTGCGACATAATGTTTTCCGTACAAAATTGAACTTGAGCTGAACAGAAAAAAATCTTGACTCATTTTTTGCTAGACTGTAGACCAGTCAGACCAAGAATTATTTTATGAAGTAGGGTCGATACGATTCATCCAATCCACTCTCTTCTTTAATGATTTGGTCAGGTGTCAGGTCTTTTAGTTTACCCGTTGTTCATTAAATCAGGTTAAATATCATCTCATCTTCATCAAATTGCAAAATGTGGACAAGAAGTAAAGGGCGAATTCCTTCGGACATTCAGAAGACCCAAGTCAATGGGAAATTGGACAACTGCAAGGATGCGGTGGACTCGGGCGAAATTGTGACTTGCGACTCCAGAAAGTAAGTATTTATATTATGATCTAGTTGTAATAGATATTTCAGTCATATTGCGAGGGATTATGTGTTTATTTCTGAACCTTTTATTAATTAAGGAAGCGGTTGAAAGGACAAACGTCTCAGAGGGAAAGTACATCATCTACAGGACAAGAATTGGAGCAGCTTCCACGTCCGGGTCCTCGAGCAAAAACCCGATTACAGGTGACCGGGGGGAGGCAGAACAACCAAGATGATTCTATCACTATTTATGTTTCGGCGCATACTATCCCGGAAGAGGTGAGATTTATTTAAAATTTGAAACACAATTCATAATCCCAATCAACATAAATCCAAAATCAGGAATCAGTTGTCATCTGCATAAAATAGGTTTGGTTGAAGATATTTGGGTTGCTGGATTCATCAGACTTGAACAGCTGCTTCCGAACCTGTAGTAACTGGAAGAAATGGATTATGGGAAAGCGGGCTTGGCTGCCTACAGTACTCTTTCCAGAGGTAACTCATTTTAATCAAAAGCTTCGATTCATATTATAAAACATGAAATTAATATCCTCCATTGTAACATAAGATTTACTTGTATTTTTTAGGTTGCACCTTTGTTGTTGGATAAATTGCCAAAATTAGATTTTCTGGAATGTCGAAAAGTGTGCCAGGTTTGGAAAAAAGGAATGGATCATGCGTATCAAACCCACCCGCAACATATTCGTCTTGGCTGGGAAGCTGCAGCAAAGGAAGCTAATAGTCGTCTTCCAGAACTTGTCAATGATTTCTCCAGTCCTGAAAAGATTCAAAGGTTTTTGAATGATATGGAGCTTCACCGAGGAAATCCATTTGTCGGAAGGGCTATCAGTCTAAATTGTGAAGATCCCTTTCTTCCAAATGGAATGAGAACCTACCACTTCGGCAGTGGATATTGGAATCATGTTATTCAACTGTTGGACGTGTTTGGCCCACAAGTTCATTTTGCTGTGATTGAGCTTCCATGTTGCGATCACATTGCCAAAGCATTTCATCTTCGAAACTGTTTGTTACGTCTTCCAAATTTGAGACGGCTAAAGATTTCTATTGAGTGCGGCGGATCGACTAGTTACGAAAATCAAGTACAAGATTTCGTCAGTGCCAACCCCATGCCGCTACTTGCTGATCTAGAAACTCTGGAAATAGAAGAAGGAGCTCGTGATTTCACCAATGAAATTCTGAACTCGTGCTGCGCTCCAGCTAAAATCAAACGACTGGATTTGGGAGCCCATTGGGGGTTTTGTGATGCTTTGTACCATTTTTCGAATCTGGAGGTGATCAAATCAACCTTTGATATGGAGAGATTTGAAGCATTCAGGAATTTGTCACGGGTGCCGCCATTGAGGGAAGTAGACCTGCGTTTTGGTTATGCAGAATATGCACGAGTTTTCAAGAGCTTGGAGCTATTTGGGGATTCTTTAATAAACGCTAAAATTAATGGCTTCTTCAGCCATACAAATAGGATTATCTCTTTACAGCTATATAATTATTACCTAGACACAAACCCTAAGATTAATTTACCAAAACTTAAAAGATTTGTGTTAGTCCATTATAATGGACCACTTGATCCATTCCTTGGGCTGCACTCTTTGGAGCATTTGGAGTTTGATTTACACGCAAATACGGTTTGGATTCGTGAATTTATTGAGCGTAATGAGTCCATGCTTCATTCAAAGGTTTGGACGCTGATGCCTTCCCTCAAGAAAATTTTAGTTAGGCTTCGTGGCTCTTGCCAAACAAGGTATGATCGTAACTCATTTTTGGAGAACAATACTGGGAGCCCCTGAAGATGCAGGAAGGAATTAATTGTTGAATATATAAATAAAATATGTTAAATTAAAAGCAATATAAAATCTGAGTTTAAAAACGTTGTCATGAATCTGTTTGAAATAAAAACGTAAAATTTTCACTTGCTGGAAAATTGGTTCGTATTCTATGTTGACACATGTTGGCGCTTAATAAATTAGGTTATTTATTTGGCTTTTATGATCATTTAGCCATCAATCATCATCATATTGCAGGTTAATTTTCCTTTTACACAAAATAAAGAAATGTAATTACTCCGTAAAGAAACGAAAGACACTTGCTTACATCAGTCAATGGCAAGCTTGCTTAAATACCGAATTTGTTGCAACTTTATAGCGATTTTCTCTGGATGCATTAACTCTGATACCAAAAACAGCTTCAAAATTTCATTGTAAAAAAGGTTATAAATGTAAATGAAAAATTAGATAATGAATGAATGAATATAAATCTGAGATATCTCTCATTTAAAAACTTACATTCCTACAGAATTGAGATTCGCTTAACACACAATACTAATTAAAACATCGAATAGAAGTAATCGGGAATCGCGAAATGTCCAACGTGCCCAAATAAAACGCACAGGAACTATGTGTCCAAATACAGTCGCGGACAAATTAAAATGAACGGTTAAATGTATGATGAATAACTGCTTAGAAATCACTATAAAATGACTTTCGAAAATAAATGAACGCACTAGTGTGATAGAGGAGGTCTTTCTGAGTTTAGTGACAGTTCATTGTACTGCAAAATTAAGATATAAAAAATTTGAAATCATTTTTACTGAAAAAAATTCAGTTATTACGCGACATAATTAAATGAACGAAAGAAATTATCATTTGAAAAATACAGTTAGTCATAGCCGTAATTCTTCAAAAATGAAATTAGTAGCCATTGATAACTCCGTTTGATGCAACGACAGCTTCGAGGTGACTTGGGAGGGAATTTACAAGATTTTGGGCGACATCCGGGGTCTCGATTTCCCAGGTTACCAGAACTTTCTCCTTCAGGGCTGGAATGCTCGAAGAGGAGTTCTTACCGTTTTCTCGTCCCAAAGACGTTGAAAATGGTTGATTTCTGGTAATTGTGGTGGCAATTCCAACACTTCAAGTTTATTTTTCTCGGAAAAATCCTTCCTTTTGCTCTGGAAGTATGCTTGGGGCCATTAACTTGCCTAAATGTAAACTTTGTCCCACGTTAAAATTTCCCAGCAGATTGTTGCCAATTATTGCTTAAAATGATGACTTAAACCCCAGCATCCATTTAAGAGTGTTAAAACTCCAAGTTTCCGACTCCTTTTCAAACCACAGACCCCCGTACCTTGATACTGTATCTGACATGCTTCACCGTTGGGATCAGGTACCTTGTTTGGAGCGCTTGCTGGGGCCTTCTCCATACTTTAGGTGATCCATCAGACCCAAAAAGGTGTATTTTGAATTCGTCGCTATATAATATGGAGTTCCTGACAGTATTGGCATGAAGAAGGCCCCAGCAAGCACTCCAAACAAGGTACCTGATCCCAACGGTGAAGCATGTCAGATACAGTATCAAGGTACGGGGGTCTGTGGTTTGAAAAGGAGTCGGAAACTTGGAGTTTTAACACTCTTAAATGGATGCTGGGGTTTAAGTCATCATTTTAAGCAATAATTGGCAACAATCTGCTGGGAAATTTTAACATGGGACAAAGTTTACATTTAGGCAAGGTAATGGCCCCAAGCATACTTCCAGCAAAAGGAAGGATTTTTCCGAGAAAAAAAAACTTTAAGTGTTGGAATTGCCACCACAATTACCAGAAATCAACCCTTTTCAACATCTTTGGGACGAGAAAAAGTGTAGACTTCGTAATATCTCCTCTTCCAACATTTCAGCCCTGAAGGAGAAAGTTCGGAAAATCTGGGAAAGTGTGACCCCGGATGTCACCCAAAATCTCGCAAATTCCCACCCAAGTCACCACGAAGATGTCATTGCTGCTAATGAATGACCTACTTGCTACTAATTCCATTTTTGAAGATTTACGGCTAAAGGACTGTATTGGATTTAATGTAAGCTCTGGGACGGAGGCCGTATTGAAAAAAAGTCGTCTGGAGTAATTGATGTAAGCCGGAATTTTTGAAGGCCGGCCTACAAAGCCGCGTGTATTTATTATATCTGGAGCCAAGAACGGCCTAGTGGCCTTTTTATCAAAAATGCATGAGAACGATAGACCATAGCAACAAAAAGCTTATACCGCCCAATAACGACTATAAACCACCAGATTAAAAGAAATTAACAACCAAAATAAAATAAACGTCTACCAAATTAAAAATATGGACTTCCTAATAAACAAAAGATCACAAGCATAAATAGACCACCAAATTAAAATAACAGACCAGCAGATAAAAAAATATATCATCAAATTAAAATAACAGACCATCAGATAAAAAAATATATCATCAAATTAAAATAACAGACCAGCAGATAAAAAAAATATATCACCAGATTAAAAATATAGAATACTAAAATAAAAGTATGTGCTATCTTAATAATACAATATATCAAGGGAATAAAATATAAGGTTACCAGAATGTAATAAAAGGCTACGAAAATTAATCAATATGCCACCAAATTAAAAATATATACTACCAAACTAAAATAAACTTTGTTAAAATTTAGAGTACGCAACTGTTCTGCTGACTATACAGATGTAGAATCTAACGACCATATACATATATGTAGACATAAAACGACTTCAAATAGTTTTCGAAATACACTTAGAATTTAAAAACTAGCACTACCAGTTCAGCACGTCAAATAACCTGTAGGTACTGATTTTTTAATTCGATCCTTCGAATTTAAAAACAAGTGCTAGCCTTCGTCACTAGGTGACAAGCCAGTCTAATAGGTTAGTCAGATCTTTGAAATTGTTCAATAACTTGGTTGGGATTTCGAACCACATTAATTATTCGTTTTTCTGAATACAACTACGTCCGTCTGTCCTCAGAAATTTGAAATAGCTCCACAGTATACAAAAAAACTTTAGAACGCTTCGACTTACAAAAATCGTATTTCTTTTGATTGTTGATTAGTGTATGTTGTCATTGTCACTACTCTTAACTTCAAAGAAACGTACTAAGGCAATTTTTCGAAATTCAAGCTTACAAATGCAAAATTATCCCAACCAAGTTATTGAAGATTTTCTTATACCTGCACCTGGCACCCCATGGTACTACCAACGAAATTAAGCAATATAATACAAGAATGAAATAATAGACTACTAAAATAAATCAATAGACCACACCAGAATAAATCATAATAAACCAAAAGTAGAATAGCGAAACAATAGAAAATAGACCAGATAAAAACAATACACAACCAAATTAAAATTATGGACCGTGCCACAAAAGAAAGAAGACTAGAATAAAATAATGACCATCAAATTGAAAATGTCATGATTTTGAAGTAACGTTCTAAACAACTTGGTGGCACTTTGAGTTTTGAGTAGTTTTTAATTTAACCTTTAGAATAAGTAATTCCCCTCAGCAGGGAATGCAACAATCAAACTGCTTATAAGAAGGCCTGGAGACGTAGTGGAAAGCATTAAAGGCCTTACTACGACTTTCTGGCTGGTAGCCAAGCCATTTGTAATTTTGGTGCAGTTTGTAATTTTTGAAAGTAATTTGCAATTTTAAAATAATTTGTAGAAAAGTAATATGAAATTTTAAAATCAATTTGAAGGAAAGTTATTTTTAATTTTCACCATCAAATTAAATGAATGTAATTGCAATTTTTAGATTTAAGTTTATTGAAAGTAATTTTTGCATAAAAAGGTAATTTTAAAATATCGGCTAGTGCCATATTTTCCTATTTGGTGACACGTCCTACAATTATAGTGGCATATCCTATTAGTCTAGTGGGACATTCTAAGGGTATGAAAGTGGCAATATCCTACTAGTCTGCGTCTGGTGGTGCATCATATTAGTTTGGTGGCATGTTCCATTAATTTGGTGATATGTTCTATTAGTTCAGTGGCATGTCTTGCTAGTATAGCGGCGTTATAGGTATAGAATAATCTGGTAGGATACTCTACCTAGGGCTGCCGTGTTTACGTTTATTTGTTTACTAAACCGTTTTTGTCCGTTTAGCTAAACCGTTTATTAACCGTTTAGTTTCCGTTTATTAAACTCAAGCAGAAAACGAAATCCGTTTAGTTTACTAAACAAAAACGGAAAACGTGTTTATTGAAATGTTTAAACGGTCTAGCAGGGTATGATGGAAGCCCATGAGAAATTTTTGAGGAAGCATGAAGTCACTTTAGGAGAATCATGGAAACATTGGAAATCATGGAGTAGCCCTGGAGGAAGCATGGAGTGACGTTTGAGGCCACAAGAAATCATAGATGCACATGTTATTTATTTACAAGGAGTGATTGGTAATTTAATTTTTACCCCATAAGAAGTAGAACCACGTTTTTAGTTGTTTAAAAAATGCAATAATTTAATTTACAGTTTCCGAAAAATCTTAATGCATACATATATAAACCTGAACATCATTTACAAAAAATTAAATTGCATTGGTTTTGTTTTACTCCTGTGTAAAAATATTTTGCCAAACCTTTAAACACATTAACATTTTGATATTATCATTGCTGAGAGACTGTCGATTATCTGTAAGAATATCGGTAGCTTTTGAAAAAAAACACTCCACTGGAACGCCCGACCCGGCAACACAAAGATAGTCCATTGCCATTTTTGAGAGCTCTGGAAATTCACCTTCGTGGATCTAAAATCAAAAACATGCATTCCATTTTTCGAATGTTTAAAAATTCAATTATGAAAAAATATTGTTATGTACAATTTTTGTAAAAATTTAACCTTCCACCATCCCAACAAGCCTGGAGCTTTCAAGTGTTCTGTTGGCACAATTGCTTCTGCAAGATACTTTGCCAATTCATCCACAGCTGCTTTTGCTGCACTTCCCATCTGTTGTTTGTAGAGCCTACTAAAGAAGTCTCCGTCATCACTTCCAGACAGCTGCGATTCGCCTCCAGCGGTTGCACTATTCCTGTACTTAACCTGCCATTCTTGTTGGATTATTTTGCTATAGTTTGAAATCCATGATTCCGGCCACCCTGCTTGCTTGTACCATTGCAACTTGAAACTAGGATGTAAGACTAAGAAAAAATCATTATTAGTCTTCCGGTTGAAGAAAAAATCTATCCGATGATAACATAAAGTTTTATATAAAAACCCAATAGTTCCAATGACGTAGGCCTTCCCATCCGTGTCAGGGTAATATTTTTCCAGTTTTGCGTGTGCGACTTTTGCGATTTCGACTAGCCACCTGGAAGTACTCTGTTTGGCCTTATCAAAATGTGTAAATAGGTATTGATAAATTATTGTTGCTGAGGCGACATTCGGAACCTTTTCCTTTGATATCATGAAAGTTGCTTCTTTTATCGGTTGGAGGAACTGAAGCAGGTCAGCTAAGACAATCCAATCCTTTTCAGATAACAGCAGCTGTCGCAGATCTTCCTTTCCCTGTAAAGTCGCTTGATAAGCAGCTTTGATCTCAATTGCTCTCTCCAACATATCAAAGGTTGAATTCCATCGAGTTGGGACGTCTGCGATTGGAGTCAAAACTTTACACTTTAGAGTTTCACACAGATTTTTCAGAACCTCTCTTCGCTGGGGGGATGACCGAATTGCATTAACACCCTTCCGTAGATTTTGCAGACTCCGTCCATTTTTACCTGGAATAAAGAAGCTTGAATGTAATGCACAATATGATTACTTATACCAAAATCCTCAGTAATACATACTTTTTGTAAATGGGTGTAATTACCCTTTTCAAACGATTCAATTGCACTTTTGGCGGACAAATTCACAATATGCGCTAAACATCGTACTCTCTGGTTACATTTGTCAAAAGTTTGACCTTTCGCTTCCATCAGATTGGCAAAGGATGCAAAGAATGTGTCCATGTTTCCAGCGTTGTCGGTGGTTATGGTTCCAATTTTTTCGATTATACCAAACTCAGATACCACTGGAAGCAATGCATGCGCTATGTTGTCTCCACTGTGTGGGCCTGAGAGTGCAGTAAGATCCAAAGGAAAAGTTCGCAGTATCCAATCCTGGCCAATATAACGAGCAATAACGCCTTGAAAAGCAGCTCCATTTGAACTAGTCCAGCAATCAATGACGAGAGAAATCTTCGACTTGAGTTGAACCAACTCTTGTATTATGACTTGTTTCATTCTTGCATAGTGCTCTTGAACATTTGAAGTCATAAGGGTTCTTCCCGGCATTTGAGTAGCGAAAGAATGTTTAGAAATCAAGTAAACCAACTTCTGGAACTTCGGATTGTCAACGATGCTGAATGGCTGGTTTGTGTCCACAACGAATTCCACAAGGGCGGATTCGAAAGAATCCTTTGTAAGTATCATGTTAGAGTGGCCAGTTTGTTCATTCTCAGGAGCTCCTTTTGGTCGTTTTTGAGTAGACTTTCCAGTTTTTTCATCATGAATTGAACTGTGCATTAATTTGAAATGATTGTGAAGGTTTCCTGTGCTTCCATCCTTTAGCTGAGTCAGTCGTTTCCTAAAATGGGGGAGAGTAAAGTTAAGAATTCTACTATTAACTATTTAACCATATTACTTCTTAGCTGACAAACTTTAACTTACTTGCAGATGTTACATACAAATTCCGGCTTGGGACTGCTCTTATCCAGAGTAAAGTAGGAATGTACCCAACTTCTCTTTTTGTTGTTTAACACGCCAGTTTGCAGTTCATCAATGACAGTGGTTGGGACTTCCTCGTGACTTAAACTCATTTTAACCACAATTATTAATGATTGTTCATTATTAACACATTTAAACTCAAGACAACAAGGATTTGTTCAAAACTCTATGTTGAAAATGGCATTGTCGATTCTTGTTTCTGTTCAAGCTACACCTGTTGCTATTTCTACAACTTTATAAAGCCCGCTTTGCAAATTCCAATGATAAGTCCAAAGTGATACAATTTTTATATATTAACTCAATCTTCTTGTTTAAGTTAAGCAAGAACAGAAGTAAAAGGTATAAAAATGACATCATTATCATTCTAAATAATTGCATTTAATTGCTCACACTAAGTTTAACCACAGTGTTAACATTTATATTTCATTAAAGCTCAATTGACGTCACTGTGCGTTCACGTCCAAGGTATTTCCAATGCAGTGTTTAATAAAACTCGAATGAGTCTCAATTAGCCTCCAAAACACCTCCAATACACTTCCATTATCCCTCCCCCGTCTTCACATACATCACCATCCAAGCCCCTAATATACATCAATCTCTCTATAAACAGTTCATAAACCGTTTATTAGTTCCGTTTAAACGTAAACGAAACCGTTTATCGTTTTCGTTTACCTGAGAAAACAATAAACGGTTTTCGTTTACATTTATTCCGTTTAAACGGAAAATGCTTCCGTTTACTAAACAATTGCTAAACACGGCAGCCCTAACTCTACCAGTGTAGAAACATATCCGAGTGGCATATTATCCTAATTTGGTGGCATATTTTGCAAGTCTGGTGGTATATGCAGTGGTCAAAATAACGTGAATGGTCTTTCCAAAGACTAATTCGGACAAAAACCTGTGTGATCTTTATTATATCCGAAGTCCATGTATGAACACATTAAGTAAGCTAGGAAGAGCATGCTAAAAATTCTAGTACGATAATTTAATACATAATAATGGCAGTGGTAACCATGCAGTTGTCCCTTGTTAAGCTGGCAAGTGCAGTCTGACATTTGAGCAGATCGGGGCAAGCTTTGGAATGCCCTAGCGTGTTCAGTGATAATTTTTATGAAAATCTGAGAACAGATATCGATTCTTCATAAAATTGTGAGTCTGCTTCATCTAAAATATCTCAGATAAACAGAATTTTTGACAAGGTTATGACATTCCAAAGTTTCCACTACTTACCCATCAGATCAAATTGCTCGGGGTGGTCGGTGGGGAAACTTTGGAATGCTGTAAATTGTGTTTGACTTAACTTACACAAAATCTAAAGGTAGCATCAGACGCAGCGTTAAATTTTACTCCTGCTTCAAAAATAATATAATATCATTCATAGAAGATTTTGACGTAAATTGGTTCCAAAAATGACACTGTCGCCATCCCCATTGTTCATAATGGTAACGGTGGGGAAATTTTGGAATGGTGGTACTCAAAAAATTACGGGTGGATTTGAAAACTGAAAACGGCATTATGCTTCCCATACGTTTATCTGTCTGCTTCAACTAACTCCGTCCACTTTGATGAACCATCCCAGCCGTAATACAAAATCCAATACATGCCTTTTTCAAATTATGATTTAATTTGTTCATTTAATTATGTCGCGTAATAACTGAATTTTTTTCAGTAAAAATGATTTCCAATTAATTATATCTTAATTTTGCAGTAAAATGAACTGTCACTAAACTCAGAAAGACCTCCTCTATCACACTAGTGGGTTCATTTAATTTCGAAAGTCATTTTATAGTGATTTCTAAGCAGTTATTCATCATAGATTCAAGCGTTCATTTTATTTTGTCCGCGACTGTATGTCCTGAGATATATTTCTCATATCTCAATGGAAGGCACTTAAGGTATAGTTTTATTCTCGTGGCGTCTTCACCAGTATCATTTTGTTATGCATTTTAGATTACATATTTTAAGTTCTTACTCCAGATTGGAACCAATGCGTTGAAACTATCAATCCAATATCCATCATCTCATCCCTATAACGCAAACAATTTAGATTTTTAATTGGCTTTCATAGAATAGAACTCTACCAGACGTTTTGTGAAGTAATAATTAACATTTTAGTTTAGCAATCGAAAACGCTCCAATAGGTTTTTCTACATTCAATCTACAACCATCAGCAAATGGTTCACCTATTCAGTTCTAATTTATACTAGTTTTGTGAAACGATATTCACGAAACCACAGAATACATGTGGATTCCTTTTTATACTAAAACTGTCTTGTTATTAATAAACTTAAGTACGCTGTACAAATTTCAACTGAAATTGTGAAGGCTTACATTTTACTTTGTATTTACAAGCAGGGAACGTTATATTTATTCACAGGAAATTTTTGTTTGAACATAAAACGAATAAGCCGTTATTCCACCAGTAATTTAATTTGTGCACTGTTAAAACCACCAAATTCCCACACAATATTCTACGGTTGCATAAGTAAGCTTCTTATTATCCAGTCAACCAGTACCGATGAAGTTGACGCAAAATGTTTGAATTGTAAAAAGTTTCTAATCGGACTACCAACGAGATCAGTCGATTTCGTTGATATCCAAATACTTTTTTTTTTATAAATATGCTAATAATGAAAGGCATTTCTGTAACTCCTCCTCAGACCTGCAGCTCGGGACCAACTTGGGTAACAGAATGTGTCCAAAAATTTTGTGCGAATAATTCGTCATTAGATACGTGTATATTACGAGTTTTAGCTGATTTCATGTGTACAGTGAAAGTTTGCACAGCTTTCACTTTCGAAAACCGATCTTCGGTTTTCACGTCATAAAACCATAACCTGTTGACCGATTTTTATGAAATTTTTTTTCATTATGGAGCTCATTAAATTTAGCTTGCAGGTTTGTTTTTACTTTTTGAAAAAAAGCGCCCCCTAGGGGTAGAAACAGGTGAACACTAAAGTGGCAATAAAACGTGCGTTAATCAGTTAATTTTTGGATAGAAAATCCGTAATTTCAAACTATTTAGCTTACAGTAAGCCAAAATTTTATTCGAAAGATTTTTGGATATTAAATTTACCGATAAGAATGGGTATAATGTTCAGCAGCTAAAACTCTTAATATACACGTATCTAATGACGACTTATTCGCACAAAAGTTTTGGACACATTCTGTTACCGAAGATGGTCCCGAGCTGCAGGTCTGAGGAGGAGTTACAGATTTAGGTACTTTTTCATTATAAAGCAGTTCATTACTGACATAATTTGTTTATGCATTTCATATTAGCAATTTTAAGTTCTCACGTGAGATTGGAACTAATAGTCCATTATCTATCATCTCAAATCTATCACGGACGTAACCCAGACTTTTAATTGGTTTTCATAGGACTACCCCTTCAAGTTTTGCGAAGCAATAATGACCATTTTAATTTAGCAATCCAATATGCGCCATTAGATTTTTCTACATTCACTCCTTATCCATAAGGGAAAAAGCAGTGTCTCAATTTCTGTATTCCAATTTATTCTCTTGCTTAAAAGGAATCTTTTTAAAAACCATAATACTTGTGCATTATTTTGCTACATATTGTCCCTGAAAGTAAAGTAGGAAGCTAACTAAAATCGAGTTGTTCATAGTAAATTTAATTCTGTATAAATTCTACCTAAAATTTCAAAGGCATTCCTTTTATTTTATAAAAGCAGGAAAGGCTGTTTTTATACAACGGAAATTTTGCTTGAACGCCAAACTACTATTTCGTATTTCCACCAGAAATTTGAATTTTCCTTACATCTTAACACAATGTTTCAAAGTTGCATGAATAAGCTTTTAATCGTAATTGTGATAGCAATTCACCAACCAGAATGTTACGGAGACAAATCTGTATGTTTAGCTAACTTATTTCCGCAATTTAATTCCAAGTTTGAGCAGTATGTAGTGTATTTCTACAAAGTTCAACAACTGATGGAACCTGGCGCGTCATTGTTGACGCGGATTGTGAACACACAGAACACAACATCAATCAATAGAGAAACGTATCGCTATTCAGACACATTCAACGTGATCATAAGCCAATTGGACAGCAAGAAGGCATGGATCAGTATTTGGAATACTGCAAATGGATTTCAAAATATCATTGTCCCATCAAAATCCATGTTTCTGTTCGTTTGGACAAACACCACACGATATAGCAACGAAAATGTCGCCTTAATCGCAAAATGGCATGAAAAGCTATCGGTTTTGCCTTCCGTGAAGCTGATTATTACATTACCCCACAATCTTAAATGTAACGTGAGCGAAACAACAGTCACCATAATTTGTTCCGGGTACTGCAATTCTGCCCTGTGGATTGTGAAGGATATTCAAATACAATTGAATTCTCAAAATCCATTCCTACTTCACCGCCAGTTATTTTGGAAAGGAAATGGCAGAACGCTTCCTGGTATTGCGACTGATGGATTTAAGGTTATGAGAACCAATCAGGATCGTCAGCGGAAAAATTGTCAAAGTTCCAACCTACGACTAAGCTATCGATGCCCAACATCAATAATGTTATTACTCGTCCTGGCGTCGGAGCATAACTTAACATTTTCCTTTCATCCAATGAACACTGCGAACAGTTTAAAATTTCAACCATTTGAACGATTTTCCGGTCCTGAACTGATTATGATCGGTGTGAATTATATAAATCCAGCAATTTTAAATTTTTACGTAGTAAGTAGGTTGTGTTTTGATACCTTTGAATCTACAAGCGTTTTCTATTGCACCAGAAAACAAATAGAGGGAAAACAAAATCTTCAATTTGGAATTTGGTACGAGCCATTTACACCAGGCATCTGGATAGCATTCAATTTCATTTTAATGATGGTAATGGTATTTTCTTTGAAATACGACGGACGTTTTACATATGATTTTAAAGAATTATTATACTTTGTTGGGAACCTGTTTGGGCAAGGGATGGATATTAAATCTCGCTATTGGCTCATCAATTGTTCCCTAACATTTATGTTTCTTCAAATTTATGGAAACGGATTAAATAGCTTGGTTACCGTTGAGTTCCCACCGGAAAGGTTTAAAACTATCAATGAATTGATTGCCAACAAATACAAGATCATCTACGACCCATGGGCCAACCTGCAACCAGTCGAAATTGAATTTGGGAAGGATTTCAAATCTTTGGGCTTATCTGTCAACAAATCGTTTTACATTTTGAAAAATAGTACGTCCTTATTCAATAGTGAGTTTGTGGAAACCAAAGAAATCCAATGGCAAGCTCGGTATAGCAGCACCAAATATCTGACTTTAAATATAGCAATCCTTGTAAGAAACTTACGCGGCATTTCTCCTGGTTTACCATTCACATGTTCTGCGGTAAAGCCGAGACTGAAGCTGAAACAGCTTCATATGATACTCAAAACTGAAAATCAATATTGGATTCGGGAGACTTTACAACGAATAATTAGTTCCAGTTTGTATTACAAGTGGGACGAATGGGCCCTTTGGAACCACATGATGAGAGAAAGATATTTTGATGCAAAATTACCACCTGAGCCTGACAAAATTGATTTCAGCAGGTTTTCATGTATACTTCTCATTTGGTCTATTATTGTTTTGTTTTCTACTGGTATCTTTGTATTGGAAATTACTATGCAGAAATTGAAGCTGAAGGTTAAGAATTTATGTCGAGCATGTCAAAGGGAAAGCACACAGGTGGTAATTATCAGCGAATAATGTATTTTTGTCCATCAATGAGGGTTAAAAATGGTTTAAATGCATAAAAATGATTCCTAAAAGATACATAGATACGAGATGGATATTATAGGATTTTTCCGTTTTATCCACATGAAATGAAGTGAATATGAGACGCTATTATCCAGATAACAACAATTTTATTCACCCAGACTTAAATCAAAGTGCCATGCTTGGCAAATGGGAAACTGTAAAAACTAAAGTGGTAGCTGCTAGTGAATGTATCGTGTAACAAATTTTTCATGATTTTTCATGTGAAACGAAATATATCACGCTCATTGCATTCAGTTATGTACATGCATGAACTACATATTATAAGCATTTAATTTATGTTTCAAGAGTTGACAATCCATGTAAATTGTAAAGTACACGAGGGCTTTGGGTGTCTCTTGTTCTTCACACTTTGTAGAAAATCGTTTGTACAATGGGTAATTAGTGCACAATTAGGGTTTAGGATTAGCAGCACAAAATCCCGCAGTAGAAAGAACTAGCAATAGAAGAAACATTTTTTTCTGCGTCAATCGAATCAATGCATCGTACAACAGCTTACAAGGCGTTTTATTTATTACTAACGACAAGAGGGCTTTAGGTGTCTCTTGTTCTTATTTTATTGTATTATGTAGTTATTACTAAACTAAATCTAAACATAAATTTAAATACAGTTAGCAACCATAAATTTATAATTACTGGGAATTTGAAGTTAATATAGAGAGGGAATAATTGTATAGTTCGCATTAATCAGTAATTATCACATTCGGTAATTTAAAACTTGTTGTTGTCAAATAAAAAATTAAAGCATTGCTATATTTCATTGTATTTTATTTATATTCCATTCCACCACAATATATTTTTAGCATAATTTTGAAGTAGATGAACACTCAATGAACTGTGTAACTATCTCAATGAATAAAATGCCAACTAATTTATTTATGAGTTGACTGTATAATGTATCAGTAATTAATGATTTGTCTATGTTCCGTATACTTTCCTGGAAATGTCGTTTAACTTTTGTAGCTGCGATAAATGTGATATGATGATTCAATGAAAATAAAACGAATAATAGCATGTAATTATTTTTGATAAATTGAAATGAAATCAGCAACAACAGAACAAATCATTTCAAATATTATAATTGAGTGTATTTATTTTTATGTTGTACTATTAGTAACAGATTTTACAGCAATAGTATGAAATACACACATAAATGACAGCCTACTGTTTTCTAAATTATAATCAAGTGCAAATGTTCTTTGAGAGTACAATTTAGCGAAAATGATTTGTGACAAGTTGTACAATTATGCAAGGCTGTTCTGAAATTTGGGTTCTCAAATGGTTCCTGAATATACGTTGAGATGAGCCTTGATTCTCAAATTAAGAAAAAGTGCATTCAGAACACTTAAGGTCGGTTCTGATATCCATATCATCAATGTCGTTCATAGTTGCATTAAAAGCTTCCTGCTTTAGAACATGGTTCATTAAAAATTAAAATGTTTATTACAAATTCAAACTACTTTATCAATTTAAGATTTTATCAATATGACGTGATCTATTCAGAATCAAGATTTTTTTCCAACCTGGGAGCCAGATTGAAACCAATTTTTTTTGTGCAAGTAGTACACCATAAGTTATGAACGAATGCGGGGTAAAACCCCCCTTTATTACCCCATGGGGGAAAATATTCCCCTTTCACCGTCCCAATTTGTGCTTCATTAGGTCATCCATAGCGACTACATTGCTTGATGAAATTGGATGAATTTTTTAATCGATTCCTCATTAAATTTTGGTCTTGGGTCAGGAAATATTTTTTTTTAAATACGCCACCCAGCAGCAGAAAAAATCAAGTTTAAACGGAACTTAAAAATAACGCAATTTGGTGAAGAAATACGTACTTTTTTACTACCTACATCAAGGTATTCTTAGTTGACCATTGAAATATGTAAATGTACTTTATACTTTTTTTTGGTAAATCCCTTGTTTTAACGTCTCATTTTTTATGTTTCAATTTCTCTCACTGGACCATTTTATACCTGATTTTTTTCTGTCGCTAGGTGGCGCATTTTTGAAAAATAAATTCCTGACCCAAGATCAAACTGTTATGACGAATCGATTAAAAAAAATTTTATCAAATTTTCCTTCGTTCGTTCATAACTTATGGTGTACTACTTGCACAAAAAAAATTGGTTTTAATCTGGCTCCCAAGTTGGAAAAAAAATTTGATTCTAAATAGATCACGTCATATATTACATAAATTACAAATATTTAATTTACACAACCATCCGAAATTGAATTTCTTAACATGTTTGGAAACAAATTTTGTTTAGATCCGGTCCGGTTGCCGGTTTGCCAGATCCGGTTAACATAGAAACAAATTTTACAAAATTAGGTATAATAAAAATACAGCTTCTATGGTAATGTGGTAAACTACGTTCACCACTGAATCCGTGTTTATACCCACATGAAGTGTTTTACTTGCTTGTCTATATTTTTCACTCCTAATATAACCATAAATAGTTTTTTATAAATGTACAGTCTAAATGGTAATCTTAAACTTTTTTTAAGCTTAGCAATTTCGTTTATGAACCCGAACTACGTGTCTGCGCAAACCGTTTCCCGAACTAAAAGACGAAAGGCACAAAGTGCATGAATATGGTTTCTCCCCTAAATGGCTTCTCAAGTGATCCTCCAACTCATTTGGCCTGCACCACTTCTTGGAACAGAAGAGACAAGCGAGTGGTCTCTCCCTTTTGTTAGTGTGTTTTCTCAAGAAATGATCGTCCAAGTGATTCTGGTCCACAAAAGCAAGTGGACATTGGGAACACTTAAAACTTCTTGTGTTATCATGAATGGACTTCAGGTGGTAGCCCATGGTGAATCGACGAATAAATCTTTTAGGGCATTTTGGACATTGGAATGGCTTCTCGTTGAGATGGGAATTGATGTGATTGTCCCGACTTTGTTTGGTAAAAAATGCTTTTCCACATAGCTCACATTGGAATGGGCGCCTCTTCTCATGAACGATCTGATTGTGACGATTCAGGCTGGTTTGAAATCGGAAGGTTTTGGGACACTTTGTGCACTTAAATTGTCTACTTTCTGAGTGAACCCCGGAGTGGCGGACAAGTGCAGATTTATTGACAAAGGATTTCCCACACACTGAACAAGAATATGGCTTTTCTCCTGTGTGAATCCTCCGATGTAATCGCAATTCGGTAGGCGTGAAAAACATTTTGCCACAAAATTCGCACTTCTTGGTTTTTCCTTTCCCGGAATTGTGCTTGTACAAAGCATGTCGGGTCAAAGAACGCACACTGGCAAATGAGTCGGGACATATTTTGCAAAAATGGGACTTCTCCTTTGTGTGGACTCTAAAGTGGTTCATGAGATGTGAACTGACTTTGAAAGACTTGTCACACCAAATGCACGAGAAGGGACGACCGTCAGTGTGAACCGTTGATGAATGTCTTGTAAGATTTGCCTGGGATTTGAATCTTTGTTTGCAAATAGTGCAACCAAATGGTCTCTCCCCGGTATGCACTCGAATGTGGATGTCCAGTCCAGAGCTACTTTTACACTGTTTTTGACAAACTGGACACCGTGTTACACTCTTTGTTGCTATCTTTTGGGATGCACCAACTGGGTTTGACGTAGTGTTTGTTTGAGATGATTTATTGGTTGTAAGTCGAATCAAACGAACAAAACATGGTTTCACTGTCGACTCCATTTTGTTGTTTTCTGTCAAATCAGTTGTAAAAGTATCGTGGGAAGAAAAAGAGGGTTTGGAAGTTAGGCTACAAAAAATCAGTCAACACGTTTTCGTTTAACCTCTTCTTTGAGGATATGAGAATATTATAAACGTCCACCAGGCATTTTTTCATTTGAAGTACATACTTTTTAGATCTTCAAATTCTTTGTGTTTGCAGTTCCACTATCAAGTTGAATTATGGGCCATAAGTTGACACGATTGTTTCCTAAGTTTTCAGTAACAAAAAACTGCTAAATGATTTACATAAAAAGTTTGCTTGGAGGGCGAAATCGTTCGTAATTTTAATATTCTTGCCGGGAATTAAAATACAATCAAATAAACTTACTTAAGAAAGGTATATTAGCTTTCTACACGATTGATGAAAAATGCAATTAAAAAAATTCTGGTGTCTTTAGATTAAAGGTCTTTTTTAAAACACAAAAATAAACTTTAACAAACTCACTGTATTGCTAATTGTAAAAATTATAAAATTTGAAGAAAAAACTTTTGTTGAAATAATTCAAACGCAAAAACCAGGAGTGCAATAATATACCAAATGAAACAAACATAAACGGAGGAAATATTTATTGTACATATGCAGTAATTCTCACGGCGATATGATTATCCCTCAAAAATTGAACTACCTTTCGTTTGGCCTGAACAAGGTATGCATTACTAAAAGTAGTCTGTCAACAACTTGAATCCTGCAGCAGTTCATTATCTTGCCTTGGGTTTAGCCAGCGTGCATAGCTCTAGGTTTTGGAGCATTGGTTTGGCTTTTTGTGTAAAAGCGTAGCATTGGGTTAGATAAGGAGAGACAAAAATTTTACGTTGTTTCTGAATCTATGGGGAAGTTAACCTCATATATCCCTCGCTGCCCCAGTCATGCCACTATCAACTCTTGGTGTAATTTTTTCGTGCGGACCCCGTTTTCGGTATTTTCGCCACACATCCGACTTAGTACAATTCGTGGATGTCACTAGTGGCCATTTTTACTTTTAAATTGGTCATTTTAGTGATTTCTTATGCTTAAAACTTAATTAATAAGGGTTTACGATTATCTTTGTTTATTACTGACCCATAAGTACTTTCCTTATGTAATTCTGTGTCGAATAAGCATGCATATTTAACAGAAATGATAAATTATCCTAATGTAACCTTCAGACCCGATCTAAATGCTCAGAAACAAAAGTTATCCCCACGATTCTAAAAAGGATTTATACTCTTGCGCATCTGAATTTTGAATATGCTGCAGACTTTTCTTTGCCATGTCAAGACATGTTAACATGGCGCGTCAAAAAGCATAAAATAAGAAAGCCCATTCAATTTAGAACATTTTGTACTAAAAAGTTAAGTAAAAACATTGAACATTATACAGTCCACGTGGTGTCAAATTTCAGGAATTCAAGGATTTAAACACTTGCAATACCACTGTAAAGGATGATAAAGGTGAGTGAAAGGTATTCAAAGTCAGACTTAGGAAGCCACCTTGCCATGCTTCTTCTTTACTTTTGAGTTTTCTTCAGCGAGGATACGGGATTAAAAAGTGTGTAGCTGGCTTCTGACATGAAGACTTTCTGCTGAAGAATACATGTTTGCTTTGTAAAGCTTTTGCGGTAAAGGTTCACTTAGGCCATCAATGAAAATCAGTGAAAATGCTTATGTACATAAATATTTGTTCACAATATATGAACTGTATTGCAGGTGGTTAGGCGAAACCAATTTCGTTGAGATTTTTGTAGGAAACAAAGTAATGTAAAGTCAATTAATATTTGCATTGACTACATAAAAATGCTTTTTCCTCCGTTTGAATTAAGATAGGTCCATTCGAAATTTCTAAGACGTGACTAACATCTGCTGCTTACACTTTACACGCTAAACTATTTGAGAATGAGTTTTGAAACTTACGACCAAATATGGGTTTTGATATTTTTTGAACTCTTAAGTTAATTATATTTGAGTACCCGGACCTTTATACTAGGCTTGACTGTAAAAATTTAGGTTATCTATTACTGTTTCATGGCCTTCAACATATGGAAATGTATAATGAAAAATGAAATGAATGCAACAAGTTTTAATAAAAGTTGGCTTAGAATTGATCTACAAGGGGTATTTATTATGAAGATTATTCATTGACAAATCCTCGGAAGAGGCAAACACCTTTTGCATTGTAAAATTGTCGGCAGCCATAAAAATAGTTGCAATATCACATAGGGTAGTATTACCCTAAAAATGATCACCTGAAAAGAGTTACCTTTTACATGATAGCCTACTTCATGCAAGGCATACCAAATTTAACAAAGCTAGGCAGCGAACTTTCCATCTAACATATGAATTACTCTTGTGCATTCGATTGTAAGCTTTACAAAGCCATTACATTATAAGTTTTTGTGTACAAAGCAATGTGCGTCCCGTCTGTGGCTTAGTTGTGGTATGTCTTTCTAGGTGGAAAAAATCTGGTGAAAAGCATGTAAATGCATACAAAATATCACGCAACTAGATGCCAGCATTTATTCTCATACCCTTAGATACTAAACAGACGAAGCATAATATACAATGACTGAATTCCAATCTCTTTTCATTTTCTCACCATATTTTACGTGGATGGTGCACTCTCTAATATTGCCATACATCAGTTTACATGCCCATTTCTCAAATAGAATCTCAGGAGATACATGGATGACTTTTCATGACTATTTTGATGAAACTGGCTCGCAGAATTTTTTTTATCATTGCAGAACATGACATTTTCGCTCGCAGAACATATGGAAGATTCTGCAGCCGTGGATGAAAGTTAAATGTTGTATACATTAGAAGACGAAGATCATGTCGGCGGCGAACTTTTGTTCTTAAATCATTAGTGATGAAAACTTCAAAGTTGAGCAATTTTACCGACTGACTTCCAGTTTCACTCTATCTCTTTGTCACATTCCTTTACGAGGTCATGTAAATATATTTCACATACCCATTTCCAACATTGCATGCTATGTATGTATATATTATATGAAACAGAATGCTGGCCTTTCAAGCAGCAGTAGCAGCAACACATAAGGAATTTACAAAGGAAAAAGAGAACTACAACGACGTTCAGGTAGCAAGTTGATGATAGAATGGAAAAAATGCTAGTGTAACTAAAAAGTGTACCTACTCGGCTGCTCGATGCTCCCTTCAACTTTTTGTGTGCAGTCGGCTTGCTTGGCTTTGGCTTGCTAACCAGATTTCATCCCAACCCGAACCAACGTAATATCTTTGTCTCTCCTGAAATAACCTAATACTCCACGTACTTAAAAAGGCAATGCAATGCTCGAAAGGCTGACCTGTGAACGTACATAGTAAACCAAGGGAAGGCAATGAGCTGCTGCAGCTTTCTGTATTCCAGTGGTTCATATATACTACTTTTGAGGAAAAATCATATCGCATATCGCCGTGAGAATTTTCATCCTGCACACGCACAATATATGACATTGCATTGCTCTGCTGAAGTTTGTTTGGGTATATTCTTGTTCTTCGGATGTGCCTTTGTATTTATTCGACCAAAGTTTTGTGAAGTAAGCTAGACGTGAACGCCTTGGTTTGTGAGTAAATTAAGTAACAAGAATCGAACCATTGGAGAGTTGTAGTTTTTTTTACAATTGTGATGATTTTAAAAATAAACATTAAAATTAAACTTTAAATATCAGGAAATCTTTTTAATTGCATTCTGTCATCGTCATCAACCGTGTATAAGATACATAGCATTTTCAAGTAATTTTATTCGATTGTAATTTATTAACTAACATGGTTGTAATATGAAGGCCAAGGTTGCCCTCCAAAATCCTTTTGTGTTAATCTTTTAACGCTTATTTGTTTTTGCAAATTTAGGTAAACAACGTGTCCACTTTTGGCCCACAATTCAAGTTGATGATGGAAAAAAGTTGGCATAAATTTGAACATTGAATAGCACAATAAGCACCAGAGAGATGGGATTACATAAGCTTATACTTCAACAGGAGATATCTATTGCCGGGTCCCTTTGTATAATATTCTCATATCCTCATCACTGAAGTAAACTCAAAAGTTAAACAGATACATAAGAATGTGTGGAAAGAAATGTGTACAAGCAACAGAAGACTTATATACATTTGAAGTGAATATTTAGTTTGACTCTCTCACGTCAGGTAATTTCTCGGATGTATTTAATAAAAACCTATATCGTAAATCGTAATGTAAAGAACCAGAATATATAAAGCTTTTAAATTCTTTCGAAAGCAAAGTGAAGAAGTTCAACTACAAAATGGACTTGACAGTGAAACCTTGTTATGTTCGTTTGGTGCGACTAAAAACTACTAAATCATTTCAAGCAAAAGCTACATCAAACTCAGTTGCTGTATCCCAAAAAATAGCAACAAAGAGTGTAACACGGTGTCCAGTTTGTCAAAAACAGTGTAAAAGTAACTATGACATGGAAGTTCACCTTCGAGTGCATACAGGAGAGAGACCATTTGCTTGCACTATTTGCAAAAAAAGATTCAAATCCCAGGCACATGCGAGTGCACATGCGTCAAGGGTTCACAGTGACAGTTGTCCTTTTTCATGCCTTTGGTGTGACAAGACTTTCAAATACAATAGTGTACTCATGCGCCACCTAAGAACCCACACGAAGGAGAAGCCCTATTTCTGCAAAATGTGTCCCGACTCATTTTCCGATTTTAGTAGTTTGACCCAACATGCTTTGCACAAGCACAATACCGGAAAAGGAAAGAAATATGAGTACTGTAGCAAAGTGTTTTACAAACCCTCTGAGCTGAAAATACACCGGAGGATTCACACAGGAGAAAAACCGTATTCTTGTTCAGTGTGTGCGAAGTCCTTTGCTCATAAATCTTCACTTGTAAGCCACTCCGCAGTTCACTCAAAACGTCGACCATTTAAGTGCACAAAGTGTCCAAAAACGTTTCGCTTCAAAGACTGTTTGTATGTCCACACTCTCAACGTTCACGAAAAGGTTCGACGTCACTCCTGTGGAATATGTGGCAAGACGTATTTTAGCAAAGGAAATCGAGACAAGCACCTCAACTCCCATCTCAACGAGAAGCCATTCCTTTGTCCGAAATGTCCAAAGAGATTTGCGTCACGAAAAGCCATGTTGTACCACTTGAAAGCATTCCATGAAAACAAAAGAGACTTCAAGTGCTCAAAATGCCCGCTTGCTTTCGTGGACAAGTGTCATCTAGATGTACATTTACTCCGACGTCATGCTAACCAAAGCGAAAGACCATTGGCTTGTCTCTTCTGCTCTAAAAAGTATTGCAAGCCGAACGAGTTGGAGGACCATTTGAGAAGCCATTTAGCTGAGAAACCTTATTTTTGTAAATTTTGTCCATTTTCCTCCGGGAAGAACTACAACCTAAAGAGACATGTTCGTAGTGTGCATACATCGTGTAGTGACTAGTTTTGCATTTGCACGGTTACTCTTCCCTTGTCAGTGTCATTTTATGATGAATCAAATGAACATAATTATAGTTATTAAGAATCAAAATCTAAAATATTTTAACGAAAATAAGCCTGTTAACAAAGTTGGTTAAGTTTACAAAAACATTTGCCTTCTGCATCCCCCCGCTACAATTCGCAATTCCATTCAATCACTCTCAGTTTCTGAACACTTTACTTGTTATGCACAAGTGCTAGCATAGCAGTTAGAATGTCCTTGGTAGAGATGTTTATTATTCAAGTGCAAAATTATCCTCTTCTCGTTCTAAAGCGTATATTGTTGAACAATTTAAAATAATCGGCCAAAAAGGTAAATCATTCAATTTAACACATCCTTATAAATATTGCCACATATGGAACTGTTTAAAGGCTGCTTAAAGTGACTTTAATCACAAAAGTTTAACAAAGTTTTAATGTTGTTTTATTCTCCAGAAAATACCTAATGCCAACTCAGGGGAGAGGCCAGAGCACATATCCATATTATGTCTATTATGTTCGATTCCAATGCTTGCCGAATGAGTTGGAGAACTACTCCATTTATCATTTAATTGAGATATCTTATTCCTATAAATAATCTAAAAAAAGTGAGCTCAACTCAGAACATATTACTGCATCATATGAAAGTACAGTGCGTAATTTTGCTTAACATTATTATTACAGAAAAACTCTTGCCTTCTTCATGCATGACACAAATACTAGCGTAACAAGTACAATGCAATTAAACGATGATATAATTGTTTACTGTCCAAGTGCAAAGTATTTGGATAATAAATATAAATTTAGTGGATTTCTTATTTAGCAATTATGCATAACATGGTTGTTAAACTAATAGCTGGAAGGTGGTCAAATGAGGTAAAAATCCCAATTTTTAAGGGCATTGTGCATATATTTTTATTTTATTTACTAATGGGATCAGTCGTGTTCAACTTAATGAAAATTTGAAATGGTATATCTAATGTAAAAAGTATTGAACTAAGGTTGATGTGTAGGTTAAGTTATATTTCTACTTTTGTTTTTAACTTGTCCTCAAGTATTCATAATGTTTAAGTACTCGTTCAATAAATATAAGTTTCAGTTAATCAGCTCCGTGGAATTACATAAACATTTTCCCCCCTTAGCATCCAGTGACATGTTCATCATCATCACCATTCCGTTTTCAGTAGGGTTGCATGATGTTAAATTAAATGGCGATCTCACATGTCACATGCATAGGCGTAGCATCCTATAGGACAGGGAGGACAATGTCCCCTCAAAAACTTTCATGTCCTCTCTAGAAAATGTCTTGTCCTCCCTGAAAAATATACCGATACGCCAAAGGGAATAAAAACACGTGGCCACCAATGTCAATCGAAGTATATGTATACATATTATGTCTTGTATGGGCAATACATAGGGTTTAATAGAGCCAAACAGCTAATGAGTCTCAACCCAAAACGTGAGATCATATAAAGGCAAAGGAATTGAATATACCAAAATAAAACAATTGTGTGATTCAGCCCAAGATCCACGGCTAACAATGAACCAACAGAACTTACGTTAATGAATTGTTTTGATTTGAAATTTTTGCATGTTAAACATTTCAAAGCGACTTGTTAAAATGCCTCAGTACTTGTAAACATTCATCCTGGTTCATTGCACATTAAACACAGATTGTAATATTTGGATACTTGTCGTCCATAAAGTTTAAGGGCTCCTCACTACATCTCTCTACAGCTCTATGGAAATTATTTTTCCAAGACCGGGTGCGTAATTTTTACTCATTTCCAAAAACAACCCGGAATTAGTGAATCCGTATTTTCTTGTCAGTTTTACAGTATAAATCAGTAGACACAACTTAGTTTACCCTTTTATGCCATCAGGAAATATATTTACGACTTCGTCAGACAAAAATTTGAAAGCCTCCATTTAAAAAACGGCCTCCCAGATGCCAAAAATCTCAGAATTTCGGCCCACGCGCAAATTAAATTCCATACCCGCCCAGAGACCCCTTTTTGTGTAATAATTTAGTGTCGTAATCAACTGGTGAAAGATTTCACCTTGTTCTCTGTTCTCTTTAAAAGATATAGTTTAAGGATCGGTTAGCCAATAATCAGATAATAAATCAGCATACAATTAGTAGTAAAACTTGCGGACATTTTTAATTTTTTTCAAATAAAATTCTTTTCCTTGTCCTCCCTGAGAAAATATCGTTGCTACGCCCATGGTCACATGTGAGCATATAAATAAACTGCTAGTAAGCAGACCAGAGACGTAGCTGAAGAAGGCATTGAGTGATTACCTCCAAACCCCCTCCTCCCATGTCTACCAAATCTCCTCCACCACCTCTCTCTCTTAACCCACCTCTGCGATCCTCTCCTAACGTAGTAAACACATAATACCATTCCGGATTCTGCATTTATGCACAAGCACATGATTCCGTATGCATGCAAAAGCTCATCCACACGGATCCTATGCAAATCTTACGTATACGTATACTTTTCAGCCAAATCGATGAGTTTCTGAACTTTCGAGCCTATAACTTTCGAACCGTTTGACCGATTTGGCTGAAACGTATTCCCAGAGGTCCTCTTGAGTAGTGCTACCTGTGTACCAAATTTGGTCCAAATCGGCCAATGTATGTGACCAGGAGACAGACGCACAGACGGACGACGGACAGACAGTTTAAGTAAAACCATTACTTCGCTGAATGCTCTCGCTTCAGCTACGTAATAAGCATCCTCAAATGACATACAATTAAAATTGTACCAGACTAGCTAATACTACTCATGGATATGAATACTCCAACTCTTAAAACTCGAGTTCGGGTTACTTTACGACTCTGAATGTATTCATGATTGATCATGATTTGATTTAGTTACATGTAGCTTACAACTTTTGAGTTAAACTTTGTAAACTTACTTTAGTAAACCCATTTGGTTTCGAAGCTTGCATACGTATCACACTTATACTTTTTAGTTATATAGTGACGAACGAAAAGGCCTGTAATTTTGTGCATTATTTTCAGTTGTGTTGATTAATGTTGAAAACATGGATTAGGACACATGCATGCCTCGAATGTATTGTCGTCGATCTATCTATTGCGGCTATTATGGTAAATGATTCATTATGCTACAATTTAGGGTAATATGTAATAATTATTAAAATTTCCATAATTTACTTCCAAAATTGTCAATAATTTTTAAGTTAACTATTAACAGCACGTTATTCCGGGGATACTTAGGCTTAATTTGTTATGATGGCTATTTAATTTATAAGCCAAGGTTCACAAAAGCCGACACGTTATTAATTCGAGTTGGGTTATCCAGTCTATAAAACAAAAGGTTTGAGACGCAAAAGCTACAATATTATTTTTACGTAATGCTACCCTGAAATGTATATTTATCGTAATTTAATGTTTCGGGTACGTTTTCTTGCACAAGCAATAATTCTATAATTGCATTATGATTTAAAATGTCGACGTAAATGCTGTTGGAAAACCCGTTTTGCTGCGCTTAAAACCAACATATCATCACCATGTTCAACAAAAAAAACAGTTTAAAGTACATTTTGTATGATTTAGCCCAATTGCATTTTTGCGATCCGTTTACATACCATTACATTTACTCAAAAAAAAAATTGTCGGGAAAATTATTTGAAAACTACTGACTTCAATATTGAAATTTTAAACTTAATTTTATAATTTCTTGATTTGATGAAAAATACAGAATCACAGTAAATTGGTGAAACAATTTTTGTTATGTCTGCATGGACTACGTTTTAATCCAGGAGCTAAATCTAAAAACAAAACTCAAACACATTTAGACGCTTGTATTGTGAAGTAAACTTTTTACCATTTCTCCGTTATTTCTAGACCATTTTTTTCAAAACCACTATAAATCCATCAATATGGAGAGGCTCGTGGAGACTGACTTCATGATAAGCAGCTTTCAGGTAAAGCAGGTAAGTTGTTTAATGAAGGTGGCCGGAGCACTTGGATTTTGTCCGCTGGCGGTGGACACTAAACAAGGGAAAATAACGGTGAATACTTGGCAATGGGCAAGAGCGGTTCATAACTTTCTTTGGTTGGTTTGCTACCCAATTATCGTACTTCCCACTCACGTCTTTGAAATATACCAAAATGGCAAAGGAGCGGAAACTTTACGAAGTAACCGAACAGTGATTTACCTTATTCATGCGATAATTTTCTGCTACCTTAGCATTCTGGTATTGGGATCCTTTGTGTTAAAACCATTGTATATTGCCCAAATTTTTAACGCATTTTATATCTATTTACAAAAATTTCCAGGTAAAGTGAAATAAGATAACATGGTACATATATGCAATTTAATTTGCTGCTTTCAAAATATTCGTGTTCCTTCATTCTTGAAATACTCTTAATTTATTCCACAGAAAAGTATATTTCTACCTACAATCGGAAAAAGGAAAGGAAGAAAATGAAGGCCTTTGAATTAGCCCTAACACTCCTAAGCAGCGGCTTATATTTCATTATGACTCTCATAACACTCCACTGTTTCACTCATCCTACTTCATCTGCATATCCAGCTTTCAGAGCTCACTCGTCGTCACAATTTCTTTCAAATTTAGCGTACTTAATTTCCTGCACATGGTTTTCCATTTCCGGCTTTTGTTTTGCTGCAGCTGCAAATATACTGCTTGCACACATAATCTTTTATTTTTTCTATGCGTATCCAATTCTTTGTAAAGAGCTGAGACGAGGTCGACCTACATATAAAACACTTGAAAGATTGAGGGAACCTTATCATCTCGTGATAAACTATCGAGCTCTTCAAATTCTCATTAAAGTGTTAAATGTGGAAATTGGCGTTATTATCCTCCCTTCTCAGGCATTCATTACACTCGCCATTTTAGTGAGCAACGTGTCTCTTGCTTTTCAATGGGAAATCTTTCATATTAATACTAAAGTATTTTTGTTTGCCGTATCATTTGTATTCTTGATCGGCTGGTCTGTCTTCTTAGGAATGGCTGGTCAACAGTTTCGGGAGTGCAAGAAGACTGTTGCAAGCTGGAAGTTGGAATGCTGGAATAAAAAAGCAGATCGGATGTATATGAAGCGTGTAAAACCAACTTGCATTCCGATATCTTTTGGGGATGGTAAAAAATTTGTTATTACTCCTACAAAGGTCCTACAATTTATCAATAGTGTTACCAGAAACAATTTCAAAGCCTTTGCAATGTATCTCAAAGTATTTGGCTAAGCAGGCTGGAATCTTTATAATTTTAAGATAATGTTTAGTTTAACAATATTTTTAAAATAGTTAAATCTTTTAATATTATCAATTTCAATCGCTTTTGCCACTTTAACGAGTTTAATTTTAAATCCGTAGCTTACAAATCACTGTCGCTTATCGGCACCTACATTAATTAGAATACTAATAACATATTACATAACATATAAACTTAAATGTATACAAAAAGAAATAAAATGAACAATTTGTGCCCAAAAACAATTACGTATTAAACTACACGTTGTGTTAAATTGTAAACCACAAAACCACCGACTATATATCGTTTAATTGTTGCACAAACTAGTTTACATTTTCATCATCATATCATAATTAGTATCATCATCATCAACACTATGTTCTATTTTTTGAAGCACCAAGAAGTTCTAGAACATGACAGAAGCTGGAAGCACGATTAAATCATTTTTTAAAGAGTGTCTTGATGCCCCAGCCGAGTCATTTTGAAACTTAAAGATTTCTCCAGGTCTGCCAGCAACACGGCCAACTTCATACAACGTTTTGCATTTGTTAATGTCGATGTTGAGTTTGAGTCTATGCTGCAACACAAGTAAATGATTTTGGCTTCCCTTCGACGCCACTGGAAGAATCCTATTGGTGGCAAAATATTAAATAATGAATTAACATATGTGTTTGTAAATACGATGTTTTCTTTTTTGTCATAAGTTTAAACTTGAGAGTTGAGAGCAATCCTCGTGCGAGTCGCGTGTTTAACATTACATTGATTGTGTAGTAAGTTGAAGGAGGAAAGAAAATCAGTAAGTTGGCGTCTGTTGTCGATAGAAATAAAACTATATTTTCTGGTTTTAAAGATTTAGTGTTAGTGCAATAAGCAAACCAAACGTGAGAAGTGAAGGTGAAAGGAGTAAGTTAAAAATAAATGTAATTGATGATCGTGTGCCTTTATTTTTATAATTTTAGAAAGAAAGCCATTCCTGCACAATCAACAATATTGATACTGGTTGGTGACTGCTGGAGGAGATAACCAACTCTACAAAAACAGGTGTTTAATTTGTTGTCTGTCATTTTATCCTTTTGTTAGAACTTGGATTGATTGAGTGTCTCGAAATTCAAACACCGAGCTTCAATATTTAGTCAAGCTAGCGAGACTTCGTCCCCCTCCAGTGATCAGATATCCCGTCACCCATCCAATTGACAATTGAAAATGAAAGGCGAAGGTGGTAACAGAATAGCTCCGCCGGTGGTACAGGAGGAATCTGCTGTTTGTTCAAAAACTGCAACAGAACTGGAACATCTTCCAAAAGAAGTGAGTCACGTTTTCTTGCTTTATTCTAATATATAAAGAAGGATTTAAAATTTGATAATCAACAATGACAATGATGAATCATCATTATATTTATATTGTTTGCTTCCATTTTATTGTCCATAGCTGGTGAAAACAATCTTGGAGAAATTAGTAGGAAACGATCCAGAGCCGACATCTTTTTCCAGTCGAGAATCTTGGGATTCCAACTTCCGATCGAAGATGGCGTATCGCCAAGTCTGTTCCGTTTGGAGGGACTTTCTGGATGAAATCTTGGAACAGAGAATTCTCTCTGTCTGGATTTCAGCTTGGGTTCCTCCCTACCGAACGACGTGCTTTATATCTCCTTCCATTGCAAAGTTCCGAATTCGCAAATATAGGAGCAATGGATTAGAAGAGAAGATTCCGTACCCATCATCTCTAATTAATTACAATGGAAGTAACCCATTTCCAGCCAAGACATTGTGTGTGACGTGGGAGTTTCAACGGACACAGAGCCCAACCATTGGTGTCATTGATTTGATTGTCAAATACGCCCATCATTTGTCAGTCTTGTACCTAAACAACTTTAAGATTGCGGATTTTGATGTTCTCGTGACTATTCTGGAGAATAGTGTCAACTTAAAAGCGTTGGTGCTTACTGACTTGAAAGTGTGTAAAGAGACGCCACCACGTCCGCTTCCAGCACTCCCACACCTCAAAATTATGTTGATTAGAAGCTTTTTTGTGACTGCATTCTTAGACAAGGTGGGGATAGATTTTTATTACCGTACTCCATCATGCCACCAGTGGCTAGTTGAGCCGTATGCAGGTCAATTGGTTCAGCTCGGACGCTACTCCCCCACGCCGGTGACAGCTCCGCTACCAAACTTGAAGCAGCTCACTCTTACATTCCCTAATGTAATCGTGCTACAGCAGAATGGCCCAGCAGTGTCACTTCAGCGGTTATGCATCAACACAGTTGGGGGTGCTATGAACTGGGATGGGAACATTTATGACATGTTTGGTTATCTTGACCAATTTTCTAAGACGTTGGTGGACCTTTTTTTAAATGTATACTGGAGCGACCTCATCCCAGTAGCAAGTGACAATGACGAGGTGGAACGAGTTTTTGGAAAGCTTCCTACTTTTAAAGTGAAATTCCCCCATCTGAAAAAGTTAGCTTTCCCCTATCCTGAAGAGGAAATACATGTGATGCTCCTCAGCCAAACTATTCTTCCCAAGTTCCCGTTGTTGAAACAGCTTCTGTTTCTCCATTTTGAGGAAACGCTTTCCGGACCCCGAAGTAGGTCAACTTATGAGCACTCTGCAGAAACTATTGGGCAATTTCTGAAGAGGGAGAATTATTGGACTATTTGTCGCAAGTTGCAAAGGATTGTTGTTGAAGATAATGACATTGAGAATGATAATCGTCTTTTTACCTTCAACCGGCCGGTGTTTACCCGAGGAGGATCCACGTAGACAGTAATAATGTTCAAGTGAAGAATTCATAAATCAGCGATTCAAATGATAATTTTAAAATCTTTCATGAAATAACATTTAGATTACTGCGCAGATTGTTAGAATAAGATATTATGTTAAGTTTCCATTTTAATTCTGCCTTTGTTTCATTGTAGCCTTTTTAATTAGCAATGCAATTGTGTGCTCGTAATAAAGTAGTATAAATAAAGCCAATTTGTAAGATCAACATATTGGACGAGAAAAAACTAATCCTTTGGTAATTTTCGCACAAAATAGCTTATATTTATTCATCATCATATCATAATTAATATCATCGACACTATGTACTATTGTTTGAAGTACCAAGAAATTAAAGAACATAACATGTGACGTGATCTATTCAGAATCAAGATTTTTTTTCCAAGTTGGGAGCCAGATTAAAACCATTTTTTTTTATGTAAGTAGTAGGTATGAACGAATGCGGGGTAAAACCCCACTTCATCACCCAGGGGGGAAAATATCCCCCTTTCACCGTCCCAATTTGTGCTTCATTAGTTCATCTATAGCTACTACAGTTCTTGACGAAATTGGATGAAATTAGTTTTAATCGATTCCTCATAAAATTTTGGTCTTGGGTCAGGAATTTATTTTTCAAAAATGCGCCACCTAGCAGCAGAAAAAAATTCAGGTATACAATGGTCCAAAGAGAGAAATTGAAACAAAAATGAGACGTTAAAACAATTTACCAATAAAAGTATACAGTACATTTATATATTGCAATGATCAACTAAAAATACCTTGATGTAGGTAGTAAAATATTACGTATTTTTTCACCACATTACGTTATTTTTAAGTTCCATTTAAGCATGGATTTTTTCTGCCACCAGAGGGCGTGTTTTGGAAAAACTAATACCTTACCGGGGACCCAAATTTTATGAGGAATTGATTTAAAAAAATTTCATCCAATTTCATCAACGACTGTGGTCGCTATGGACGACCTAATGAAGCAAGAAATCGGACGGTGGAAGGGGATGTTTTCCCCCCGGAGTAAAATAAAGTGGGGTTTTACTCCATAGTCGTTCATAACTTTTGGAGCACTACTTGCAAAAAAATTGTTTTTAATCTGGCTCCCAAGTTGGAAAAGAAATCTTGATTCCGAATAGATCACGTCATAATTATCACTTCATACGAAATGAGTTTTTAAATCGTGAAACGAGCTATATATTTAACTTACACCTGCTCCAGTGTAAAATTTCCTGAAACCATAAAAAAAAGGTTAAATATTACAAAGGGTGCTAATTAAGCAAATCCAATCCATTTTGGCTTGTATTATTTTGAACACTATTTTTTTAACTTTGATAGTTTAAACTCATCTCGTCTTTCCAAACTGAGATCAACAACCAAGTGAAAAAAATTACAGGGCCCAGCACGACCTCATATAAAAGCCACTGACTCAGTCAGTGAATTGTTACGTGTATTTGTCAATACGTTGTCCACAACGATTAACTCACAAGCTGAGAACGTTCATTCAAGTGAGATTTGATGTAAGCTTTATTACATTGGTTTAGTTGAAGCAGGAAAGCACGCAAGTTGATGTTTGTCGTTGGTAGAAATACAAATATTCTTCGTCTAGAGTCAGCAACAAAAGCGTGAGGGGAACGGAAGGAAGGGTGGGTTTAAAAAACACTTTTACTTTATTATCCTGCTGTGTGTTTATCTTTTTGCCTTTGGATAAAAAAGTTTTTGTGGTACAATTCATAACGGCGGAGATAACCATCTCTAAAAACAGAAGTTTACTAATCCGTCTTTAATATTTTGTTTTCTTAGAACTTGGATTCAACTCGTGTAATGAAATTCGAGGGCTAGACTGAGGGTCAATAATTATATCAATAATATCTGGTGATTTACAATGGAAAGGGAAAGTGATTACAAACGATTTTGTCCGGTTGTAGAGGAATCTGTTGCCTGTCAAAACATTGCACTCAAAATGGAAGGCCTTCCAAACGAAGTGGGTCACATTTCATCCAGTTATCATTATTAAGTTTAAATACTCAATGCAAAATGAATAATTATTCACAATAAGATTTTTTTCTGTACTTTTCAGATGCTGAAATCGATTTTGGAGGAATTAGTGGTGGTGGATCCGGAACGACCCTACCGCTGGAGTCAAGAGTCTTGGGATTCCAAGTTCAGATCTGTGGTTGCCTATCGCCAAGTCTGCTCCACTTGGAGGGACTATGTGGACGAAATCTTGGAAAAGAGTCTTCTGTCAACCATCAGAGCTTGGTGTCCCCCTTATCACACTTGGGACTTAGATGCAGATCCAACTCCCCTTTCAAAGGTCCAAATCTTTTACCCACACAACATCGGCTTGGAAGACGATGAGATTGCTTGTCCACTACCTCTAATTGGTTACAACGGAAGGAACCCATTTCCAGGGAAGGCAGTGGAGGTGGGGCTTAATTATGGCTCCCATGATGCCGTATTACAGACACAAACAACCATACGCCTGATGGATTTGTTTACAAAAGTTGGATATCATCTATCAATCTTCAACCTGAATGGTTTTATAATTGTGGATCTTGATGTTCTCGTGAGCATTTTGGAGAGGTGTCCAAACCTAAAAGCCTTGGTGATAAAGGAACTGACAGTGTCTAAAGACAAGTCACCTCGTCCCCTCCCAGCTCTTCCTCAACTCAAAACGTTGGTGATGGAGTATGTAAAAACGGGACCCACAGTCAAGTCACGATTTCTTCTGATTCCGTCATTTTGCCAGTGGCTAGTTGAGCCATATGCACGTCAGTTGATTCAGCTCGAAAACGACTTTCAAGCCCCGGTGATAGCTCCACTACCAAACTTGAAGCAACTCACGCTCTCATACCCGGACCTTAGCGTTCTGCAGCAAAACGGTCCCGCAGTGTCCCTCCAACGTTTGTGTGTCATCATCCAGGGCGAGGATAATTTTTATGACTGGAAAGGGAACATTTATGACGTGTTTGAATATCTTGACCAATTTTCCAAGACGTTGGTGGACCTGTTTTTAAGTGTTTACTGGAGCGACCTCATGCCAGAAGCAAGTGACGATAACGAGGTTGAAGAATATGATCAAGAAGTTCAACAACGACAAGATCCGTTTATGGAGGAGCTGCAAAGAGTTTTCGGAAAGTTGCCCACGGCCAAAGTGAAATTCACACATCTGAAAACATTAGCTTTTCCCTACCCATTTAAGGAAATGCATGTTATGCTGTTTAGTCAAACTGTTCTCACCAAGTTCCCGGCGTTGGAAGAGCTCCACTTTCTCCATTTTCGGCAAAGTGTTAATGAATCCATTGAATATGATCAGGCTAGGGAAACTATTGTTGCATTTCTGGAGAAGGAGAACTATTGGACCATTTGTCGCAAGTTGCAAAGGATAACTGTTATTGAAGATGAGGAAAATGGTAGACTTACTTTTACCTGCAACCAACCGGTGTTTACCCGAGGACGAGGAGGATCCACGTAGATAGTGTTTGTAACACCAACAATGCTCAAGTGAAGAATACATAAATCAGCGATTCAAATGATAATTTTAATGTGTTTCATAAAATAACATTTAGATTACTTAGATTGATAGGATAAGCATATATGATATATTGAATTTTCAGTATAATACCGTCGTTGTTTAATTGTAGCCTTTTTGATTAACTTTGTATAGTACTTGTATGACATAACAAATTTGTAAGATCAACATAATATGGGACGAGAAAACACTAATCCTCTTGGAACTTGTAAATTGTATTAGAATATGTAATGTTGTGTAAATGAATTATATGCTAAATAAGTAATACATAATGTCGTAAAATAAAATGATGATGAATAAAATTATAAATTTATTCGGTACAATTCAAACCCAAACTACAAATTAGCTCGTTTAATTACCAACAAAGAAATACAAGCATACCTGCATACCATTATAATCCCTAGGCAAACAATGTCCCTTTCCCATATAAACTTGGAGCGGATGCTTCAGTGGTAGGATCTGTTACCGTCTCAGGTGAAATTGCATCTGTATCAACCATTCTATGCTATTTTGACTCGCAGTCGATCTACTCTCTCGTACATTATATTTTAAATGAATTTATATTATCATGAAAGCAACAACTGGTTTTGTAACAGCTAATGGAAATTCTCATATCTCATTGTTTATCACAAGGTAAACCATTTTTGTGAGCTGATAAGTGATGAATGACATTGTCAATTTGGGCCCATTTGAAATAGTAATTTTAATCAAAATGGATCGATAGACTCTTTTCCTTGACGTCATTTGAAGGACGTTTGTGCTCATAAATGTTTGAATGAGAGAGTGTACAATACAAACTTGTCTGCATTCCTTTGGCTACTACAGGTTTTTATTATAATAATTAACAGGAAAACGTGCGATATTTCTTTCATATGCTTTACAAATGGGGAAAATCAGTATATAAAACACAATGTTGTTAATAGATGATAAGTTTAAGACACAATTTTTATGGTTGGTACAGGTAAAGCACTACTGGTGTAATTAGATATTCGAAGAATATCAGAAACGGCATGTCCCGCACGTTACCAAATTGGGGTATTATTACCTCTCTTTTCAGGCGATGAAAAGGAATGGATTTCTTCCTCATCATAATATTCTTTTGGAATTTCGTCTGGAGAATGAAAGTTCCTTTCCCAAAAGTCATCCTGGTCAAAGGCAGCGTTACTCGAGCCCCAATTTCCCTTTCTTCTATCCTCTGACTCTGACACACTTCATGCCCTGCGCCCTTAAGTTCCCTGACTCATTTAAACTTGATCTTGGTAAATAAATTTTTCCTCCCTTCACGTCGTCCCCTCACGTTTATCTTGGCCGCAGTTGAAGCCTGTTTTGTTAAAGCCTTGTCTTCCCTTCCCACACAAAACCTTCGGATTATTGTAATGATGATTTAAGCACCAAAAAAAAGGATAATTATTATAACACAAACCATTGCCAGGTTGATAACCAGCCAGGCAATAACAAAATCCCACATCTTGGGCATCATGGGCATTGTAGCGTTAAAATGAAAAATCAGCTGTATATTGAGTGTCTTTCTTTTTATTAGAGTTATTGATCACACAACCAATGTTGACAGAGAAATGAAAGGGGACGTTAAGCAAATTATTCTACTAGTTCCATGATTCGATGTTTACATTGCTATCATCATCATCATCACCACCATTATGTACATAAGATGTTCAGAACATCTGGGTAACAATTATCAACAAAACCTAATGCGATAGTCATGTTTCTATAATATCGTAATAGAGAAATTGCATTTGATAACTGAAAGTCAATAATGGTTACAATTTTTATCAAATTTTTTATGCATCCTACATTTGGTCTTCACCATTATTTCAGGTCTCTAGAGTATATTAAGACATCTGAGATAGCAGGTTGAAACAAGCAAAAAATCCAAATTTGGGAGAGAGATTTCTCCAAGGCCTTTTGACTTAGCTTCCTGAACATGTTTTAATGTGTAAATTATGCAGGATGAGTAGTGCAATGGGTAATCAATCAGATACTTGAGTGAGTTTTGCTTCAAAAAAGGATGAGATCCCAAGTCTTGTATGTAAAATAGTATGTCTGATGTGTACGCCGCTTACTGCCCATGCACTTTGGCTTTTATCAATTGTCATAAAGTTTTAATTTATCAGTGACTTGGCTTAATGCGTGACTGTGGCTCATCTCAAATTTTATGAATGTCTATCTCAATCAGGCAACCTTGAATGCAGCATATCATAAAAATTGTCTGAATTGAACAAAAGTTTTCCACTGACACGAATTCATACATTCAATCAGGCATCAGGCTAACAAGGTCAATGGGAAACTTTAAAATAAAATATTTGGAATTTGAATCCGAAACATAACATTCAAATTGTTTATCTCACTGAATTCAGCGGAATTCAAATGCCATAAGTAGCAAATGGTAGCTCCAACTAAATTCCATATTCCATCTTAACGCAGCAGCAGTCTAAAAAAATCCGTACATATAATAAATCGAACTTGGACTGATAAGATCGGATAATCTTTAAAGATTAAAGTTACTGATAAGAAAAGTTATGGAAATTTTTTGACGTGTGAGACAAAAATGAGTGAAATGGAAGCCAATCTTACCGGAGGAGTTCTTCTCTCCTCCGGATGAACCAACCTGGGTTGATAAGATGCGTTCCAAGGAGTTAAGGGAGTTGATCAAAACAACATTTAAACCGAAAAGTTAGTATTCGATAAAATTCTTGTGTGAAGATAAGACATACATTACAAATAATATGTTATGATCATGATAATAATTTATTTTTGTATTTTTTATTATAGTTGAAGACATGAACGTTACAGTTGCCCAACTGCCAACCGAAAAGGAATTTATTGAGCGTTCAACTGTAGACACTGCTCACATTATTCGGTATGTTAGTCCTTGGGACTTTCATTTGATTGTTGACTCTGCCTTTGATTACTTGATGGTGAATCCCGACTGGAGATCTTTCTTTCAGTTGGAGAATGAGACAGGTAAACCTGTAAACCAATCAATTCCACATAATAACATTCTAATTTTCATTCATTATTAACCATTCACTTCATTTCACTCCATAATAAAACATTTATATTTGTAATTAGGTAAGGATTTCAAAACGCCAGCTCAGCTGTTTCGAGGACTCACTATTTTGATATCTTTTTATGTAAAATATTTACGCGTGCTGGGCATGGATAAGCCAAATAAATTGAGGGTGGACTACAATCCTGGAGACCTTGTGATTGCTGTCATACCCAGGAAGTCAAAACGGTCCGAGTCCAAATCTATCCGTCAATTTGGTTATCGGGGCGTGATTGTTCAAAGTCTAGAGGCGGTGAAATCTACCATGAACATTGTACGGAGTTGCTTCCTGCTCTACCTACTTGACACGGGGGAACAGTGGATTCTTTCAAAGAAGTTTCTCCGTCCCTTTCATCCTCATTTCATCGTGTTTCCTCCAATTGTAATTGAGATAAATATTTTGCATTTGTTTGATAAGTGTATTGTCAGGTTGAATATTATTTTATGATACAATTTTATTATTACAGGCTATCAAATGTGCCCTTAATGGGGTTTCACCAATTGGCCCTGAATGGACCAACTTTGCAAAGAAAGCTGTTGCGGATCTGTTTGCAGGGAAAGCCGATAACCGGATTTTTGCTGAATTTTACTCGAGGTACTGCATTTTGTATGGTAATTAAAATACTCATATTTTAATTAACTGAATTAATTTTCAATTCATTCACATTTCCACAGAAAACCTGGCTCTGGAATGGCCTTTGCTTCCTCAACGACCTGCTCTTCGACATCCAGTGACAGTGAATACAAATCCTACTTGGGAAGATTCCGCCTAAATCAATTGGTGCACTAAATCCACTGATTGTTTATGGAGAGATGAAGCCTTGCTTTTATGTGAACCTTGTCCTGTCTCAATCAAGGCGTCAGATGAAGAACTGAAATTGGAAGTTACAAGAAGCATGCATTTAAAACGAGCCCAGATGCGTTCTTCTTACATGACCGGGATGAAAAACATTATGGCCTTAATAGTTTCTGATCCAAATCATATATTGCGACAGCCTTGTGGACCTCCAATTTTTTAATGAGAATCGTAATACCATTTAATGTATGTATGATATCGACGTCATTTATAGTTGTCTCCGGTTTTAAATATTTTGTATAAGTTTGTTAACGTTTAAGTTGAATTCCATTTACTATTAAATTTAATAAAAAACCATCAATAAATCAACACTGCAGATCTACACCAAAAGATTGCAACTCATCAGAATAATTTTCGTTACTTCTCATTCAATGTTATTAACAGTTATACCTGCATAAATATCAAACCTTCTTATATCTTAAATACCAAGCTATTCTGAACACACAAATAACGCGCTAAAGTAAAATTAAATCTTGATAAAAATTGTGCTACCAATCAATCTGAATAATATACTAAATACTTTTTCATAAAATTATCATTTGAAACCACATACTTTCTAAAACCTGATGTACGACCTCGCCTATTTTATTGGCATTTGCGGGTAAAAGTTATCAAAATTTCAACCTTCCTCATTCCTTCTCCTTCCACCATCATCTCCAATAACAGTTATCTTTCGCAACTTGGGACACATGGCCACATAATTCTCCCTATTCAGAAACCGCTGAATAGTTTTCCGAACCCGACTATAACGACGGGATTTAGTAAGGCTTCGCTGAAAATGGAGAAGTTGGAGTTCTTCCAACGCCGGGAACTTAGGGAGAACAGTTTGGGTGAGAAGCATCGCATGCATTTCCTTTTCAGGGTAGGGAAAAGCTAATGTTTTCAGATGGGGGAATTTCACTTTGGACGTGGGCAGCTTTCCGTAAACTCTTTGCAACTCCTCCATAAACAGATCTTGTTGTTGTCGTTGCTGCACTGCTTCTTCATCTTCTTCCACCTCGTCATCATCGTCAATTGCTTCTGGAATGAGGTCGCTCCAGTAAACATTTAAAAAGAGGTCCACCAACGTCTTGTAAAATTTATCAACATAACCAAACACGTCATAAATGTTCCCTTTCCAGTAATAAAAATGATCCTCGCTCATAATAGTGACACACAAACGTAAGAGAGACTCTGCGGGACCATTCTGCTGCACAACGCTAAGAACAGGAAATGAGAGCGTGAGTTGCTTCAAGTTTGGTAGTGCAGCTGTCACTGGAACTTGAAAGTCGTTTACGAGCTCAATCAATTGACGTGCATACGGCTCAACTAGCCACTGGCTAAATGATGGAATCAGAAGAAATCGTGAATCGACTGTGGGTCCCGTTTGTATTGACTCAATCAGCAAAGTTTTGAGTTGAGGCAGAGCTGGGAGGGGACGAGGTGACTTGTCTTTAGTCACTATCAATTCCTTTATCACCAAGGCTTTTAGGTTGGCACTCATCTCCAGAATATTCACGAGAACATCAAGATCCACAATATATAAGCTATTTAGGTGCAATAACGATAGATGATGTCCTACTTTTGTAAACAAATCCATCAGGCCTATGGTTGTTTGTGTCCGTAACTCGACATCATCTTCGGCACGTCGGCAGCCATACTCAAACCCCACCTCCAATGCCTTCCCTGGAAAAGGGTTACTTCCGTTGTAACCAATTAGAGGTGGTGGACAAAAGATCTAATCTTCTTCCATTCTGATGGTCCATGGGTAGAATATTTGCACTTTTGAAAGGGGAGTTTTTGGTTCTAGATCTGTGTCCCAATCGTGATCAGGAGGACACCAAGCCCTTATGGTTGACAGAAGACTCTTTTCCAAGATTTCGTCCACATAGTCCCTCCAAGTGGAGCAGACTTGGCGATAGGCAGCCACAGATCGGAACTTGGAATCCCAAGACTCTTGACTCCAGCGGTATGGTCGTTCCGGATCCACCACTACTAATTCCTCCAAAATCGATTTGAGCATCTGAAAAGTACCGAAAAAAATCTTATTGTGAATAATTATTCATTTTGCATTAAGTATTTAAACTTAATAACTGGGTGAAATGTGACCCACCTCGTTTGGAAGGTCTTCCATTTTGAGTGCAATTTTTTGACACGTAACAGATTCCTGTAAAGTCCCATTTACTTAAGTAAGGCGGAAGGGTCGCGCTGGAAACTGGTCACCGATTTGGCTGAAAATTTGCAGGAATATAGATTTTGATGCGTAGATTACGAATCTGAAATCAGTAAATCGACTTTATCCTGCAAATCCTGCAAATTTTCAGCCAAATCGGTGACCAGGTTCCAGCGCGACCCTTCCGCCTTACTTAAGTAAATGGGACTTTACAACCGGACAAAATCGTTTGTAATCACTTTCCCCTTCCATTGTAAATCACCAGATATCACGCTAGCTTCAATAATTATTGACGCTCAGTCTAGCCCTCGAATTTCGTTACACGAGTTGAATCCAAGTTCTAGAAAACAAAATATTAAAGACGGATAATTTAACTTCTGTTTTTGGAGATGGTTATCTCCACCGTTATGAATTGTACCACAAAAACTTTTTTACCCAAAATCAAAAGGATAAACGCACAGGAAAATAAACTTTAATAAAGTTTATTAAAACTTGCTCCTTCCGTTTCCTTCACGTTTGTGTTGCTGATCAGAAAAATATATTTGTACTTACGACAAACATCAATTTGCGTGTTTCTCTTTTCTGCTTTAACTAAACCAGTGTAATAAAGCTTACATCAAATATCATTTGAATGAACATGTTAATCGTTTGTGGAAAACGTATTGACAAACATGCACGTAACAATTCTCTGATTGGTTTTCATATGATGTCGCGCTGCGCCGAATAATTTGAGTCACTTGGTTGTTGATTTAAGTTTAGAAATAATAGACGAGTTCAAACAATCAAAGTTAAAAAATAAAGGGAATATAAGACCACAAAAAATCCAATCAAATTATTTTGGCAAAAGTTGTTCTCCGTCGTTCACATTTGCAGACTGCAGCAGGATAGGATCTTCTACTTATATACCAACATGTTGAATGTGGAACAGAGTAGAATTTATAGATATTATGCTAATTTTATGTTCTGACTTGTCTCAAATCTCCACTTTAATAAACCCGACAGATCGAGATGTAATGATGTACCTTAAAAATTTCCCAATTCCCCCTCCCCTTCTAAGTGATCCCCAACTCTAGAATTGATTTTATTTTAATAAGGTCAAAGGTCACACTGGGGTTACCTAAGAATTTCGGAGCTTCATTAATGAACTGTTCTCACCAGTACCTTCATTTTGATGTATCACAACCCATACCTTGCTATGTAAAAATATTTGACCTTATCATGGTCATAGGTCACACTGGGGTTATCAAAAACTTTTAAAAATAGTATCACTGATCTAGTCTCACCAGTACCTTCATTTTGATGCATCACAACCTATATGTTACTATTCAAAAACATTGACCTGACCTTTGACCCAGTAATTCCCCTGAACCAATTTGACCCATCTTCGAACTTGACCTTACTTTTGACCTCATATTGTGATTAGTGAAAACAGAATTCAGAAAAGTCAAACCGTTTTTGACTTATCGTATATACAGACAGACGGACGATGTCCTGAGTCTTTTCAATATATACCTAAAGGTACATAATAAGTATAACAAGGCTGGGATGTAAGTTTTAATGCCTTTTCATATGCCTAATAAAATCAACTTCTGAAGATTCTGCAGCACTAAATAAATAGTTTAAGCGAAATCAGCCAGACGAGTTACTATTAGGTTTCCTTTAACACAGTTTCCATAATAGGACGCTGTGTTCTAAGGAAGTATCCACCCTTTCTCAATATCACCCTCAAATTTCAAATTTACAAAAGCGACTATACGTTCTTTTGGGGTTGTCTTCATATAAATTCCAGGTTCATTCCCGACTTCAAGTGCTTCACTCCAGTTAGTAGCAAGGAACAAGTACAAGTAGCAATCTAGTAGCAAACTGTCAGAATATCCTTTCGCCTTTTCTGGTCCATAAGTTGAATTAAAGGGAATTTTCATCGATGATTTATTTATTAATGCACGTTTCCCGTTTCCTTACAATTGAGTCAAAGAATCCTTAGCCCCCTCTTTCACCACTTGCATACTATATGACTGATCATAACAATGAATGGTAGTTTCAAAAAATCAATGTGCTTGCGTTTAATCTTTTTATGTTGTCCAAACGTACTTTTAGATATTGTAGAGGAAACATTATGAAGAGGATGTACGTCTGCCTGCATTGTTCACAGTGGCTTCATCTTCGTAGTCAATAAACTTGACATGAACATTTTCATCGTCAACCTGTTGACTCCATTGTAGAACGATAGTTTATTCCGTCTGAATGATTAGTGGCCAAATACTTTTAATTTTTTACGTTGATTTTGGAACTGAATTAAATACGGATACCCGTACTGTACCTCCCGGAAGTCATTTACGACTGCAGTGTCCGTCTGAATACACACAACCTGCCTTTCTCCACGACCTATACATTCCCTTTTCGACCCAACAATGAAGGTAGTTATGGCTCTTGTAGTCTTCCAATAAACTTGCTGACTGTGTACTCATTAATGCCGTATAAGGTTACGTGTTTGGAATCAAATCACTTTAAACTCTCCATCAAAAAGAAATTGTTCCTTCGTGTTCCTTTGTCTGAACAGTTCTTGTTTTAGGTGTTGGACATTCCGTCCATTTCAATAGGCGTCACTCTGGAAGCAAGTATAGCAAAGGATTTTTGCGAATACAAAAACCTGGATCTGATATCTACATTCTTTTGAACATAGGACTCCACCATTTCAATTTCAACAGCATCATTAGAAGGTTTGGCCAAAAATCGTATTCGATGGAATATACTCTCCCGTCACTATACATTAAAACAGTAATTTCCTTTATGAATCTGACAAAGCTGAAGGACCACTGATTCCGAGGACAACATTTGACTGCATTGAAATATTTGCTTCCCATGTTTTCATATTGGTCTGAAAGCTCCGCTAGTTCAAAAAGTTGTTTCCCAAATACTTCTCACACCCGTTGATTAATTAATCTGAGCTTGCGATTGGAACCCACTTATTCCGGGTTTCTGAATCGAGGACAGTCTAGTTATATCACAGGCTCATCTTGCAGGGGTGGATTTGAAGAAAGTTTTGAAATCGTTGAAATCGTCTATCTAGTATTCCATGCTCCCTGATCAAGTTCAAGTTGTAATGCTGCTTGAACGTCTTCGTTAGTCAACGTAGTAGCCCTTTCTTGCCCTTTGTTGACACAATCTTGGACATCATCAGCACAATCCAAATCCACAGAGTAACCCTCGTTTGAATCTGTCATATATTGTTGTTTATCATGGTCAAAGGCACCAATTTCCCGTACACATGCAAAATTTCCTCGCTTTCCCCTCGTATATTTCACCCCTTGTATGCCAACCCATTTTGTGAAGCCCTAGTAATAGTATTTAGTCTGTCTCGTTATTCCTGGAATAAACCTTATCATCGCACCAGCACGTGTAAAACTAAAGACAAGAAATGATACCAATTGTACTTACAATTGTCCAAAAGATTTTTTTGAATGAGCTTATCATCCTAGGCATCCCAGACAGAAATGCTAATGACTAAATTATCATATTTTCTAACATAAAACCCCGTCATCATCGTCGTCATTATACTTGTTTGTTACATTTACCTAATTTGCTATAGATTGAGTACTATCAAAATTACTAACCAGCTTTCTCATTACACTATCTCAAAATTAGAAGGCTTGGCTACAATTTTTTGAGCTATTCACTATATTGCATGGATTGATAAACAAAATACTAACGTAGGTAGTTTTGTGTGTAGCACTTTAAAAGTTTCCAAAACTCAGCATTTCGCCACTTTTGTGAATGAATGAAAAACAAGATAAACTCCTACCTACTTACGTCACTCAATTTGTCATCAGGTCAGTGATAAGAACCTAATGAGACCTAATGAAATTACTCATTCAATACGAAATGGAAAGTAATTATGCTAACAACTGATGACCAAACAGGTAGGTATAAATAAGCCAGAGTTTTCAGAATAAAACCATCATTCGATCACTTGAAATTAGTAAAAAATGGAATTGAAAACCTTGATGCCTTTTTTCGGAGCTGTGCTCCTGCTCATCACAGGTTGTATGGGTAGAGGCAGAGGTGGAAATTACCCAGGCAATTTTGGTGGTTTATACGGAGGTGGGGGAAGTTTCGGAGGTGGATACCCAACAGGTGGTGGTATATACGGTGGTGGATTCCCATCAGGTGGTGGCATTTACGGAGGTGGATTCCCAACAGGAGGAGGTGGAGGTAAAAATTTACATACTTCTTCAACGAATTTTAAGGAATTTTAAGCATAAAATAACAGGAAAACATTAATTTGTTATTTCTACCCTAAATTTTAGGTGGTGGAGGCCTAGGGGGAGGTGGTGGAGGTGGAGGCCTAGGAGGGGGTGGTGGAGGTGGAGGACTTGGGGGAGGTGGTGGAGGCGGAGGCCTAGGAGGGGGTGGTGGAGGTGGAGGACTTGGGGGAGGTGGTGGAGGCGGAGGCCTAGGAGGAGGTGGTGGAGGTGGGTCAGGTCGCTAGTCATGGAAGAGTTTTATTCTAAATTATGAAAATTGAAAAGAAATAAATTTGTTGATATTTTACTATAAAAACGCATTTTGGTTGTGATTTAATTTCCACTCCCACATACATCATCATCACTAGGGGCACAAAAATACTCTAGAGCCACTCTAGATACGTCATTAGTAATGTTAATATTATCTTTTCTGGCATGACAGGAAACCTCGTATATAGTGGTCATTAGAATTGCTTTTTATTTATCGGGTTGTCTGACCAATCTCAAAATTTCTAACTGGTATACTCATTAAGTTATCACAACCATACCAGACTTTTGAATTGAGTTATTACATGACAAGCATCGCATTGCATTTGACAATTTTTACGCACGCACCTTAATTACCAGTTATCCTACAACTTTTCCAACAACTCTTTGCAACTCAAATATCTGAAAACGTATGCTTAAGATATTTGCGGTTTATGTTTCAAATGGTAAGCATTGAATTATGGGATTAAGAATAACAACTTAACACAAGAAGTATATGAATTTTGACCGCAACAAAATTGAAAATTCAATTTCTAAAAGTGTTCAGGAGGCTGCTTTCTCTGAATTTTTACTTTCAATATGACTAAAACGCAAACAAAACGAAAATGAAAAATGAAAACTGAATGGTTCCAAGTCTAAGTTTAAATACATATTATTTACGTGAATGTTTTCAAACGAAAGTTGAACAAAAGGTTATTTCTACTACCACCACACAATGCCAAGGTGTGCGTAATGTATTTGCTTACTACAAAATTAAACAATTAGTCTGCTGGCTAATGGACAATTTTACATTTTACTTACGACGGTAAAATAACATCATCATGACATGCAATTGCAATATTTAATATATAGACTTTGTCGTAACGTCATTCAGCTTATCAATAGTTTGGATGCTAATGACCAATGGCAATTAGGTGTTTGGTGAACCAACAATCGCTCTAGTAAACATGTATAACTAGCATCAAATTTGCAGTAACAAATCATCATTCTGTCTTTTGCAACTAGCAGTTGAAAATGGACTTGAAACTTTTAACTCTCTTTTTTGGAGCTGTGCTCTTCATCGCCTCGGTTGTCCAAGCTGAAGAGGAAAAGGAGATTGGAGGAAACATGAACGAAGCAGGTTGGTGTATTTAAATTAATATATATATGTATGTTGTGTACATAACTAAATCTTTCTATGAGACTGTTTTAACAACGAATATAAATATTATACAATGTATTTTGACAGCTGGTGGTTCCCGTTTCAAGCGGGAGGCTCGTTTTGATCCATATGCAGATGAAAATCGACCAGAGTACGACTCAAGTTCCAATAAAATGTGGGTAAGACCAGGTGGTAAACCAATGGGTCATTTCCCGGGTGAAAAAAGCCCATCCATGGCCAGTTTGAATAATGAAGAAATGAAGGATGTGGATGGCCCACAAGACGATTAGGATGAGGTTGTAGGTGTTATGGTTTCAAACTAGACTGAAAATTAAAATGAAATAAATGAATATGAATAATTGTGGCATCTGATCAGAAAATTACAGTTTGCAATCAATTTAATTTGAACTCTCACAAACATACAATCATTCACATTGTCATCAAAATTGATCACATGGACGAAAAATCATACAAAATTTACAAATTATTAAAGTATACGAAACAGTTCAAGCCTTTGTTCATCACACCCATACTTCATGTAGAAAGTACTTTTGGCTTTGACCCGGTATTTGACTTTGCCTATCTTAATACCTCTTGAAGCTGTTTTCCCAAGATAGAAACTGGCGAAAACTAATTAGAACTTTTGTAATATTATCCAGGTCACGCTGGGGTTCAACAATCCTTTTCTTCGTGTTATCAATTTAACACAATTTCAATAAATCATTAGGATCTGCAGGTGGTGGATAAACCACTTCATCAATTTGTTTTCATTCACAGTTGGAATATGCTGTTGACACATGGACGAGCGCCTGTAAACAAAAACTTTTGGTATAATTTAAATTAATACAAAGAAATGGCGATGATTTAACTTTTTTAAAGTGTCACGAGTTTTTCCATTACTTTGCAAAGCTCAATAATTCTTTGGGTTTTCTGGACATTGACGTTGATAGCAAGTTGCAGTTTCTCATCAAATTCAATGGTGCGTGCTGAGAATTTTTAATTTCAATAGTAAAACGAAATGGAAAAATGAAAACTGAATAATTCTAAATACAAGCTCAAATATGTACATTTTTTAAACGAAAGTTGAACCCAAGGTTATTTCTACGACCACACAATGCTTTGTGTTAGTGTAAAATTAGACATTTTGTCTAATGGAAACTTTTGTATTTTCCTTACGCCGGTAAAATATTAAAATCATGACGATCGTGACATGCATCTTAAAATATAAACTTTGTAAAAACATCATTCATCTTATCAATAGATAGGATGCTAATGAGCAGTAGTAATTAGGTGTTTGGTGAACCAACGATCGATCATCGATCTAGTAAACTTGTATAAATAGCATCAATTTCCGTAACAATTCATCATTCAATCGTCATTTGCATTTAGTTGAAAATGGATTTGAAACTTTTAACGCTCCTTTTCGGAGCCGTGCTCCTCATCGCCTCGGTTGTCCAAGCTGAAGAGGAAAAGAAGATTGGAGGAAACAAGAACGACACAGGTTGGCGTTGGTGTATTTGAATTATTATATAATATGTATGTTGTGTACATAACTAAATCTTTCTATGAGACGTCTTCAAAATCAAGATAAATATTATACAATGTATTTTGACAGCCGCTGGTTCCCGTTTCAAGCGGGAGGAACGTTTTGAGACATACGGAGGTGAAAATCAAGTGGAGGTCGGTCACTAAAGTGTCAAATGCACCAGGTGGTAAACTAGTGTATCATTAGTAGGTATAATGGAGGACCAGCCCCAATAGACGACTAGGAGGTTGTAGGCGTAATAGCTTCATACTAGACTGGAAATTGAAATGTAATAAATGAGTAGGAATAATTGTGACGTCTGATTAGAAAATTACATATTGCAATCAATTTAATTCGAACTCTCACACAACCATTCACATTATTATCACAATTGATCCCGTGGACAAAAAAATGATACAATGTTTATAAATTCTTAAAGTATACGAAACAGTTCAAGCCCTTGTTCATCACACCCATTACAAGAGAAGTGACTAAGAGGATAGTTCAAAGATTTGTGAGCAGAGCCACACAAAAGCAAAGTCCCAAGAGGTTTTGTTTTATCCTTTTTATAACATTTACAACGTTTCATATTTTTTTCTAAATATAAACCGAAGGGCAAACAAGTGTCATGAAAGTAAAGTACACGCTATTTATCGTGGGAATCTTTTGTTTCAGTGCATAATTTTGTGTGTGGGCGTATACTAATGAATATAGTGTGACTTTTGGAACCTAGTTCCGCATAATTCATGCAAAGTAAAAATTTTGTAAGGCGTTTTAATTACTGAAGTGACACAAAAAGCTGAGTCAGAGGACATTTCATCCTGGAATTACGTTGAACACTACATGAAATTCAATGACTATTTTTGGAGCCACAATGGGGTTGATTATTTGCTGCCCAAGTCCTGTGAAATTTTCCTAACCACTGATAAAGCTAACGGGAAAGAGCTACCCAATATTGGTGTTGATTTCATGCACGAACTTTTAATAAAAAAAAAAGGAATTGTAACAAAACTAATTAGTTATTTAATAGAAACAATGCAATTTTATAAGACATTTAGTCTACCAATTAATGCAAAGTGTAAAAAAAGCATGCCAATTTATATTGAACTGTTTAATCTGCACAACTCAGAGATGCATTCATTTCTCTTTCTTTCGTTCCCCTACACTCAACATCATGCATAATATTTTATCAGCCAACAAAAGCAGCATCACTCTAGTCCGTCTGCAATGCATAAAAATATTATTGTGTAGTGTGGAGATACGGGAGCAAAATCAACAGCATTTGACAAAGCTTTTTGGGGAGAGCAAAGCAATGCATTGCATTATTGCATATTATAGCAATGGGAATGGAGAGCAAAAAGTCAGTCTTGTTGCGTTATCACTAAACACTTTGTACCATGCACTCTGCACTTCAAGAGATTATGCTACCTTCCGTACATGAAAGTAAATGGGAACTTGACAAGTTTGTGTAGAAGACAAAGAAGACTTCTCGCCAATACTTGGTATGAGTAAGCATAAAGATAATGTAGCTCTTGCTCTGCCACTGGAATAAGATGATCCTTTATGTACATTGTATTCTAATGTACCTAAGTTCCTGTACATAATCTGAATATCTGTTCATTTGTGAACATCATATACATCCAAGAATATCCAAATCTCCAGCATCTCACCCACATATGCATCTTCTTAAACTTTCTTATAACCTTTCAGATTGAGGATATCACAGCGCAAAGATATAAATCCAAACTGGACAAGGCCAGGCTCTCATTGTTTACTAAAAATTCTGTTCGTCAAGTTCCTCACAGTTAATTTCCCTATTATATTAAAAATTGACTGATATAGTTTGCTTTCTTTAGTAATTTAACACTAATAGATTTCTTATGATAATGGAGACTTTGAATATTCCTCTGCCTTCCCATATTAGCAGTAGTGTCAAAGACAATGTTACCATCTATAAATGTGCTCATTGCACACGAAGTTTCAAAAGGAAGAGTTTTATTGTGAACCATCTTGGGTGCAATGTAGGACTGAAGCCAATTACTTGTGAGGTTTGTAAAAAAGGCTTTCTCACCAAACAAAATCTGAAGCAGCATAAGGGAATCCATTCCAAAGAACGTCCTTTCAAGTGTCACGTTTGTGATAAAAGTTTTTACAGACGATTTTGTTTGACTACTCATCTCAAGAAGAATCATCCGAGTAAATAAGCTCATTTATTTTAACTATTCTTTCTTCATTTGTTTTAAAATAAGAAAGGTTTAAATGGGGAGACTACGTTTTGTTTTATGTAGCTGAACATCCCCTTTTAAAAGAAGCATTGGAGGATGAACCAACTAAAAATTACCAGTCATCCCCATCATCCAAAATCAAAACCGCCACCACTAAAGCTACAAAGGAAAAGCTGACATCTGCACCAGCCCCATTGGAAGATACCTTGAACCCTGTGCAACCTCTAGATACGTCTGATTCAGGTTAGGAAATGAGAATTGATTTCAAATTCTGTACTATTCCATTTGAAAATACAAAAGAAATGTTGTGTTATATTCAATTCTTTTTCACTTTCAGCTGCAATGTTGTATTCGTGTTGGATGTGCCACCAACGGTTCCAAGGGATTAGTGAGTTGGAGAGCCATTTGGTCAACGTTCATGGTGTGTTGCTGGATGTTTCAAAAGCGGTAGGGAACCATGCAACTGCAGCCGTAGAGCAATGGAAAGCCTCTTCAGGGATGAGAAATAATGGAGCAGCGGTATTCCTTCCGGTTCCAATTCCTTTCTGCGAGCCCCCTGTCTTTTATGCTCTCCCATCTCAACCCGAATTCAAACCAAACCAGATTTGAATTTGATTTGTTAGAAAAGGGAGTTCAACACAATCTCAAAGTTTTATGAATGTTTGCTGTTGTGACACATTGTTCACTTGTGTGTACGTTTTCACTTAGCTTTAGTTTTAATACAGAAGCACTCTTACTATGATCTTAATTTTAATAATATAATGGAAGCCTATTGATTTAAATATTATTAAAATACGAAAATACATAACAGGTTTTAGGATTCATGCTGTATTACTAATTGAAGCTAGCCTAGCTCGCTGCTACCTTAATGTATATTTATTGTTACATTGTAAGGAATATTATATACGTACTTCACGAAAAGTCAACTAACAACAAGCTCTGTTAGGCAAGGTTTCCTATTTCAATCACAAGCTGTAATGTTTATTATATCATTTTCAATTGTGTACTTTGTCAAGTAAGTGAAATTTTGTATGAATGTCAATTGTATTTATGATTTTTTTTATAAAATCAACTCGGCTAGTTGTTGTTGTATCAAATATAAAATACGTTTCCTTGCCATGGATGTAAATTCCAATGTGTTCTTTATCAATTAAAACCTTTATAAGCAAAATGAAAGCTAAAGTGCCTAGGTCAAGGGTTTCATCACAAGGGTTTCATCACAATCTTGAACCATTCATCATCGTGCAGGATGTTCTTAAGCTAGTTCACCATAGTTCATACTGTACTCAGATTCTCAAAACTAGAAGCACTTTTTAAAAGGGACCAAACTTGAGGGGTTCAGGTTCGAGGCTCGCACTGAATTCATGTCATCACACAAGAATCATCATCATCACTTGAAAAATGTACAGCCACTCGTCACAACCACAACTCATGGTGAAATGATTATAGGGAAGAATTGAGATTAAGACTGATTTTGCCTTTTTCTATTAATATTTCGAAACTCTTCTTGTAAACTGACGAGACTGCACTGGTGTGTTCCGACATGAGATAACTATTTTCAGTTGCTAAACTGTTAACGGAATAACTGGGACATTGTAAGATTCCTGAAAGAATTCCCTTCTCTTTGGAAGAGTCAATTAGTCTAAAACCCTTGTTCAGAAAAGCTGCAAGGTAATTGAATTATGCAGTATTCCGTGTTTTGAAAGGGACACTGAGAAACAATGCAATATATCTGGTAGAACATATGCATTCATTCCAGCAGTTTGTAAGAAGCTTTGAAATGGCTCTGTATATTCCTAAGCGCAGAGTCAAAGCATGCACATGTACGCGTCACGTGTGTGCAACAAGTCGTAGTGTGCTATATGAGGTTATGCATAATATTCCTATGTAAAGTGACAAGCTTGGGATATGAGATAGGCTACATTGCTTGGTAGATATATTCACCTGCGGGAATGTACACGAAGAAAATCAAAACAAACTATACACACAATTTTTTCATGAGAATATCCTATCTGTTTCCTTTGCCGCTGAAATACATTGAGTTGCACTCAGGTCTGTTTCTTTCTGCCCGTTCCAAAAATAATATATATTTTTCTCACATAAAATAATAATGTAGACTGAAAACGGGCAAAAACAATCATAAATAAAAATAAAATAAAAAAACTTCTGTAACTTATATTGGGTGTAATTGACTGATTATGTAATTCAAATAAAACAATATTGTGTACAATAATGATTTTTTAGGTGCTATAAAATATTTCTGACCATCTGTGATGTATTTTGTAATGATCTATAAAAATTAATACTATGTTGCAAAGATCTATTATTATTTTGATGTAAATTTAGCCAATTTAATTGAATCCTAAAACAAACAAAAAATAATCCTTATATTTTGACCGAATTTTGCCTTACACTGTAATACTAATTGATGTTTCCAAAATCAAAATTCCTGTGATGTAATCTACCTCTTTTATGGAGGGTATCACTTGTATTAGTAAATAAATAAATAAATAAATAAATTATAATTATGGTTTCGTGCAGTGACAATCAACAATAATCGCCAGCTGTACTTTTTGTGGGGTTGTTCTCCCCAATCCCACTTTTTAAATAATAAAAGTGGTCGGCTATAGAAAAGTAAAAAGGAGTTTGTTCAGATGATCAAACTTACGGGTTCCTCCAAGGGAAGTAAATAGATTATCTCCCTCTCAAGTTCTCCGAAACTAAGAAATACTCTGCTATTCATGAGCAATTGAAATCCATTTTTGTTTTAAAATACGCATTAAAGATACGAAATGAAGTTTTAGAAGAGTTACTGAAACTTGCTGAAGGAGTGTCGCGTCCTGAACATTGTGTGAATATTTGTTAGGAGTGTGCCGGACGTTAAAAGTGATGGGTGGAAGTTTTGCAAGCCGAAAAAAGTGGGTTGAAGTTGAGGAGAAAAATCTATGAGAGCAGGGAAAAGACTGGAGGAGGTCCTATCTGGAGAAGAATTCGAGAGATAGTTGTCGAAGGTAAAAAAATATAATTGTCTATGCAAAAGCAAACTATTATTCATAGCTATTTATGCAATATCTAATTTATACTTATTACAGTCCTAGAAGAAGCCTCCAATGCAATGCAGAATGCAAATGCAACCATGGAGGACGTCTGGGAATCCTATGACTTGAATGACGACGAATATCACGATTTGGATGATTTGCGTGAGCTAATTACAGGAGCCGCCAATGCCTCATTAAATATTAATGGTAATAAAACCAAACACATTTGAAACCCGATAAAAAAACGTTCGTGAATATATTAATATTTGAATAGCTTCCATAATAATTTTTTAATGTTTATTTCTTGATTTCTTGTTCTCCCATGAAGGTTTGCCAATGCCAACAGGTGTTTCCTCCAGCATAATTTATAATACCTCAGTTGAGACTGATGGGGCCAATCTGGATGAAACCCCCTCTATTCCTCCACCTGAGAAGATGGTGGTGGAGAAACAAGTGGGGGAAAGCAGCAGTGTTGAGCAGAGAAATGAGGAGAGGAGGAATAGTGTGGAAGATAGTTTCAAGAGCGACGATGATGATGACGATGATGATGATGGCAATTCTAAACCCTCCAGTGAAAATACTCAACAAGGGCCACCAATTATCGTAGACCTAATCTCGGAAGACGAGTATGAAGATGAGGATGCTGTTGATGATGGTATTCTCGAACCACAGCAACATGTGTCAAACACACCTCCTCCAAATAAAAATGTAGATAAAAGTACAATCAATGAAAGTTCTCCAGGTTTTCCTTTGGATCCCCCTTGTCCACCTCAACCAACTGCCGCCACATGCTCGGAAGATGACAACGAGATTCAAGATGAGGTGAATAATAAAATTGTTCAGAAACAAAGCAGTAGCAGTAACATCCCCATTGATTCTGATGATGATATTGGGGATGTAAGGACCTCGGCAAAGGAATCCGAACTACCAGTGACCACTGCTAAAATTGACGAGAAACCAAAGGATGAGGAAACTAATGAGCATAAGGTGAACCACTTTATTTCTCCTACTCGTGCAGACGTCCTAGAGCCAAAGCCAAGTTATGAGGTCACAACTTTATGCAGCCACAATCAAACTTTGAACAGTATCATCTCCTGTCAAGTACAAGAAAGATCAAGCTTTGCACCTCAAGCAGCAGAAGAAGTTAATCTTCCAGAAAAAACAACCGAGTGTGTGACAGAATTAAATGCAGGAGGCTTCAATCAAATGACTTCCGATCCCGCTTTCGAGGTTTTTGACAATAATGAGACTGAAAAACCTTCATCAGCAACCGCTCAGGCGTTACTTACTCTTCAGGAAAACGAATGTAAGTGATTCTCATCTCATTCTGAAATTAATTCAGTTCATCAAACATGATATGTCCTGTGTTGATATGAGCTCTTTGCTTTGTTTTCAGGTTTTCAAAGTTTTTTGTTACAACCTGAAGTTGGGACAGAAATGGAGATTGGATGCGTAATTATTGGAGAGATGGAGGAAGATAGTCCTTTCCTACCCAGCTTCTTTTTGCAACCGTCTGACAACTCTGAACTGCTTCCATCTCCACCAACAGATTTCAGTCCATTCACATCCGAAAGTGATTCACAATCAATCTCTCGAATTGGATCTACACTCCCAGTCGAACCATCATCAAATACTCAAGAAGAGTTGGCAGGGACTCACGTAGAATATGTACCAAGTAGCCAAGACCCTAAGGGCAAGTCTCGAGAGCACCTTTTAAAAGCTCTAATCTACAGTGTAGACAAGCTGCTCGATATTGGCACACAAACTCAATCATCATCACCACAAACAACTCTGACTGCTGAAAGTGAGCATTTTTGAATGATTCTTTTAAAACTTTATTTGAATATTAAATATTTGTTTTAATTGTGTTATTTTTCTTTAAAAAAATTTCAGATTTTATACCATATCAACCTTCCAATGATGACGTACTTGTTGCAACGCTTCCTCTTTACCTTGAACAACAAGAACAACAGACTTCATCAGTAGTCGTTTTTGCCCCTCCAACAGAAAGCTCGCTTGCTTTGGTAACTGCTGCTCCTACGGCAACCAATGCCAATGTATCACCAGAACCATCAGCAGGTCCTTCTCAAGCTATTTCTGCTGCTGTCGCTCTCGGGGGTCAAGACTCTCAAGTAAAACCCAGACAGGAAATGAGAGCCCAACGACCTAGCAAAATGCCAGGACTGGAAACCCAAACCCAAATAGTTTGTGAAGGTTAGTAATTACTTCTTCCAGACTAAACTTTGTAACCTCAGGACATTTAGCGGAATATTTGAAGCTACTTTTTTATGTTTTTTTAGATGTTCAGGAATTTCTGAACGATGGAGAGAACGGTGAGGGTGAACAGAGCCCCCCGCCTCTAAATCAAGCACCAGTCCCACCACCACCATCAATTCCTGCGGAAGTTTATTTGCAACCTGTTGCTTCAGTTACACCACCATCTGAGGAGCCTATCAATCCTGTAGTTATTCCAGAATGCGAGGAAAGCATGGGAATAGTTCAAGTTCCACTTCCATCAACCCCCGTCTGTTCCCCCCTTGAACCTGACCAAAATATCTCAGAACCAGCGACAGATCTTCCTCTTAACCCCATTCCACCAAAATCGGCTCCTGTAAACAAGTCCGAGTCTAATCAAAACACGCTAGGTCTCATCATGTCCAAGAATCAAGAAGGTTCAGAAAAAGGCTACCACGACGTTGTTTCGTCCCTTGTGGTCGAGGAGGAGCAGGCTATTTCTGATGTTGTTGATCATGATGAGCACGAAAGGCCTGCTGTTAAGAAACGAACTCGAGCTCATCCTGACTACACCATTCGTCGGGGGCAAGATGGAAATCGTTATTATCACTGTCGGAAGTGTCCCTATTTCAGTCAGGATTGGAGCTGCCTGCGTAGCCATCTTTTACTATATACATTAAATGCAAAATCTGCTACAATTTGTCCAATTTGCAACTGGACTATTAGCGAAAAGACGGTTAAATTCCACATAACTCGCCGTCATCCATCTGCAGCAGACCAAAAGAAGAAGCCAAAAGGAAATGTGGAGAACTTGATGAAACTGAGGAGTGATGGAACATTTTCATACTTCCAATTGATAGTTCAAGCGATTGCATCCACACCAGACCATCAAGCAACTGTTAAAGCAATTTATTCTTACATTGCAAACCATTATCGAAAGTACGGAATTGAGGACAGAGCGTGGCAGGTATTGGTTTCCATATCTATCTAATCTATTATTTCATTGATATTGTAAAACGAAAGTGGATGGGCGGTTGGCTTCTTAAAGCTTATTCTACAAGTAAATTCATTAAATTATTTTAGAACTCCGTCAGTAATAACTTATCTTTCCATCCGTACTTCATCAAAGCGCCTCGCAATCAAGAGGAGCATGGTCAGGGATCTTGTTGGAGAATTGATCCTCAATTCGAATCAAAATTAATCGAGCAGGCTTTTAAGAGGATGCCACGAGGTGCACCTCGTTCCCGTGTTCCCTCCGCTTCTCTGAGGTAAATACATAATAATCATAAGGAACAGGAATAAGTGTGTGAAAGAATTAATTTGTTTTTTTAGTAGGAGTGCATCAGTATCTCCAGCTCACATGGGTGATATTGTAACACCTACTGAGGTGCAGGCTGTTGGTCGTGATGATGAAGGACCTGAGCATACGGAATTAGGGGTGGACAACTCTCGCTACACCATTCGTCGAAACCAACATGGTGTTCGTTATTATCAATGTGGAAAGTGTCCATTTTTCTGCCAGCATTCGAGAAGTCTAAATAACCATCTTTTAGTTCATAAACCAAATGCAAAATCTACCACAACTTGTCCAATTTGCAACTGGTTTGTTAGCGAAAGCACGTTTAACTTCCACATGACTCGCTATCATCTATCTGCAGCAGACCAATACAAGCAGCAAAATGGCTATGTGGAGAAATCCATGATGAAACTGAAGGATGATGGATCATTTTCATACTTGCAATTGATATTACAAGCCATTGCATCAACGCCAGACCATCAAATAACTGTTACAGGAATTTATTTATACATTACAAAACATTATCCAGAGTACACGATTGAGGACAAAACGTGGAAGGTATTGGTTTCCTTCACTATCTACTTTGTCATTACAATTGGAAAAGGTTGACTCAAGGCTTATAGTACAAGTAAATTCATTAATTATTTCAGAACCGCATACGTTATAACTTATCTCAATATCATCGGTACTTCCTCAAACTGCCTCGCCCTGAAGAGGAGCCTGGTAATGGATCATTTTGGAGAATTGATCCCCAATTCGAATCGAATTTAATTGAACAAGCTTTAGGGGAAAGGAATCCTGGCTCCCGTTCTATTGCAACGCCTGGTGTGGAGAAGGTTATTGCTGATGTTCATGATCATGATGAGGTTCCTGCTCCTCAAGAAAATCTCACACAACAGAAACAGAGTCATCGTCGTCAGCGGAAGGAAAATCGGAAAAGGGTGACTGAGTGCATCAACAAACAAAATTGTCATCTTGAAATAGAGGCAGCTGCTCTTGAGCCTTCATCTTTTGCACCACCACCAATTCCTCCCAAGAAAAAGAGGAGGCTTTTACCACCACCACCTCAAGACGAACTTGCAGAAGAGCCACAAGACGAGGATAGTAATGAAGATGAGAACTAGTTATCTCATCAAGAAATAAATGTCTTTACAATAATGAGAGAATAGAAGTCTGCACTTTGTGCAGTTTATCATTTTATTAATATTTTATGACGATCAATATTTCATACAAGTATTTGCTGTACAAAGTCAATCAATCTCTAATCGATCATTTATAATCAATACAATATATGGTGTAATTTGTAATTCATGAAGTAAAACAACTATACACGCATTATTTGTACTATTCAACTTTGTAACATATTTACACTTTCTTGTGCAAATAATTAATTAATTTAAATAATAAAGCATATTATATTATGAGACGGGACTACTTTAAATCCATAAGGCTTCACCTTAGTCATCAGTAAAATACTTAGAGTCCATGAATAGGTAATGAGGGCAATGGAAACAGCTCATCCTTTTTCATTATAAAAATAATTAATGAATCAGGTGTCTAACTGAGGTATGTTTCTCCTTGGCTATTCTCCAACAGTCGGCATTTGTTTGGTTATTGTTATCCTTCGCTGAATACAATTCAGCTGCGTATATAATAAATAGGATGCAAACCTCGTGTATTCTTTACAATGACGGAACCACATGATAAGATTTCCAGCATTTAATTCATTTTGGTGTTACAAAACTTATTTAAAAGGTGTTACCTTTGGTTTTCTACAAGGTACTTGCATTTGCACAAAGTGACTAAATGAGTTCCACGATAGAATACGGAATATACCATGTAATTTAAAGGAAAGAAAAGTAGCTAGTAGTAAGAAAGTGGTATTGAATATAATATACACAAGGCAAACAGCGTGTTCTGTTAGCAGAAGTTGAGGACGTTAGCGCAGTGTTGATATCATCCACCTTCAAAAGTGAGCCCAAAGCATTTTGAGATAATATCAGTTTTTGAAACTGGCCTACAAAGCCAGCCTCTTGAAACCGTGAGAAAATTTTGAGAAATATTGTTGAGAAATAGGCCCAAATTTGGTAAGCCTAATAACTTTTCCACACACAAATTCTTTTGGAAAAACAGCCTTGTCCGTCAAGTAGAGAGTGAGAACGAGAGCTGGAAATGTGTAGAGGCTTTGCCCCAATGGGAAGCAATAACTTTTTCTCATCCATCACGTTCAATCGTTTTGGAGCATCAGTTGGAAAAATAAATTTTTCCAAGTTAAAACATACTTCTGTTGCTTCAAAGCCGGTATTTTCTCTCAACATCTTTTTCAAATGTGGGTCAAGAGTCCGGATCATTGATCTGCCCCCAGCTTCTCCAACTCCTTCTATCCAGATTTTATATCCCATTTTGTAAGCATCCATCATCGTGTTTGGATATTTGAGGTAGGTAAAGTCAGTTGACATTCCACTGTCATAAATCCAATTTAAGGATATCCCTCCACCAAAATTCCATGTGAAGCTAAATCCACATGAGATCCAATGCCAGTGAAAAGTTTTTGTAGAGAAAGGCATACGCTAATAATGTGGCTATTAAGCAAAGCCAGCTATAAATGTCAAAAAACGGTGAGGTAAACCTCCCAAGTAATTTTCACGAGTTGACTTGTTCCAATGCAATACATCGACTCATTATTTTGTAGGTGCCCCTTGTTTCTGCTATTCTATTCCGGAACTTTAGATTTACTGGGAACATTCTCCGAATATTTAAATACCAGTAAATATCATTATCAACACTTTCAGCATACTTTACACGGAAGTTTGGGCCAATGTGCGTGTTAATTTGATTGGCAGCGAGCCTCAGAAGAAATAAATCTACTTTTGGGTGATCTCTTAAGCTTTTGTGCAGCTCCTTTCTCCCAGCACCAATTGATTCTTTCATTTTTTCCATTTCTTCAAAAGGAGCTGCTCCGGCTCTGATGTAGACAATTTTCCTACCATAACTCTTACTATTTAGTTGCTGGCATTCTCTGCGAACCGTGGATAATTTGGTTGTGCTTGAGGTTGAAGAGAAATTCAGTTTGGCCTGAAGAATTGAGGAGTTATTAATATCCTCCGGGCAAAGTGGCAATGTAGATTCATTTCAAGCGGGAAAGTGATGAAAGCAAAGTTGGTGTAAAAAGCGTTTTCTAAAGACAAATATTCCTGTTGGAACTCATTTATCAGGTCATTTTGTTGTGGAATTATTACCACGAATAGAACTTGTTCCGAGGTTCCATGACCAGATTTTGTGATTGCTATGATGGTTCCTTTCAGTGACATGGCTTCAACAATGAATACGACACAGTGATCCTTATTTTGGAATAGAACCGGAAATAGCCGTCGTAAATGGTCGCGCTATCTTTCTCTACTAGATCATTCATGTCGAATCCGAAATTAAATCATGTATTGTGATTTCTGAGGTTAGGAATAGCTGCCAATCTCTTAAGCCTGCTTTTTCATATCGCCCCTGAAACCTTGTTTCATTTAACTCCTCAAAAATGAGGTGAATAAACCAGGTGAAAATGGTGTTTTCATCCAGCAAAATAGGGAATTTGGATTTATTGGGAGTTAATTGAGACGTGGTTAAACTCACAATTAGCAATAAAAATATGTCGAAAAACATTTCGAATGCGATTTGATGCAGGATTTTCTTCTAAGAACTTCAATACTTTTTTTTCAACAAAGTGAATGTTCTACCCAGGTTGATTTGACAACTATGCTATGAGGCTATGAACATTCAACTTACTTTGGTTGACAGTGATACGAACTGAAGCCACGAAAAATAACATAATTTAATTCCACTAATTCATTTTAGTCACGAAATAGCGTTAAAAATGGCTTTATTACGTAGCTGAAGCGAAAGCATTCAGCGAAGTAATGGTTTTACTCAAACTGTCTGTCTGTCTGTCCGTCTGTCCGTGCGCACTCTCCTGGTCACATACATTGACCGATTTGGATCAAATTTGGTACACATGTAGCACTACTCAAGAGAACCTCTGGGAATACTTTTCAGCCAAATCGGTCAAACGGTTCGAAAGTTATAGGCGTTAGAGTTCAGGAACTCATCGATTTGGCTGAAACGTATACGTATACGTAAGAATTGCATAGTATCCGTGTGGATGAGCTTGTGCATACATTCGAAATCATTTACTTGTGCATAAATGCGGAATCCGGAATGGAATTCTACAAGTAATGCTTTTACTGCGTTGGTGGAGGAGCGCGGAGGTGGGTTTAGAGAGAGAGAGAGAGAGAGAGAGTGGTGGTGGAGGAGATTTGGTGGACGTGGGGGGAGGGGGTTTGGAGGTGATCACTCAACGCCTTTTTCAGCTACGTCACTGGCCTGCTTACTAGCAGTTTATTGTGTGCAAAATTAAGAAAGCGAAGGTAGTCTCTTCTCGTACATGATATATTATGTGTATTATTGATCGTACTTACAAATGAGCTTTATTTATTTTATTTCCAGAACACACAAACTGAGATTTAATTTAAAAGACAACAAATAAACGAAAGACGGAGGAACATGAAACAAACCGTAATACTTAAGTACCATATACAAATCCAAGTTGTAAACCAAATACTTTATTTCTCATAGGTACACCAATAGATAGGCTATGCTCAATGCTTTGCATTAGTTTTTTTGTGTCCATATAAGAAATCCTACGAACGTTGTTTCCTGAACTACTACTGAAAACCACATAAAAATATTTTTTGGACAGAAGAGTAATTTTTTTGAAACTACACCAAAATCATAGTAGTTAGGGAAATATGGTCCGTAGATGATTTTGTATGGATACAAAATATGGTCTGCATGTCTGATCTAGTATTAGGTTTATATCTATGTTATTTCTAAACATCTTAAATTGCAAAAGATGAAATGAACGAGTAACTCGAGCGAGACAAAACAATTCAAAGCATGAAGCCAGCAGCAATGAATGATTTACATGGATGAATGAAATGTAGCATTAAAGCTAAATCATTCAGTCTGGATTTTCTGTCAAAACATGAAAATTTTTGTAAAATTCCCTTGTGTTGTATTTTAAGCCTTTTGGTTTGAGTTTAGTTAAGTTTATAAATTGTAAATATCGTAATGTTGAATGAAATTTTCGATACATGTCACATTTTTTTGCTAAGAACATCTTGGTTGATACACACATAAATGACCTACTGTATTATAAATTATAATCAAATGTTCTTTGAGAATACGGTTTAGCGAAAATGATATGGGATAAATTCTGCAATAATGTAAGGCTATCTGAAATTTAGTTTCTCAAATGGTTCTTGAACGTATGTATGTGCATGTAATGTGCCTGGTTCTCAAAAGCAAGTGCGCATTCGGAACACTTAAGGTATTTTCTGATATCCATACCATCAATAATATCTTTCATAGTTATATTCAACAATTCATGCCTCGGAACATAGTTTACTTAAAAATTAAAAGTACTTTATCACTCAGGATTTAATTAATATATTATACAAATTGCAAATATTTAATTTACACAAGCATCCAAAACTAAATTTCTTAACATTTTTGGAAACACAATTTATTTCAGATCAGGTTAACATATTCCCTTACACTATGGATAGTTACTTTCATTACAAAAATTTTGATTTTAGATTGATTTTTGTAAACCAATTCATTTCACTCATCATAAAATCTAAGTGACACGTAACCGTGCATAAGTAAAACTATTCAGTACACGATTCATAAAATTTACGCACATGATTCCTTAAGTTTCCGCTCATCCTAGAAGGGAACGAACAAATTATAAAAAATAGCTATAAAAAATACTACGTGAACTACGAGACTGCGCAAGCCCTTTCCCGAACTAAAAGATGAAAGGCACAAAGTGCTCCACAAGATCTCCCCGAACAAAGATGATGAAACTTTAGTGTGTTATACTAACACTTAGCACAATCATTATTACGTAGCTGATCTGAGTCAGCGTAGTTATAACTTTACTAAGTTTGTCTGTCCGTCAGTCCGTCTGTGAGCACTCTCCTGTCGACATACGTAAACCGATTCCAACCAAATTTGGCACATAGGTAGCACACCTCAAGAGCTTGCCTGGTATTGCTTTTCAGCCAAATCGGTTGAACCGTTTGAAAGTTATGGCGCGAAAATTCAAAGTTTCGTCGATTTGGCTGAAACCCAGTATTTACAGGTTGTTTGATGTGCTGAATCGATTTCTTATGGTAGTAATGCTCTATGTATAGTATTTCATGCGGTTTTGAATGTTGTTGAGCGCTAAAATTCAAAAATAGTCCCATTCATCACCCAGTATTCCTATTCGAAATCCTATTCATCACCCAGAATTCCCATTCATCACCCAGAATTCCTATTCATCGCCTAGAATTCATATTCATCACTCAGTTCAGCTACGTATCTAGGTCTGCTTACCAGCAGTTTATTCATCCTGAAATGTAACCATGCGTGGGTTAAACTATAGTAACTATCCAGTGCACGATTAATGTTTTCGACGCACATGTCTCATTAGGTGGGAGTTCCTCCCGGAGGAAAAGGGACAAAATTTACAAAAATAAGGTTTCTCAGCCAGATGGCTTCTCAAATGGTTTTCAAACTCACTTCGTACGCAATACGCCTTGGAACAGAATAGACAATGGAAGGGTTTATCACTTGGGTTAGCGTGTTTTCTCATAAAATGTGCGTCTAAATGTGTCTGGTCCACATAAGCAAGCGGACATTGGGAACACTTGAAATCTCTTTTATTCTCATGAGTAACTTTCAGGTGGTAGACCAAGTTGGATTGATTAGTAAACCTTTTAGGACACTTTGGACATTGGAATGGCTTCTCGTTGAGATGCGAGTTGATGTGCGAGTCCCGACTATGTTTGGTAGAAAATGTTGTGCCACATATTTCACATGGGAATGGGCGCCTCTTCTCATGAACTACCAATGTGTGTCTCTGCAAGTAAGCTTTCAATCGGAAGCATTTAGGACACTTTGTGCACTTAAATGGTCTACTTTCTGAGTGAACTCTGGAGTGTTGATTTAGAGTAGATTTTTGAGCAAAGGATTTCATACATACTGAACAAGAATATGGCTTTTCTCCTGTATGTGTCCTGTAGTGATTTTGGAGGTCAAAGGTTGTGTAAAACATTTTGCCACAGCATTCGCACTTTTTGTCTTTTCCCTCTCCGGAATTGTGCAATCTCAAAGAATGTTGGACCAAATAACTCGAGGTGGAAAGAGAGGCGGGACAGTTTTTGCAGAAATAGGGCTTCTCGTTCGTGTGGACTCGTAGGTGGTCCATGAGATTTTGACTGTGTTTAAAAGACTTGTCACACCAAAGGCACAAAAATGGACGGCTGTCAGTGTGAACCGTTGATGAATGTCTTGTAAGACTTTGCTGGGATTTTAATCTTTGTTTGCAAATAGTGCAAGCAAATGGTCTCTCTCCTGTATGCACTCGGAGGTGGATTTCCATGCTGCTGTTATTTTTGCACTGTTTTTGACAAACTGGACACCGTGTTACACTCTTTGTTGCTATGTTTTGGGATACGGCAACTGACGTTGATGTAGCGTTTTGAGATGATTGAGTAGTTTTTAGTCGCACCATACGAACATAACATGGTTTCACTCTCAACTCCATTTTGTTGTTGAACTTGTTAACTTTGCTTTAAGTGAATTATAACGTTCTTTACATTACAAGTGACAATGTAGTGTATTAAATACATCCGAGAAATTAACTGAGAAAGTAAAAGTGTAGATATGTCTTTTCAATCTGACTATGTGTCTGTTTAACTTTTCTTCAGTGAGGATATGAGAATATTATAAAAGTGGACCCGACAATGTTTTTCCCCGCTGAAGTATAAGCTTTCAGATATAATGATCATGTAATCGTATCTCTCAGGTTATCAATTGTTATCATGTTATTCAATCTTCAATTTTATGTCAAATGTTTTTCCATCATCAACTTGAATTGTAGGCCAAAAATGGGCACCATGCTTTCCTAAATTTGCAATACCGAAAAAGGGTTAAAAGATTTACACAAAAGGTTTGTTTAAAAAGCGACATTGGCCTTAATATTACATTCATGTTAGTTAATAAAGTACATTAATAAAATTGCTTGAAAATGCTGTATACCTTTCTTCTCCGTTGACGACAGAATGCAATTTAAAAGATTTCCTGATGTTCTATTTTAGAACATAATCACAATTGCAAAACAGCACAGTTTTCCCATAGTTCCATTTTTGTTACTTAATTTATTCACAAGACATGGCGTTCATCTCTAGTTTACTTCACAAAACTTTCGTCACCAGAAGAACAAGAACATACCAAAACCAACGTCAGCAGAGCAATGAAATGTCATATGGTGTGCGTGTATGATAATCCCTCAGTTGTGGCCTGAACAAAGTATGCATTAAGTAGTAGTATATCAACAACTTGAATCCTGCAGCAGTTCATTGCCTTGCCTAGCTGACGTGCACAGCTTTAGCTTATGGAACATTGCTTTGATTTTTTGTGTAAAATTGTAGCATTGGGTTAGATTAGGAAACAAAAATTTTACGTGTTTTTGGGTTGAGATCAAATGTGGATAGCAAGCAATGCTATCCGCCGAGTTGGTATATGTTCTACACAATGTTTTAACACTAAGACGTCATGTCCATTCTATCATCAGTTTGCTATCTGAACATCGTTTTTATTCTCTTCTTCCTTCGCTCGCTTGTAAATTTCTCATCTGCTGTTGCTATATGTAAATGTAAGCGAAATGTGATGTGTAGACTTTGAAGCTAAAGTGTTTCTGGAGCATGAACCAGCCTTTGTTCGATGAAGGTCTTTTCTATGGATCTATATCTCTCAAAAAAAGACTCCTGAGAAATCTGATGATGTAGAGTCCACATAAAATATGGTGATTGAAGGGGATTAAAAGACAGACTAAGGAAGCTGCCTTCCCATGCTTCTTCTTTACCTTTGAGTTTTCTTCAACGAGGATACGGGAACAAAAAGCGTGTAGCTGGCATATGGCATAATATGATGCTTAACTGCTAAAAAGTTGAAATATTACATAGGGTAGCATTACCCTTAAAATCATAACCTGCGAACATTTACCTACTTCATGCAAGGCTTACCAAATTTAACAAAGCTCAGCAGCGAACCCACTATAACAATAGCATGATCGCACGTACCCATATTATTATCCACTACATTGTAAACTTTACAAAACCGGCTTACATTTTAACTTTTGTGTGCAACGCGATTTGCGTTGCTTCATTTATTATGGGTTTCTGGATGGGAGAAATCTTTGAAAAAGCATGTAAATGTATGCTTCGTCGAAAAAATATCATGCAACTAGGTGGTCGCATTTACTCTCGTATCCTTACTAAACAGACGAAGCATAACAATATGGAAAGACAGTTCTCAAATTTGACCCGACTGAGATTGAGTTCCAATCTCTCTCCCATTTTTTACGTGGATTGTGCATTCTAATATTGCCATACATTATTTAACATGCCCATTTCTCACATAGTATGAGATATGCAACCAGCAGAAAGTTTTGTTTTTATTTATTTACTCTCACAACTTATCATTGCGGTTCCATTCGTGGGTATGTGACACCATTGCTCGTAAATTAATTGTACCATGAAGCTGTTATAAAGTAATGTGTCAGTAAGCGGTTCATAAGGTAAATTTTTCAATTTAACATAACAAATATTCCCATCTCACTACTTAGAGACTAAATATGGGTATTAAAAATATTTTAAAATATAAATATTGTATTTTTCAGCGAAAGACATCATATATCGATGCCGGGTCCACATCTTTATATATAACCATCACTGGATAATATAATAAGCTACCTACAGTTAACTATTGTCAATACTAATATGAAGAACCAAAGTGCAAAGCTCTTATAATTGAGTGACAGTGCGTAAACAGTTAAAACAATTCTCAAAAATGGCATCGACAGTGAAACCATGTTTTGTTCGTTTGGTTCGACTGAAAACAATAAACTCATCTCACGTAAAATCTAACTCAACGTCAATAGCTGTATCCCGAAGGAAACCAACAAAGAAGGAAACAAGGAAAGTAGAGATACGGTGTCAGGTTTGTAATAAGTTGTGCACAAGTAACAGTCACCTGGAAATCCATATTCGTGTGCATACAGGAGAGAGACCATTTCGTTGCATCATTTGCAACAAAAAGTTCAAATCCCAGTCCGAAGTGACTCAACATTCATCAATAGTTCACAGTGACAGACGACCCTTCTCTTGCATTTGGTGTGACAAGACTTTCAAATACAATAATGTACTCATGCTCCACCTAAGAATGCACACGAAGGAGAAGTCCTATTTTTGCAAAACGTGTCCCCTCTCATTTTCCACTTCGACTGCTTTGGTCCAACATTGGAGAATCCACACAGGAGAAAAACCATATTCTTGTTCGGTGTGTGGGAAATCCTTCGCCCAAAAAACTACACTTGTCCGCCATTCCGGAGTCCACTCAGATGATAGACCATTTAAATGTACAAGGTGTCCTAAAAGCTTTCGATTTCAAACCAACTTACATTCTCACACTCTGATCGTTCATGAGAAGAGGCGCCCAATTCCATGTGAAATATGTGGCAAGACATTTTCTACCAAAGGAAATCGGGACTCTCACATCAACTCCCATCTCAACGAGAAGCCATTCCAATGTCCGAAGTGCCCTAAAAGATTTACTCAAGGATCCACCGTGGCGTATCACATTAAAGCTGTTCATGATAACAGAAGGGATTTCAAGTGTTCCCAATGTCCGCTTGCTTATGTGGGCAAGAGTAACCTAGACTTACATTTTCTGAGAAGACATGGCAACTTAAGTGATAGACCATTGGCTTGTCTTTTCTGTTCCAAAACATATTGCAGACCGAGCGAGTTGGAGAACCACTTAAGAAGCCATTTGAAGGAGAAACCTTATTTTTGCAAATTTTGTTCTTTCTCTTCTGGGAGGAGTGGAAACTTAAGGAATCATGTGCGTAAATTGCATGAATCGGTTACTGAATAATTTTACTCCGGCATGGTTACGTATCAGTAAGATTTTATGATGTCAATCACATCTAGTAGTCGCAACGGGATGAGAAATCTCGTTTCTGTCCCGGGAAAAATCTCATTTAGTAACATTCGGGTAACCCGTTTATTCCCGGGATCCCGATAAGATATTGTGTGTATGCTGGTACATGTTTCATAATTAACTAAACTACTTGTTAGTTACCAAATTTTGGGTTGGTTACGATCTACACATATGTATTTAGTACAGAGACCGGGACCCGGTCGAGATCTCGGGAAATCTCAAAGGGGTACGAAATATCATCGGGTTGCCCATCGAGATCTCATCTGCGACTACTAATCACATCAATTGGTTTGTAAAAATCAACCTATAGTTTCCAAAACTGTTAAAAAATTGTTTTGCGAATGGCTGTGTTAATTATATATTCGTAATTTCTGTAATATATTGATAAAATTTTAAATTGATAGAGTACTTTTAAGTAAGCCATATTATGTTCTAAAGCATGAATGACTGAATATAATTTTGAAAGACATTAACGATGATATGGATATCAGAAGAGATAAAACAATGTATTGTATTCTCAAAGAACATTTGCATTTGATTATAATTTATAAAGCAGTAGGCTGTCATTTATGTTTGTATTTCTTGCTATTGCTGTAAAGCCTGTTACGTATTATAGTACCACATAAAAATAAATACCCTCAATTCTAATGTTATCAATGATTGTACTATTGTTGTTGAGTTCACTTCAAGTTATTAAAAAACAATTGTATACTATTCTTTGTTTTGTTTTCATTGAATCATAATATCCCATTTATTGCAGCTACAAAAGTCGAATGGTATTTCCGTGAAAGTTTATGAAACATAGATAAATCATTAATTAATGATAAAGTAATATCTTTAATGAAAATTTGGTATTAATCAATGACGTTTCACCTCAACGCTTCTATGCGACAAAAATATTGCTCACAAAAATGTTAAAATGAAATGGCACCAACATAAAAACATAACGTATATAATATAATTTTTTTATACTTTTATGCCGTATTATTTTGTAGGATAGAATCTCAGGAGATATATAGATGAGTTTAAAAATCATAATGATGAAAAAGGCAAATGTTGTATACATTAGAAGAGGAAGATCATGCCCGACGCGCTTTTATATTCTCAAATCATTACTGATGAAAACTACCAAGTTCAGCAGTTTTATTGACTGACTTCCAGTCTCTCTCTATCTCTTTGTCTTATTCCCTTACGAGGTCATTTTTACTCTTTCTTTTAACCCAGACGCACGTAAAGCACAACCTTCATCAACCAAAGACTGCTCCATGCTCAAGAAATACTAGCTTCAAGTACTGCACATCATATGAAAGTACAGTATTCTCGGTATGCATGAAGCAGCAGCAACACATGGGGAATTTACAATCGAACAAAGGAAAAAAGAGCACTACAACGACGTTCAGGTAGCAAGCTGATGATGGAATGTAAAACATTAGTACCTACTCGGTTGTTGCCTTCAACTTTTTGTGTCTAGTCTGCTTGGTTGGCTTTTACTTTAACCAGATTTCATCCCAACCCAAACCAACGTAAAATCTTTGTCTTACCTGAAGTAATCTAATACTAATACCACACTTACACACAAAGGAAATGTAATACTCAAAAAGCTAGAGCAGTGCACATGTTAGGCAATGCAATGAACGTTGCAGAATGCTCAAGTTGTTGATATACTACTAAATATAAGACCACAGGATTGATTGGATTTTTAGGAAAAACCATATCGCCGTAGGAATTATCGTACTGCACACACACATCATATGACATTGCATTGCTCTGCTGACGTTTCTTTTGGTACATTCTGCTTCTTCTGGTGTGCCTTCGTATTAATTTTAATAAAGTTTCATGAAGTAACAAGAATTGAACCATTGGACAGTTGTGGTTTTTTACAATTTTAATTCTTTTAAAATAAACCTTTAACCGAAGCATCAGAAAATCTTTTTAATTGCATTCTTCCATCGTCATCAACCGTGTAGAAAGGTGTATAGCATTTTCAAGTAATGTAATTCAATTGTAGTTTATTAACAAACATGAATGTAATATTACGGCCAATGTCGCTCTTCAATCAAACCTTTTGTGTAAATCTTGGCCGTGTCCACTTTTGGCCTACATTTCAAGTTGCTGATGGAAAAACATTTGGCATAAATTTGAAGATTGAATAACACAAAGTACATGAGAGATGAGATTACATGGTCATATATCTGAAAAGTTATAATTCAACAGGAAAAAAATATTGCTGGGTTCACTTTTTTTAATGTATACCTAACCAGAGGAAAAGGGGGCTGGAAACTTGTTGCGTTTTATTTTATGACATATATTATGAATAAAACTTTTCACTCTTCAGAATTGAGTGCAATTACAAGAAAGCCAATAAAGTATTGTTTGTAAAGTAAAGGAATGTAAAGTATCTACTTAATATTTGACGCATATATGTATTTACTTCTGGAAGATATTATGTCAAAGCAAATCCATAATGAAAATCCCATTTTTATGTTCGACAGCTTTTCTTTTGTGATTTTACCTGCTCTTTTGGTAATATCTATATAAACCAAAAGGTTTCTTATAGATAGAAAGGTACCTTCATTTGGTAGTGAACTCGATTTGTTTTCATACATTGCAAGCGGAGTGCGAAAATGGCGCTTGAGCTACATTTTTGTCAAATCTCCACTTTTAAATTAAAAAACTTGCGTGAAAGTGAAATATTGTTTTTTTCAGTAATATCAATAGAATAATTCAAAGTGCATGATCTTATTATGGGACAACAGGAATCTCAGTGTGCCCTCATTGACGGATTGCATCCATTTCAGATTGCATATTTTTCTGCTCAAAAATACATATTTGCTTTATAAAGCTTTTGTGGTTAAAGGTTCACTTATGCCTTCAAATGTTCAATGCAAATGCTTATTTTGAATGCTAAATTAACTGATTTAGCGTGACGCGTGAAAAAAAAACCGGGGAAGAAGCAAAATATGCAGGAACCACGTCTTTGGTCTGTGTTTGCAGTCAGTAAAAATTCGGCCAGGAATTGTACATACATATTTTTTCATAATATATTATGGAATGTATTGCCGATGGTTAGGCGTTAGTTATATTTGAGTACCCGAACCCATATAACTTGCATAATGCTGTGGTTGACCATAAATCTTTAGGTAATCTTTATTACTGTTTCGTAGCCTTCAACATATAAGGAAATGTAATGAAAAGTGTAATGAATGCAAGAAGCTTCAGTGTAAATGGGCTTAGAATTGATCTACAACTGGTAATCATCATGAAGATCTTTTATTGACAAATCCCCAGAAGAGAAGAATACCTTTTGCATTGTAAAATTGTCGGTAGCCATAAAATCATCACCAGCGGACCCTGAAAACATTTACCTTTTCCATGATGCCCTACTTCATGCAAGGCATACCAAATTTAACAAAGCTCGGCAGCGAACCCTTCATAGCAGTAGCACAATACTATGTATACATATATTATTCTGCCTTACATTGCCAGCTTTTTAATACCAGCTTACATTTTAACTTTTGTGTGCATTGTTTCTTTTATTATGGGTTTCGGGATGGGAGAAATCTGAGGAAAAGCATGTCAACGCATACTTCGTCTGAAAAATATCATGCAACTAGGTGTACGCATTTACTCCCATATCCTTACTGAAAAGACGAAGCATAATAATATGGAAAGACAGTTCTCAAATCTGACTCGACTGACTAAGTCCCAATCTCTCTCCCTTTTTGTCACCATTGTGCATTCAAATATTACCTCACGTCATTTTACATATGACCATTTCCCACATGAACTATGAGATATCCAAGCAACAGAATGTTTTTTTTTCAAGTGAACATTTATTTACTCTCACAATTCATTATTGCGTTTCCATCCGCGGATCTATCTTTTACGGTGCACCATTGTTTGTAAATTTATTGTAACACCAAGCTGTTATAAACTAGTGAGTCAGTAAGCAGTTCATAAGGTAAATTTTTCAATTTAACATAATAAATGTTCCCATCCCACTACTTAAAGACTAAATACGACAGTATCACAAATATTTTATAAAATAAATATTGTATTTTTTAGCCAAACACATCATATATCAATGCCGGGTGCACACTTTTATACATCACCCTCACTGGATTATTTATAAGCTGCATACATTTAATTTTATTGTCAACGGTAATACGAAAAACCAAACTGCAAAGCTATTAAAATTAAGTGACAGTAAGTAAACTGTTAAGAAACTTGACAAGAAATGGAAGCAACAGCAGTAATAGTGAAACCATGTTTTGTTAGTTTGGTTCGACTAAAAACTATTAAATCATCTCAAGTAAAAACTAACTCAAAGTTAATAGCTGTTTCCCGAATGAAACCAGCAAGGAAAGTGGTACGGTGTCCAGTTTGTAACAAACTGTGTGAAAGTAGCAGTAAGCTGGAAATCCACATACGTGTGCATACAGGGGAGACACCATTTTGTTGCACTATTTGCAACAAAAAATTCAAATCCCAATCCAACCTGACAAAACATTCATCAAGAGCTCACACTGACAGCCGTTTCTCGTGCATTTGGTGTGACAAGTCTTTTAAATCCAACAATAGTTTAATGCTACACCTAAGAATCCACACCAAAGAGAAGCCGTGTTTCTGTAAAAAATGTCCGGACTCATTTTCCAGATCCAATGGTTTGACCCTGCATATTTCCAAGCAGCATAATTCCGGAGCTGTACAAACAAAGCGAGGAATACGGTGCCAATTTGTAATAAACTGTGTAAATGGAACAATCAGCTGGAAATCCACCTTCGAGTGCATACAGGAGAGAGACCATTTGGTTGCAGTGTTTGCAACCAAAGATTCAAAACCCAGTCCGCAATGACTCAACATGAGTCAACGGTTCATAATGACAGTCGTCCTTTCTCGTGTCTTTGGTGTGACAAGACTTTCAAAGTAAATGCAGCTTTCATGGACCACTTGAGAATGCACACGAAGGAGAAACCCTATTTCTGCAAAAAGTGTCCTCTTTCTTTTTCCACCTCGAGCACTTTGATCCACCACGCTTCGTACAAGCATAATTCTGGGAAGGGAAAAAACAAAAAGTGCGAATGTTGTGGCAAAATGTTTTATACAACCTCCGACCTTTATAAACATCTGAGGATACACACAGGAGAAAAACCCTATTCATGTTCAGTGTGTGGGAAACACTTTGCCCATAAATCGTCACTTGTGGTCCACTCCGCAATTCACTCAGAAAGTAGATCATTTAAGTGCACAAAGTGTCCAATGGCATTTCGATTTAGAAATTCCTTGACTGTCCACACTCTGAATGTTCACGAAAAGGTGCGCCCATTCCCATGTGAAATATGTAGTTGGACATTTTCTACCAAACAAATTCGGGACAGGCACATCAACTCTCATACCAAAGAGAAGCCTTATCTCTGTCCAAAATGTCCCAAGAGATTTGCTTGTCCAAAAAGCGTGGGATACCACCTGAAAGGTTATCATGATAACAGAAAGGATTTCAAGTGTTCCCAATGTCCGCTTGCGTATGTGGGCCAGGCTCGCTTAGATAACCATTTCTTGAGAAAACACGCTAACCCAAGTGAGAGACCGTTTCTTTGTCTCTGCTGTTCTAAGAGGTTTTGCGAACGAAGCGAGTTTGAAAACCATTTGAGAAGCCACTTGGGTGAGAAACCTTATTTTTGTAAATGGTGTCCCTTTTCCTCCTGCTCCAACGGTTACCTTGATAAACATGTGCGTAAAATGCATTAATCGTGCACTGGATAGTTACTATGGTTTAATCTACTATGGTGTTAAAGGTTGAATGAAATGAATGTTTTAAGTGTTTTTGTTAACCTTTTCAGTGCCAAATACACCACAGTGGTGCTTTTTTACACAAAACTATTGGCTACCAATGGACACCACTGTGGTGACTACAATTAAAATTACTATACTCCCAAATGCACCACATTGATGCTTCACGTTTCCATGCCGTGAAGTCCCAATTACACCACATAGATGCTCAGTCAAAATTTTCCCTTGACTCCCAATGTCACACAGTGACATCAATGTGATGTCATCTCAAATGGCTTGCTGCACATGTGTAGATTCACGTATTTGCACAATGGACTGCTTGACAAATGTTTTTTACCCCCAAATCGAAAGAAAACTGCCGGAAAACGAATATCGACGAAGTATTTACGTCGTTCTCATAAAATATGTTATGAATCTGAAGTCCACAATTGTCATCGTTCGCCAAACTTTTTCAATTCAACCATTTATATATGAAATCTTCTTGAATATTGACATGCCTGGCTTGAACTCATAAGAATCCACTTCCAGACAAGACACTTACTTACTTATTACGAACCTATTTGAACTCTGACAATGGTGATATTTTTGTACCAACACTCATCTGTCGGAACCATTCAACCCTTTTAGCTTCTAATCCAGGCTCCCAGTCCTACCTAATGCTTTCATTGATCATAATGATCATATAATGAGGCCTATTCATACGGATCCGGAAACCGACTCCTAGGCTGTGGTTTGCATGCCAGTTTGCATTGTTTTTTCTGGCCCTAGTCAGTTAAAGAGATAATTTCTCAACAGAAATAGTTTTAAGTGGTATTGCGTATTAATTTATGTTAGTTCAACATCATAATGAGCTTAAAATTTCAAAATGTCATCGGGAAAAAATTGGGAGCCAAGGGCCGTGGTGGCTCAGTTTTCATGGTTGTGATGGGTAAGGGCATATCATACATATACTGGGATACAAGTGAGGTTGCATGGATATTATATATGGTAGTCAATGAAAAGTTGGAGTCATTAAATTGGCACTGAAAAGGTTAATTTAGTTCACCAAGAATCAAAATTTAAAACAAATTGTAACGAAAAAAAGGCAATTCCGTAATTTTTATTTTGATAAATTCTGAACTTGATGCAGTAATTAATCACTACTGATAAATATTTTAATATTTAATTATGCAATTTATGTTCTAAAGCTTCTATTATTGAATCCAGCTGTATTATAACAAATGTTGATGATGACATAAATAAGTTAGGGATATTATAACACTATACGCAACGAGTACGTGAATGCAGGTATGCTACACAATTTCGTGGACCTGTTGCCTGCGGCAGTGTAATATTGCCTTGTCTGTAGTATTGTCACATTTACCTTGAGACTTCAAAATAGTGTGTTAAAAACAAGCAGTGACGTATAAAGTTCACATTTACGATATACTGATGGTAACAAATAACTGTCTACGTGAAGCTACTAAAAATATGCGAATTTACTGTCCAGTTGTATAATAAAAATTAAGTTTGTAAGCACAATTTGCATTTAATAATATTTAGTTAATTAATGAAATATATAAGTTGAAATGTGTGTAAGAAATATTGTTACTGGAAAACATTAGATCGTTTCTTACTGTATGTAAATCAAAGTCGCCGATAAAAGTGAATAAATGCAGTAATAATTTTTTTTATGAAAATTACCAGTTATAGCCCAGTCCTACACAAACTTTCATCTCAGTCTTCAACCATTCATACATTTTTTATTAAATTTTCATATGTTGAAGTAATATTGACACTGTCATAAATGAAGGAAGTTTGAACAAAAACCACGAAGCATTCATTATATCATGTTATATAACTTGCCTCTTCATACATTTTTCCACAGTCAAACCCCAATGCAAGTGATTAGGAAAGGTCCGGTTACTTCAGTTATATAATATTCCAACATTACAAAAGCCCCATTTTGTCGTCAGTGTATACAAACTCATTTTAAAATGGAATAAAGCATGATAAGTATAAAGACAAAATTTGTCATACTTTACAAATTTCGAATCTACCGGAGAGACCAGACCAGTAAAGTAAGGCATGTCTATTCTGCTCAGTTCCAAGTTCCAATGCAAGCTGAACGGCCGTCAGCTAGTGTCGAAGCTCATTTTCAATGTTCGTAATCAAGTAATTTGTATTTTTTGAATGCTCAATACTTTCAATAAATCAAACCTTAAGTTAAACTGAATTATGATCAACTTTCTCATTTGACTGACGTATTCCTAACTTACACGTAAAATGATGAAAGTCAATATTTAGATCGTAAGAAAATATATGTTGAGGAAATATAATATGTACGAGAACCAAATAATATGCATGTACAGCAAATTCACAAAAAATTTCTTATAATATGTATTCTTTCATTTCAATTGAAATATTAACATCTGAATGTACATAACTTACAAAATGCAATAATGATATAATTATATGTAGAAATAAAAGAGTCAACTAATACTACACAACAATTTCAAGCTAATAATAACGTTATATCTTTATAGATTTTGAGTTATAAATGCTTTGCTTATCCATCAACAAATGGAGTAAATGCAAACTTCTTTAAAGTAATATAAAACAATAAAATTAATATTCAATATACAATACACCGCTAGGTCAAAGTGCATACAACACAAAACAAAAGTCTAAATTTATTGAGGTTCTGTTGGCTGCTGCTCCTCCGGTTGAACAACAGCATCAGGCTGCTGTGGTTGTTGTTGTGGTTCAACGATTTCAAGCGCCCCTTCCTCTTGAACTATTGAAGGCTGAGAATCATAATTTTGAGGCGGTAGTTCCCCAGAAACCAACACCGACTCTGGTTCTTCTTCTTCTTCTTCAACTACAGGAGGAGGTGGCGGAGACTCATACTGCTGCTCATGAATCACTGGGGGCGGTGGATCACTCCCCACTTCTAGATCAACTTTTGGTGGAAGTTCAGAACCATCATCATTATCATGGTGAGGTTCCACATGCACTCCAATATTAGGTTCCTCAACCTGAACCTGAACTTGAGGCTGCTGGATGAGTGGTGGAGGAGCTTCATATGAATCTGCGACGTTGACGGCATTGGCATTGCTATTATCAATAGATTCTGAAGGAGGAAGATGTGGTGGTGCTGATACAGATGATGCTGGAGCGAGAAGAGGTGCTGGTAATGTCTCTTCTTCCATGGGGATAGGAAGGCTAAGCTCTGGAGCGGATACGGGTGGAGGAGGAGCTAGAGGTTGTTGTGGTGTTAGCTCTGCCATCGGAGGAATTGGAAGAGGCTCCTGAGTTTCAAGCTGGGGTGGAGGGATATCTCCTACAACACTTGTTTCTAATGGAGGTGGAGGCTGCTCTTCAACCGCAGTAGCTGCAGCAGCAGCAATAGACATTGAAGACGGAGGAGATATTTGTGGTGCGGGTGTAATCATCTCCACTTTAGGTGGCTGAGGCTCTTCCTCCAGCTGCATTGGGTGAGGAGGTAAATCGGCATGAGACATGTCGTCAATTGCAGGAATATTTTCATCTTTACCTTCATCAAAAATGGACATAGAAAGCGGTGCAAATTAAATTAAAGTGGAATAATAAAATATTTTAAATAAAAAACTAAAACAGGTGCATCACATTGATCTCACATTTACAAATATACTATTCATATTTATTTTCACTCACCAGCAGCAGCAACTAAAGCTTGTTCTTCTTCATTGACAGAGTGCAATACAGGTGGATCAATGTCCATTGGTTCCACCTCAGGTGGTGGCGGCACTTGTTCAGTGACATTGCTGATCTGCTCCATGACTGGGAGTTGAGTTGACATTTGATTCGGTTGTGGCATCTCTAGTACAGGATCATCTTGTTGAGCAAGTTGTGGAGGAATGCTAGCCTCACCTACTACTGCACGACTTTCCAAAACTGGCATTACCAATGCTTCTTGAGGTGGTTCTTGTTGTAGATTAGGAGGAATTCGAAGGGATGAGTCATCCTGTTCCCTAATTTCTTCTTGTTGAGAAGGCGAAATAATAACTGGAGGGGCTGTTGGAGGAGCTTGAAACTGTTCCATGAGGGGTGGAGGTGCTGGTTCTGAAATAGGAGCCAGTATTGGAGGTTGTGATGGAATGCTATGTTGTGGCTCATGTCGCGGATCAGCTACTATTGGGGGTGGTGGCGGTAGTTGATGATGTTGCTGCTGATGATGATGTATTTCTTGTTGAACTGGAATCGGGGGTGGTAGAGCCACTGAAACAACTGGTGCAGGAGGTGCTATAAATTGAGGCATGGGCTGTTCAATAGGAGGTGGAGGAGGAACATGATGATGATGTTGTTGATGTTCGGGTTCTGCAACAATAATTGGAGGTGGTGCGGCTGGCATTGGCATGCTCACTGGTGGTGGTGGGGGAGGAAGTGGTTCATCTACTTCCATTTTCTCTACATCTGCTGATGCTACTAATGCTGCTGTTGGTGGTGGTGGTACTAGAGGTACTGAAGATTTCTTAGTAGTCTCCAAGGATTCCAATTGAGTTGCTTCACCAGTCTCCACCGGTTTATCAGCTTCTACGAGAGTTGCAGATGCAGTTGTTGTTGGAGTGGGTGAAATGTGCTCAGCAGGCTCTGGAGGTAGAGCTGATTGGGTATTAATAGTGATAGCAGCTTTGATATTATTCACTGAAGCAGCTCCTTTCTTATCACCTTCAATAGCAGTTGGTTTCTGTTCCCCATCCTTCGTCTTCTTATCAGCACTCTCCTCTGATGATCCCTCTTTCTTCACATCTACTACCGCCGCACCCTTCGCCTCAGGCGGAGGGGGTTGCTGTACAACCGGTGGTGGTGGAGGCGGCAGTGACTTGGCCCTTTCCTCAAACTCCTTTTTCAACACTTCATACTGCTTATCAACCAACTTTTGAAAAGTGTCTTCATCCACAGCTCTCTTGCAATGTTTTTTCAACTCGTCAGTGAAGCTCTCACTTGATTCCATAAATCGTCGTTTCTTTGCCTCAAACTTTTCCTCTATTTGTTGAAGCTCACTCTCCAACTTCTTTTGGTGCATGGTTAAACTCTGCACCTGCCTCTTCAACACTTGCATCCTCGCCGTCGTCACCACGGACCTGATATCCGGCACAATCGTATCAGAAAAGATTTCATTCACCAGTCTATGATTCCTTAAGTAGCGAGAGTGAGCCTTGTGCTTCTCACTAAACAGGTCATCCTGCTCATCCTCATCTTCTGCAGGTTGGATCTCAATCCGACGCTCCGCTGCAGATTGCTTTGTGCTCTGAGAACGCTCAGTGCTCTCACTCAGCTCTTGTTGAGCTTTAGCCTTTGCTTGAATGTAGGCTTGATAAGCGGGCGAGTTGTGGAAATGCTTTAAAGCCCGATCATACTCCACCTTTTCCACTTCGTATTCTGCAACAAACTCCTGCTTATCTGCTTCCGGAAGGTCACGCCACATTTGACCAATTATCTTCCCAATTTCCCATAGTTTCAAGTCAGGGTTGTCAGCTTTTACTTGGTCCCAAACTCGACGGCTGTAGCGCATGTAGGGCATCAAAGGCTTTTCCGGAGCCTTTGGTGGTTTTGGCAACTTCCCATCCTAAAATGTACATAAAAAGCAATTAAAATCATATTATTCTACTATAAATAACCATTTTACTCCAAAATATTTGTTTGTTGAAATCTCACAGTAAATCCTTTTGATCCCAACTTTTGCGGATTAAAAGCCGGATGACTATGCGACGTCTGGACAAAAGGTGAGGTGCCCGTGTCCTTGGCCGACGCTGCACTTCCTCCGCCTCCCGCTGAAGCTCTCAGCCGCTCTGTAATCAAAGGGAGGAACTGGATGGTATCAAAATCTTAAAAACTAGTTGTAATACATTAAGTTAAATTTTATTATCAATTATCATGATTATTTTTAATTGATATAAATTTGATATCGATTGATATTCTCCGGAGGAGAAGATTCAATGACTGAAGAATCAAGAGAGGCTCCTGTGTGGAATAACAACTCCGAACTCAGAGAGGAGAAAGTATTTTCCATGCAAGAGCTAGTCATAAAAGAAATTGAGGAGGTTGGAATCGGAAACATAATTTTACGAGGATAAATATATAATTATAATGAAAATATAGAGAAGATATATAATTTTATGATGGTTTTAACAACGAGAGAGTACGAATGCTAATTTTGTTTTTTCCAAGTAAGCTTAATATAATTTACCTTTAAGAATGTTGAACGAAGGCATACTATGAGAAGACGATCCATCTACAATGAATCAAATTAAAAAACTAGGAAAAAACTTTACAAAAAGGAACGTATTTTTTTATCATGCTCAACTTTTTTTTAAATTCAAATTTTTAGAAGATCAAATCAAACAAAAAACTACTTATCTATTGAGTGTCAAGGTGAGGTTTGATAATTATATTTGGTATGAAAATAATTTTCGAAATATCTAATATAACGAAGGAAATGGAGGACAAAGAGAACAATAATAATGATTGAATTTAAATTTTAAAATTAATTAATTATTATTTAGATTTTTAGAAAAGCCATTGAAAAAGGTTGCCAAGTCAGTTGACATTCATGCATGTTAGTCACTGAAACAAGATGGTAAAAGCAAATGGATAATTGGCAATAAAATAGAATATTCCACACTTTTCGTCAAACTTTCGGATAATTAGGATTTCACAAAATCGCAACCGTCTACAAATCATTTCAGTTTTACCTAGGTCAGCTTACTATTTAGTTGTTTAAATAAAATTAGCAAAGTCAAAAGTATGGACTTTAAATGGTAGAAATCTAGCTGCTTCATAATATTTTACACCTAATTGTAGTTAACAAGTAGCAAAACAATTTGAAACTAAATAAAAATCTAGGCATTATGGCTGCATTTCATTATTTGTAGCTGGAAAGCTTCCATCGATTTGAAAGGAACTATTTGACAACTGATTAGAATAAACGACTCAAAAACAAAATGATAAAAACAAAACAAAATGTGACGTATTATTATCGTTGTGAATGAAACACAAAATTAGTTAAAATTGATTAATTATGAAGCGCAAAGCGCCGTTATTCTTACGCGACGATGATGGTGTCGTCGGAACATGGCGATAATTAGGAGGTAATGCCATTTTCAATTTTTACAGCTTCAACTCCCTTTCTCCAATAATGATGATGATGATGATTTACAAGTCAAGTAACCCAACACGAGCAAAATCTGAAATTAAAAGTTAAAACAGCACAATAAATATCAGTTTCAATGACAACCCGGTGTTACAAAAATTATTAAAACTTGAGTAAACTTCACAAACAATAATACAATTATTACCGCAATGACATACAATTGACAAGAACAAATTAGTTTTCTTCAATCAGTCAGCTGCTCCTTGTAACATAAATCAGTGACAATTTCTTGCTCAATTCCCTTAAAATCGTCACAATCCACGTCCCGTCACTATAATCAATCGAACTAACCTATTCTAACTTTTATTTTGATCGTCAACTAACTAAATTATAAATGTCTTAAATGCTGCATTCCAACTTCTCATCAATAAAATCCATCACAACACAATTATTTGCAACTTGCTGACTTGCTATCTAAAATCAATAGCTCTACAGTAAGCAGATATGCCAAAAGATGCTTATTCAAATTCACGCATTCCGTTGGGGGCATTGTGCTTCATTCTAGCTTCACATAAACCAAAGCACATTGCGTCTCAACTCTATAACTCCTACTCTTCTCTGGACAAAGTAAAAGGGTTGCAGTAAGTGTAAAAGTAAGTGCATTTCACATGAGCACCAACCGCGAGCATTCAAATAGGTCTGAAAATTATACTGAAAGCTCAAATAACATTGTACATCATCTAAAGGGAGCACAATTGTATACATTCAATTCATAGTTTGCTCTGTAAATACATTTTTCTTGATATTATAAGTTTTAAGCTACTCTAGCATATATCCTCTGCATTAAGAAGGGAAATGGAATGACTATGACATATTCTAAAGCGTTAAGTATGTTAGTTCAATGCCATTCTGTTGTAGGTTCTGTTCTAGGAGTATAATATGATGTTAAGCAATTGCATTGCTCAGCTGAATTTTAGTGAGTAAATGGTAAAAGGGAAAAGCAGCCTTCTAAATTCAGCAGAACTCTTTTTTACATTTTATACACAAAAGGCCTGCTGCTATGTGTCATCCTTCACGTTCACATCACATCACAACCATTATATTTGACTTGACTTGAATGAAATGAGTCGTCATCTGATCCGATCCATTTCTGTTTGTGTCTCTATCTTGTCTCACTAACCAAGTTGACTTGGATAATTTTTGGAAGGACATTTATCTAGTAGTCGTTTATAGTTTATTACGAGTAGGGCAGTCAGTAGTAAGTTTGTTTGTGTTAAAGGGAATTTTATTTAACGTTGAATGTAGCAAGAAAAGGATCAATCAACACATCACATCATCGTCATCATCAATCAAGGAAGAATAATATTTTGGGTTGGTGAGTAGAATAAACAAGACCACTCGTTTTGGTCTAGTTCTGATCTCGTAAAATTGTAACATTGATGAACGAGCGTATTCATTCATTTTCGTTTTTAATCAATCAAGATGGTAATTAAAGTCAAGCCTTGAACTCCTCTTCTTCATGTCTCTTCTCACTTGTCGCGTTTATTATTTCAGTTGTGGGTTAGGCAATTAGGCACCGATCGTTGATCGTATTAAACATTAAAAGGATGTTGTTATAATTACAAATGTATTGGATTTGTTTGTGTTGAGTGGAATTGTACTCGTATTTAATGCGTGTCTGGTGTTTTAATTTATTACAGAGAACAGAACTCCAATCAGAGCCAATAACAGATGCTGAATCGTTGAATGTTCGGGAATTGCTTAGCACTTAAATGAGGAAATCTGTTCCACGTGTGTAATGTGACTGTGTCCTGTTCTGACTAATTTTATATTGAACTGTTTTTGATATTTCAATCCCAATCATCATCTCTCATCCTAGTCTCAACGATGACCAAGGAAACCGACTTATTATAGTTTTTCTAGTCAAAATAATGTGAATTGTAATTAAATATATTAAATACATACTACTCGCGACCGCTCCAGGTATTAATTTTTTAATTTTATAATATTATTATTCTGTCAAATGTTGATGGTGAAGTGGTGGTATGGTTATTGTGGAAATTTTATTTCCTTTCTGTCTTGTTGTGAATTTTAAGATTGAGCAGCAAGAATTTTCTCGTGACCAGTGTCAAGAAGGAGAGTTAGTGTGAAAGAATATGTGTCCGTAGCATCCTGTTTCCTCATTTTTACGTTGTCCTTTGTCCTCCTCACTAATCACCTCCAAGACTGAATTTTCCTCCACCCTCCCACAAAAGAGGCATATGCGGTCGAAAACTGAATCGGTTGATCTGGATCTGACTTTTTATAATCATCATCATCATCGTTCCCTTCAAACAAGTTTAGTCAAGTGAAGATTAAGGTTATTCAAAGGAGAAGGTTAGAATTTGGCAAGAAAATTAACTGCCTCCAAAACCTCAATGTTCATATAATAACTTTGTTTTTGTAAAACTGAATTTTGTTTTGCCAATAATTTGTAGAGAATGTCATTGGACCATGATTGGTTGAAGGGGGTGCCTATGGAACTCCGACCCCGCTACTACCCCAAGCCTCCCCTTCGTTTCAAAGATATTGACATATACATTCCACTGGACGCTATTGAAAATGACGTGAGAGAACCAGTTCAAATTGTCCTACTACCCATTTTATTTTAGTTTTTTTTCGAAAAAGAGCATCCAACTAATTTTTATTATGATATTTTTAGTACGACTTCACGGAAGAGCGTCGTGTTCTCGTGGAAGCAAAAATGTGGGATGAATACAAAGAATCCGAGCGGTTGGCAGAAGAAGAGCGTCAAATTAAATTAGCTGAGGAAGCAGAACGTCTACGACAGGAGGCAGAAGAACGACTCAGACAGGAAGAAGAGCATCAACTCCTTCTCAAACAGGAGGAAGAGCATCAACATCAACTCCTGCTCAAGCAAAAAGAGGAAGAGGACAGATTAAAAGCTATTAATGATAACAATTGTGAAGATGAGGAGCCACCACCACCATCTTATCAAGATGCAGCTGCACTTGCTGCAGCAGCAGCAGGTCTAGAGGAAGGAAATTCTTCATCCTCCCCACCTACCGTTCCTAGTTCAGAGTCTCCCTCAACAGAGAACCTCCCCTGTTCCTCCTCATCTCATCAACTGCATCTTCATTCATCATCAGAAGCAGGTGCTGCTGGTCCTGCACCTGTTGCAGTTGTTACCCCTTCAGAATCTGAGACTGTTGTTGTCACCCCATCCCATATAAATAATGGTTACCATTACAGTGATATCCAGTTGCCGATGTATCATCAGCATCATCATCACCAGCCTATCCAGTCATATTATAATTATTATTCGGCGCTCCCACCACAAGCACAGCATCATCAAATGCAAGCTGTTACTGCGGCCGCCGCCGTCACCTCAGTGCCACCACAACCACGACCACCACCATCTGTGCAATATCAACAGCATCATAACGCTGGAGGCGGCGGTGGTGGTGGGTCAATACTTCAGCCACAACCTCCACCTCCTTCTGGAGAAGCCTCTTCCGGAACTGGAACAGGAACCAACTCTCCTTCTGGTTCGGATAAATCCTCCTCAACAAGTCAGGCCGTTTCTCAACATCAGCCGCCCAATCAAAAAGTAGATCTTTCCGATTTCGAATCTGATACGGCAAACCCTTTTGATAATGTGGAGTTAAAATCCATAAATGATATGGAAGTGCTTGCCTCAGTTCTTAAAAATAATATGAATGTGAATACTAACTTGCCTCAGCCTCCTCATCATCAACACCAGCATCAGCACCACCCCAATAGTCAATCAGCAGCCTCTCATCCTCCTCCTTATGTGAATGGTTTTGAAAGAGGAGCTCCTCCAAGTTACTACCACCAACCAACGCCTATATATCCTCCCGTTAGTCAACAACAACACCAACAGCAGCAGCAACAACAACAGTGTCCTTATCCAGCATGGAATCAAAACGGCTACTATCCTCTACCAACCTCTTCCGCCTCAACGCCAGCAGTTCCTGTAACTTCTGGCTCAGCTCCACCACCTCAAAATAACCAGAATAGACCAAGTTCAGGCAGTCATGTGCCATCTCCCACCATGGAACAGCAACCAGGAGCTGCTGCTGCTAGTGGAGGAGGAAATCCTGCTGCTGCAGGAGGGGTAAATTCCTTTACAAAACTCCACTTTCCTTATCTCACGAGTATGGCAGCCTCCCAAGCAAGGAGGGACAGGGATACTAGCTTATCTGGAGGATATTATCATCACAGAGGCTACACTCCTTCCTCAGAAGATATCACGAGTCAAAACCCTTTCCTGTCTAATTATGTTTCGACAGCACCGCCACCTCCACAACTTTCCCATTCACCGATGCAGCAACATCATCAGTATTGGCCGAGTCATTTGACGGGGCCGCCTCATAATAATCCTCACCAACAACATCAACCTCAACAACCGAATCTGTATAATCCTATAAATCACAACTCTGCACCCACACCATCGGGTTTGGACCCGCATCAAAATAATCAAAGTCAACATGCTTTGCGATAAAAAAGATAAATTACGTAAATAAATAAATAATTAATAAATTACAGTTTTATGATATGAATTGATAATGTTAAATTCGCTAATTACGTTTATTTTAAGAAGATTGAACTTTGAACTCTTGAACAACATTTGTAATTGATGAAAAAATGATAATGATGGTGATGATAAATATGTTATATTATTTGCAAAAAATTTATACCACGTACGTAAATACGCTCGTAAAATCGTAATAATTTAATGATAATAATATAATGGATTACACATTACAAATTACAATTACACATAAATATGTTGTATGATGAAGATATGAAGGGGGAATGAAGTATGAAATGAAGAAGGGATCGTTGGTATTGAACATTATTATTAAAAAGGAAAATATTAACGCATTATTATTGTATTGTAGCATTTTTATTGTGAAATTCATTGTTATTCCTATTTTGTTTGTTTGCTCAATGTTGAATAATGTATCATCTTGTGGTATGGTGTTCTGCTCCTTTCCTTCTGCTCTGAAGAATTATTATTATTAGTATTGAAAGAGCAGCAGCAGGAGGGGAAGAGGAGGAAATCCATTGTTCATTTTCTTGAGAAATGTGAGAAAGTGTATGGAATCGATCATTCGTCATGTCATGTGTGACTCCTTTTAGTTTCTCAGACCAATTCCATGCATTTCTGTCCATTATGTTATTTGGTTGACTCAATACCGGGTTTAATATTGCGGGGGCTGGTTTTGGTCTTGTTCTTCTAAGCGAGGAAGCGTGAAACCCATCATCCGCATTCGAACTCGAAGTCGAACTAGGTGCAGCACTGGCTGGTGCGTGGTGGTATGGATGGTGTTGAGTTTTTAAGTAAAATATTGGGTAGCAGCTTGCCATTTTGGCTTTATCATCTAATCGTATCCTAATGTAATCATAAAGTAGGACCTCAACCATTTTCAGTTTTTTTTATCAAGATCAACGAGGGAAAATGTAATATAATGCAATGTAAAATGTAATGTGATCTGATGCATTCGCTTGGTTTGACCGACCATCATCATCTAAATCTAGGGCGAAATCTGTGCAAAAATCTTTGGTTGTAACGAGCTAGTCTCATGTATTTTGGAGATTGTAGAACGTAGCATAAAGAAAGATGTCATGTCATAGTCATCCCAATCCTCTGCTTCTTCGTCTGATTCTAGTCCAAAATATATGCTACTGTTCTCTTCTCGCATGACTACTGAATCCAGTAGACCAACTCAACTCTCAACTCTTCTGCTCTGCAAAAAAGGGATATTATTTTTAGGTTGGCATTGGCTTGGCAGGCTGCTGCTGCTACTTCTAAGCTTCTAGTTGCTGGTTCAGTGTCTCTACCTCATTCATTCGGGAGCTGGATTTCAGGCTGAAAAGTTCATAACTCTTTTCATTCTCCATTCTCCCCCAGTTCACACGTATCCCAATTTCATTTTCACACACTGAAAATTGCCACACATACTCTTGTGACCTGACAAGAGACTTTTTGGCTTGACTGCTGCTCCTGCTCCTTTGTTTTTTATGCAGCCAGAGATTAGATTGGATTGGATATTTCAATTTCAATAAAAAAAAAGTGAGGAAGGCTCACGACAGGAATTTCTACTGGAGAAAATTCTTATTGCCCCCGACGACTACGACTAGACTCCTCTCGTTGGGCTGTCTTGTCTTTTTCCTTTGTCTGGTGCTGGTTTGGTTAAGTTCTAAACGTCTTATTCATTTTCTCCAAAAAGGAGAGAAAAGAGACGACATCCACATCCCATCATTTCTTTGTTGCAAGAGAGACTAAGACATCGTTTTAGTAACCTTTTAGAAAGCCACCATGGGACAAAGGAGAAAGAGGATTGTAAGAATTCTCGTCTGGGATAAGACGAAGGAACTGGGTTGTTGCTGAGCTTTAATGGGATGGAATGTTAGTCAGAAAAAGAGAAAGTAGTGGAAAAAGTGTAAGTGCTGCACTGGAGAAACAAGTTTTTCTCTGGAGAGGGAGAAAAGAAGAAGGAGAGCAGAGGCAGACAAGTCTTCTTGTTAATATATCCCATTTGTGAGCCCTATTTACTTATTTTTTTATTGTGCCTGGATTTGAGGGAAAGAATTTTTTTTGAGGGGAAAGTGTTTGCCTTTATTATTATTTCCTTGTCCTCTAGCTTCAAAAAGGACGGACGTCTCAGATAACAATGTAAACGGAGGTCGGTACTTGTATAAAAAGTGTGTTTTGTGAGGGAATAGAGTAGAGTTTTTCTTGTGGGTTGTTGAGATTTTTGTTTAGAGAAGAGAAGAGGGAAGAAGGGGGCAACAAGATTGGATTGGATTTGATATTCCAATCCACAACTTAAACATGAGAAGAATGGGACGAGAAAAAATGCTAAAAACTGTTTAGCTTGCATAATAGTAACATTATTGAGACAAAGTGTTATTATATTATGTATAAATAGGTACTTAATGAAACTGACAGGTTTGTCCGTCCGTCTGTGACAAATAAGTTACAATACAAAAAAAACAAAGGATACATTAAGAATTAAAGACTGGCTATGTGTTCCTTTTGAAAGTGAAGTGTTTACGGACAAAAAAAAAGTTTACAGACAATCACCACCACCACTTACCACCTTCCGCTACTTGTTTACACCCGTCTCATATTAAATAATACTGGACGATGATGATTATGTTACATTATGTTTTATTATTTAGACAGCACTCCCTTACATTATCCTTTTAAGCAGTTAAGTTTAACGTGACAAACAAAGTATCATCCTCATCATCATCATCATTGCAAAATAAAGGCTCAACCAAACCCATCAAAAGGATGACATTGACGAGTATGGAAAAAGTGGATATTTAGCCGCTAGCAAAAAAGCAAATAAAACCTTCCATATCCAAACCCTTTTGTCTCTGCTTTTCTTCTCCACCACACCACTCCTCTCCACTTACTTCCTCATTGAAAGTGAAATTACGAGAGAAAAAAACAGTCAACCTCAACAAAACCAGTGTGCCTTTCTCTTTCATTCAGCCCAAATTGCATGTGTATGTCGACGTCGACGTCGTCTCTCCTTTCCCCTTTTTTCCAAACCTTTAGTAATTTTCCCAAGCCGGAGGCTTCCCAGTCCAGCTAAACTACAAGCAGAAGAATAAGCAAAAGCAACCCACACCCAAGATACGATTACTCAACTCAACATAATATTCATCTCAAGACAAGACACACGAAGAAGAAGGCTGAGGCTGAAGAAAGGAGAGAGAGAAAATGATATGACATGGGAACCACAAAAAACGTAGCACTCTTCTAAAAAATATATAATTTTTTTCTTGGAGACAACAAAAAAAGGTGTTTCCAACAGCAGCAGCATCCAAACCTACGTAAAGGTGGTCCTGGTTTGGAAAAGAAGAAGGAAAAAATGAGGTGGTCACAGTGGAAAATGCAAGTTGTCATGTTATGGCTTGGAGGTTGCATATGTGGGAGCTTGATAAGTGAGTTAAGATGCGCACTTATGTCATAAAATATATATATTTCACATTTTACATTAAATTAATATATGAGCCACGAGTTGCCAACGTGATGATGATGATGGTGATGATGACACACCTTATGAGAAAAAAGTAGAAGAAAGAATGCAATTAAATAAATAAACATGACCAGCCTTTTTACAACTTGGGGGAAAAAATTTTGCGTGGTCAAAGAAAACTCAAAAATATTTGTATTTGGAAAAGGTTGCTATTTCAAACGAAAACGCAATTGACCCTTTGCTCTATTTTCTTTTCCTGGAAATTATCCACCTGCTCTCCTCGGTATTTTTCTACGCCGTTTTCATTTTGCAAAAAAAAAACGGGGCGACTTGAAACAATTTTTTGCCGACAGGAAAGCATTTGTCTTTCCGAGTTGGAAAGAGATAAGAAAAAGCTGTTAATTTTTATTGCTCTCCCCTTGTTTCAGCCTACTGCTACTACATCATCATCACTCACTTTACGCTTAAGCTGTAATTAAACAGAAAAAAGGCAATAAATTTGCAAAGTCAAACAAGCAAGAGAGAGTTAGTTGTCTCTCCCCTCCTTTTTCTTCTGTCTCCGGTCGGCTCTCATTACGCATTCATTCGCTGAGCTGCTGCTTCCACTCTCCTCATCTTATTTTCAGAGCTATTTGTTTAACACTTGACTCATCTGTCTCATTTTACTTAGCAGCCTCCAACATTTTTCTTCCCTTTCTTGATGAATGAATGGGTACAAAACACGAAAGGGAGGCAGTAGGAGAGAATAAGTATGTAGGTTATCTTTCCTCCTTGCATTGCCATTTTTTTCTCCTTTCCTTTGACGCCTTAAGTTTAGTCAACGTGTCTACAATACTTGAGCAACCTTTTGTAATTCAGGTCATGTCTTGAAGGCAAGTTTCTCTTTTTTTGTTTCTTGTGCAAAAAAAATTAGGATGAGAATAAGAAGTTTCCCTCTCGTTGTCTTTATCATACCAGCAGCTACATCTACTCTTCTCTTCTCATAATATAAATGAATGATAAGTAGTTACCTAAGTGGTTACTCTCGAGGAAAAGTTTTCATACATATAATAAACTACTGTCTTTGTTCCCGATGGAAAAATGATTCCCAATTAAATTCCCATTTAAATTTATATTCTCTCATTTCTTTTTTTCAGAAGACAAGCCACCAATTCCCATCCTGAGCATTGCAGACGCTCAAATAATTCGGGAAACTCGGAGTATCGACTCCGTGAAATTTTTACATTCAAAGGTAATCGGTATTGGAAGTAGTGGGGGTGGGAATAATAGGAATCAAAATTTGCACTCCTCTTCTTCCTCATCCACCTCAAATTTTGTTTTTACAAGTGGTGGGACCGGTGGCTCAACGTCAACGTATCCCCAACAAAATAATCACCATAATAGTCACCATAGAGATAAGCACAGACATTCACATTATGAGCAGGATTCCGATGATAAAAATAATAACCAAAATCATCATCATCATCATGAGGATGATATTGATCATCAGAATCATCACGAACATCATGAGCATGATCATGGAATAGCTAGTTTGGAATCCGTTTCCCCATGGGAACAACCTCCTCCGGAAGTTTTGGATAATAGTTTTACTGGCAGTGGTGGTGCTTCTGGTGGTGCTGCTGCTCCGGCTGATACTCCTATTCAAGAAAAACTTCGATCCTCTAAGGGCACTGGTGGGGGAAGTAGTAGTGGTGGAAGTGGCTCAAGTAGTGGAAGTAGTTCAGGAGGGATTATTGGTGGTGATTATTCTCACGGACTGGATCACCACCACCTCAATACTCAACAGAGACAAAGTGAAAGCACGAATAATAGTGGACAAAGTGAGTTTGGTTCGGATGATGAGGAAAGTGGGAGCAATCATCAGCAGCAAACCCATCACTACAGACACCAGCATCATTATGACCAGGTGGGACTTTCACCACCAAGAGAACAGCAAGAAAAAATTCTTCTTCAGCAGTTGATGAGAGGCTACGAAAGGGACGTTCGTCCGGTGAGGAATGCTAGTCAAAGTGTGGTCGTCAGGGTTGGGATCACGCTCACACAAATTTTTGATATGGTAAGTAATTGACTTTCATTCACTCATTTTTTTGGGGGATAATGGGGTATTTTTGAAGCCAAACAAAATTTTTAATCAATTTGTGTTCTGCTTTGCTTTTTCTCTGAAAAGAAAAATAATAGTTGGAAAATTCTGCTTTACTTTTGGAAAAAGGTGAAAATTTGTTGCCTTTAAATTTATTTTCTTTTTCTTCATCTTTTACTCTATTTATTTTTCTCGAGTGGATAAAGAAAGAAAGTAGGTGGGTAGGTATTTAAGTTTTTTATTAGTTTTCTCAAGAAATCCTTTTCAAGAGGAGCGTGAGCAGAAGATGGAAAGAGGGAGAGAAAGTAAACTTTTCACCTTTGAATGTGACTGAATGAATCAAATCTGTTTGGGTAGACGCGTTTTGGTACACGAGAGCTTTGTGCTGCTTGTCATACATCACATCACATCAGTTGGAATACTTTACGGATCAGATTAGATCTTTAGAGTCTGAAAGAGAAAGGTGGGTTGGGCGTTGTTGGCTGATGGAGAGAGAAAAAAATTGATGAAGGAAGACATACAAAAAGGTGTGTAGTTATGGATGAATGTATGTTTGTTCTTCAGAATCCAAGGGAAACTTTTTGTAATCTTTTTGGATTCATGTCATTCATTAGACGTGTCTTATGTACATTACGCGATACTTTTCCCAAAAGTGTTATTGAGTGATAAAATTAGAACAGTTTCTGTTCCTGTCGGTGTGAAGATTTTCATTTTGGAACGTATTTTTTCGTATTACTATTGGCATTGCATCCAAAATGACTTATTGACTTGGAAAAGAGCAGAGGCAGAGGATATATATGTTATTGCATGCGTGCTACTTTTTCATTTGAGAGGTTTACCCAAGGATTTATATTTTAGCTGTTGAGTATAACTGATTCAGATGTAATCCCAACACGTTTCTGCCTTTTTGTCTTGGGATCTGTTTAATTGGAAAATTGATGACCCTGACTTGACCTTGGGAAAAGGCTTTAGCAAAAGTATTGTCTGATAAAATGATAAAATGTTCATATTGAGCTCATTCATTTACTCAGCTGCATTTATATTTCCTACTGCTACATAAAACCATAAAAGGTCTATCAATATTGAATAGGTGAAATGGCATTCTTTCAATCCTCAGCATGAATATTTCAATCTCACAAACCGTAAATTATTAATGGCGTGCAAGACAACACGCAGAGCTTTTACAAAATTCCTAATGTAGGTATGTCATGACTCGCTTTGCCTGCCTATGATTTTTTTCTCTACAGACATTTCTTGTATAAATATTTCATTTCTATATGTATGTACTCCCAGTTAAACATTCAGTTTGAAAAATTCAATCACCCTGTTTTTTCTCTCATTTTAAAAGGATATTTTGCCTTCGTCGCAATCTCAAAAGCCAATCCCAAATGCAAACTAAAGTCTATTTATTTCTTAAAATATGTAGAAACAAGAGCAAAAATCTGGCTCTGGATTCGGTTACACATTTTCATAGAGGTAGGAATATCTACGCTCTGTAAGCAAATGTTTTGTAACTCTTTTTACTCTTTTATGATGCCTACCAAAATGTACATTAAGAGACTATGACTATGACTACCTTACCTTGCAAAGTAAAGTGGGAGTAAGACGAAACAAAATGAAATGTTTGTTTGATATAGGAATGATCAGGAAATGTAAATAATTAATTTTGATGGTACTTTTAAACTCTCTTGCTCGTGTTTTTGTCAGGAAAAAGAATCAAGCAGAGTTACATACATAAAAACGAATGTTAAGCATTAGGTCGTTAAAAAGAGAGAAAAATTTAGGGAATCTCAGAATCAGAATGGAATGATAATAAACATTTAATGAAAACTAGGAAAGTAAAAATAAATTAGAAAAGAGGAAATTTCGATTAAACTCTAATCTCGACTCCTCTTCAATAAGTGAAATTTAATTGCAATAGAGAAAATAAATTGTATCGACTCTTAACTTAACGCAAACACGAAATGGAATGTCATAATTATAATAATATTTATATTACACATTCGGTATTTATCCCATTTGTAAACATAGATTTGGAGTGAAAAGTGTGTCTGGGTTAGGTTTTTTGGACTTTAGATCAATATTTGCGTAGCAGATGAACAAAAAGCTCAACGTACGTACGTCCCATCTGGCTTTAGTTTTTGGTAATTGCATCTGCTTGTGTGGCCTGATGGTTTGGTCAAAGAAACAAACTTATTTTTTTTGCAGTTTGACTTGGCTTTTGCATCGAAAGTTTAAACTTTTTCACTTTTCAACAAACAAATCAATTTTACAAAACTTCCAAATTTTTTCTCAATCCAAATATGCGGATATATCAAAGTTGCGGATGGAGGCAGCAAGGAAAGTCCTTAAATCAAATCAAATCAATGTATTATTATGCACTTTCCACCTCATATTTTCTACTTTCTACTTTATCTTGTTGCTTGAACGTGACTTTACAAAAAAGTGAAAGCAAAGTAGTCTATTTTATGTCACCCAAAAAATGTGTGAAGCTCCGCACTTCTTCAGGAGGAAAAGGAATTCCTTTCTCATATATTATTCAAGACTCTAATCACAATCAGGTTCAGAAGGACGAGAACAAAAGGGAGTAGAATGGATGTTGTTATGCCTTCTTGTCTGTTCCGCTCCAACCTCTTTGCCAAGCCAAACCAAACCAAAGAGCCATATTGTTTGACACGGTACGTTAGCCTCCTTCTTCGTATCCCAAACCAAACCAAACCACTTTATGCATTCTTCCTTTTCCTCCGCATAAATCTACAACTTCTCCGTTTAGGAATTCAAAGCAGACTCAGCAATGAATTTGAATAGTAGGACGACGACGCTGCGCTGCTGGAAGCTGTTAAACATAAATCGTAAATCGACATCGCCATCAATTTTTTTTACTCGGAAGGGAATAAAGTGGGTAGTAGTAAAAAATATGAGCTATAAAATTATTATGAATTTGTCTCAAAGTGAGAGGGAAAAACAACCACTTTTTTATAGAGTTCAAGGGAAAAAGATATTAATTTAGAAGCACAAGTTGCGTAACGTGTTTGACGTCTCATCTAATTTATTTTTTATCTGACTGGAAGCTAATAACTTTATGTACGTACGTTTTGTTTATGGAGAACTTCCAACAGGTTTCTCAGCCCCCTTTTAAGTTATGGACATAACGCTAAACGTACATATTTATATAAGGTTTTGTAATGTCATTCATTCTCATCATCAAAAATTTTATTTGTTCATTGTGTGGAAAGAGAATGTACACTGCCACACGCACGCAGCTCATCAAAGAAAAGAGGTAGTCACAGTCCCGAGTTGTTAAGCTTGTCAACTTTCATCCCATCACAAGAGATTTTCCTAGTGATCAGAAGATTGAAGAAAACCTTTGGCTTCCATTTAATCCATATCGGGATGAAGAAGAGCAAGAGAGAATGACTTTTTACCCTATTTTGCTTAAGAGCCAGACGAACAAAGGGAGTTCAACAACTTTTATGTCTGAAGCTGAAATAACCGAGTCAAAGTCAAAGCATCATATCATCACTTGTTAAAATGACGTAGGAGTTGTAGATTTTCGCAAAATGCCCCATATTAACTAAAGTATTAAATGGGAGTAAATAATACACGTGATGTACATATAAATATAGAGCAAGCTTTAAATGTCAAAGGGTTTTGCTTGTGTGTTTTGTACATCAAGGTTCAAAGTAGGCGGAATAATATATGATGAGCAAGAGCAACACAACACACACGAGCCTTTTTTATATATCATCATCAATTTCACTTTGTAAACTCTCTCTCTCTCTCATTTTCATCTTCCCTTTGTCATTCGTATATATATTTATTATTTAATGCTACTTTTTGTTTGAGTTGAGAATGCAGTTTCAAATAAGTTGAAAACATGAGCAGTAGAGGATTCATAACGTAATTTCTAAAACTTTATTAAAGTGAATAAATAGTAATAGCGCATATAAAATAGATAGACGCTTCAATTTCAAAGTGATAATTTACTCTGAGGAATTGTCTTTTGCCAGTTAAAAGTTGCTTTGTTCTTTTCCTCTTTATTTAAATTTGTTATTCCCAATCGAGTAGTGCATACTGGCGTGAAATAAATACATACAATTTTGCAAATTGCTTGTTAAATGTTAATTTAAATAGTGACTCTTCATATGCACAAATTTTGATAAGCCACTTAAATTCTCAAATGTATTGTCAATTGCTGAACAGTTTGCAATTGAAATAATTCAAAATTTAGTAATTTATCAATTGATTTAATTCTAAATTCCAACTCAATTTTCCGAATTTAAAGCTAAATAATAGCAACAAGAAAATTCAATGATGTTATTTTTTTAATCCACAAAATTATTTGCAAAATGCAGCAACAAAGGTAATTACCTTTGTTGCTTGTTTGTAATTACCAAGCATTTAGATTTATTCCCATAATAGCATGAAGTGCTAGTATATTTTTATTTTATTTTAGATATTTATGTCAGAAAACTATTTTGAGCAAAGCTCCTCTAAACTGGAAAAAGTAGCAATGCATTCGTAAGGTTATCCATCAAGAATCTCAAAAATCCAATTCGAAATCCTTTTTCCATACTAATCAACGATCCAACAGTAGTTGCAATGGGTCTCTGACATTTCCCTTCTCTTCTCATTTCCCTTTTGATTTTCAGCTGGAATGTTTTCCCTTCCAGATTTTTAGACCTACTCACCACCCCAATTTTCCAGTTGTCTGACAATTCCTTCGAAATTTCAAACATGTGGACACTCTCCGCAAATGTGATGATTGCGTAAGCAATTTGAAACAGAGCTAGAGTAGGGAACATCATGTACATGAAAAACGAAGGAGCATGAGAATATCCATTGATTGTGACCCAAAGAAGGACCACCGTTCCACCTTGTATTGCTGTCAATAAAATTCCCGTCATTATTGATGAACCATTATCCAACATTGTACTGATGATTTGAAGTTGTTTATAGTAATCAAGGCCAGATTTCTTTCCTTCGTTGGTAATAATTCGCAGCCCGTTTACAATCGTTTTAAGGAATAATGCTGCTAGAAGCATAGCAAATAAAATATTACGCATCCCCTCAAATATGACAATGCCGATTAGTAAGAGTCTGATAAGAAATGGAGCCACAATGTGTTCCAATGTTTCCCTTTCCATTGGATCTGGGAGAATCGCTGCTTCAAATAAGTAGTGAGTTTGGTCCAGGTTGAAACTGACGCCAATTAGTGTCACCAAAAAGGGGCTGGGACCAATTGTTGCCATCATTGAATACATTACGATTCCAAGGACATCCACCCTTCCTGGTTCTTGATTTTCCGGAAAGTCTGGTGAAAATAATTGGATTGTTGTTTAATCATAACATATTTTAAATGGCATCAAAATTTACAAAATTTTATTACTTTTCTCTAGCCTATCGCACCACTGAATCATATGATTTAGGCCATGTAAATAGTCATCGACGATGAAATAAAGGGCGCTGGTTCCAAATAAAACCATGTCACAAACAATAATTCCGAACCAGACTGTTACTGTGATCATGTTAAGTATTTTAGGGGGCTCCAATGAGCTATATTTTTCGCGATAGATAATGTAAATGAAGATGCACGCCATGCAGATAACTGTAAAGTGCGCCAATAGCCAAGGGATGTGCTTCCAGCTTATTTTACTCTTACATATTTTCTTTGTTTTGATGTCAACAGCAACTTGAGCTGGGTGCATGTACCAAAATGATATTTTGTGAAGCTCAATTGCCTTCCAGATTAAAGAAGTGCCCATTTTAGGTGGGTCCTGGACAGTAGCCTGTCCAGAACAATAGGCTTAATTCTTCTGGAACTTTTTTAACAAACATTTGTGTTGTTGCAAAAAGGTTGAAAATATCTAAATTTGCAAAAAAATATAGGGTAATTTTTTCGCAACTATTTTTTTCAAATTAGAATAAAATAGAATTTTATTTTAACTCTTTCAAGCCAAAGGCCATAGAGTATACAAAAATGCCAATACATAATTACAATAAATTTGAGTCTTGTGACAATTCAAACAACAGTTGTACAAATTTTTTTCAAATTAGTGACTAGTTTATATCTAAATTTTTTGTACCAATTCGTCATTAGTTTATAAGTGCTTCAATTATCCTGCATCAGTGGATAAAATTTGGTGAATTAGTCCTACTTTAGGATTTTTAATACTAGGACTCCTAATATTAAAAGCACGATATTTATAATCTACTATCGGTATAATTATTTATTCGAGCACTTAACATTATTACTGGATTATGTTTGTGGTCAAATTACGTAGAAAGTAATAGCAATCTATTCACCATAGATTGATTCATTTTGCACAACTTTATTATAGCTCATTCATAGCAATCAGGAGGTAATGGTATGTAATGATGAACAATAGGGATTACTTGCTTCAGGTTATCCACCTAGATTCTTTTTTAAGCTATCCCAAATACTGAGCAAGACTAACCAAAAATTATTAGGAATACATTTAATGAGACCCTATGATAATCAAATTTAAATACGTAATTCGATCAAAAACTTGCTTGGTATTTACGTATGCAAATTCTTTGCGACTGATTGCTTAATCATTGAATTACGTGTCCAAAATATGTAATTCATCCATAAGTAATATCTGTGTATCGTACATGACAATTAGATCTGGAATATTCAGGGAAGGATTTATTTCGTAGAAGATAAATGCATTAAATTTTAATTGGCTTTGATATAAAGTGTAATTACATGTATTTCCTGTATTGTAATAGTGCTTTGGCCATTTTTTGAAATTTTCCAACTTTCCAAAAGCCAAAAACCTAACGAAATCAATGATATGATGTTGAAAAATAGTGGTAACTCGATCAAAGCACCAACCATGCCACTAATTGGTTCGTTCGGTTCCGAATGCCTCGGATAATTTACTCCTGTAGATTTACTTAAGCGGTTTTAGCTTAATAACGTCCGGCTCATTCATAAACTCATGTCCAGTCCAAATTGAAATGAAAATACATTGGTCCAGCATCATCCCATAATTCTTCAACTTAATTTATTTTATGGCCCCTCCAACATAATCAAATCATTTTTGCCACGAATTGTAATTGCTATTTTCAATTAAAACAATACGTATACAAAGTACTCACATTCGCTTGCAGAAATCAATAAATTTAAGACCAAACCAAACCAGCACATTGGCCAAAAAGTGCAAGGGCAAAGCTAAGTAACTATTAATATAATGAACCAATAAAATCCAACGAGCAAAGGATCGCGTTGCCTGTCTGTCCAGTTCTCTTTATATATGGTTATGTTATAGCAGCGTTAAGTTACACTCATTACAGCCTTCAAGTTAAAAGGATTTCCATCTCATCTCTTCTCGTTTCTACTTTCTCCCCCAGCTTTATTTCACTCTAGGATGAAATGAAGGGAAAATGGTTTAATTAGCCCGTTTCACATTCAAAATCTTCATGGGAAAGTAATTAACTTAGTTTTGGTCCAACCACTACGACAACTCGAAACCAGAGTCTCCTTTCACTTTCACAATTCACATGATGTCCCTTGCTAAATTCAAATTCATGTCCAGCAGCAGCAGGAGCAGCAAGCAGCACATTCTCAGTATTCCATTCCGCACGAGAGAAAGTTTTTGGAACACGGAGGATCATCATAATATGAATTGATGAAAGTTCATTAGAACATGAATGTGTTCTCATTCTCTCATCTACAAACCAAATTTTGGGTTGAGGACACCAAACAAACACATACTTTGGTTTGGTTTCGAGAGCTTTCACTATCTTGTTCTCCTTCTCCTCGTCTTCTTTCTTGTGTGATGTGGTGATTTGAGATGAATACTAAAATACTAAAAAGGAGGATAATTAAAGCCAATTTGTTTTTCCTCGGAAAATTTTCTAACAGCATTAGACAACAAACAGAAGCTGCTAGGTTCCAATTGTTTGTTTTGTACTTTGTTGGATTAAGAATGTTTAGCGAAAAACTATTTGGAGGGTCATTTGCAAGCATTATTTAAGAAAAATTTGTGTATTATCTACATCGTCATCATCATCATCATCATCATCAGCACCATCAACAGAATTCTCAAGTTTTTTGTTTGTTTCACCAAAACTTTCTCAAAAGTGAAAGGATTTTACTTTGTCCGTCGGATTTATTATATAAATTTCGCTAGCAATTCTCCATTAAATGGTGGCCTCTTGGGTATAATTAGCAAGAAGAGAAGGAATGAGATTCACTAATCCCAAAAGACTGTTTCCAAATAACATACATAGTTTGTTTCTCACTAATTCCTCCCTTGGTTATTGTCTCGAGGATGCAAACTTTTTTCCCGTTTTTTGCAGAGGGCAGATTAAATTTAATGCTTTACTTTTCCCTTTATTCAACTTATCTTTAGTGTACTTATTTTTATAATGCATGGGTGAACTATGAACCTTGAAAAAAAGTTTGGGATAATTTTACCCACGAGAACAATACAATAATATGGGTTGTTGATTGATGATAATTTTTTTCTCTTTTTTTTGCAGGATGAAAAGAATCAAGTGCTCACTACAAACGTTTGGTTGGACCAGGTAAGCAATAAAAAAAATTCGTTTTGGCTTCAAACTATTTTCATTTTATTATTATGCAGTATCAGCAGAATTTGGTATAAAATAAAAAATGCAATAATATAATGGTGAAAGTAGCAGACCGGAAATGGAAAAGGGAAGATTGGAATCAGCTGAGCAAGAAAATATATAATATAATGCGTGGGCATGACTTTCAATATGATCGAATAGAATACAGGAATCAATTTCGAGATCCAGAGGCTGTTCATTCACCTAAAGTTAGTTGAAAATGCATAATATTTTTCCAGGGGAAGAAGAAGGGATGGGATATTGAAATGATCCATCTTTTACGGTTGTCAGCATCCATCCTTAGAAGCCTACCCAAATATAAAATGCACTTGGGATCCATTCACTACTATCCATCCACTCGGCTCGCCCCATATGTAATCAGTCAGCGTTGAGCGTGGCTTGGCTTGGATTTGGCTTGGTTTTGGTTTTGCAAAAGTGTTATCACATCACATCACAACGTAGTATATTATTAAAAGGTGTTTACCTTGCAGTAAATAGAATTGAAGGCAAGCCGAACCTTTTTCCATTTCCCTTTTGAGGAAAAACGCTCTCGATTCGACAGCTTTTATACTCCAATAAATTTTCTGTAATGTGGCCCGGATTGCTTTGGTTTGGTCTGGTCTAGTTTCAGCCAAGCCAGTCCACTGGTCTGCGTCTGGTCTCGTTTATTGACTGCACTGATTTACTGCTGTCTCTTTTCCAAATAATAATGTGAATGTAAATGTAATTGTATGTATTTTACTGATAATATTCATTTTATTTGTTGCGTAAAAGCTAATATATTATTTTTGAGGATTAAGTACATTTCCAGCTTAATTTCTGGAAGAAGCTATTTCCGTTCCCAAAAAAATTTAAGCTGATCAGCGGAAAAAACTCTATAGGAAATAAATTTAAATATTAATTTTCGTTAATAATGCAAAAGCTTTGGCATTGAATATGAAATGACAGGATATGATGTGACATGACATGTACTCATGGACCCAAGCCAAAACCATAACCGCAGCATTATACTCAAAATCCCTCCCATTTTAAAAATCAATCTTTCATCATGAGCTGTGAGTGGGTTGAGAGAGCACAGCACTCTAATGTTTGCATGGATAGGTTCCATATCCATTTGGAACATGGGTTGAGTTTCCGAATTTCCCATCATAAAAATTCACTGCATCATCATCACATCGTCAGCTCATCTCATCTCCTCTAGCACCCATCTATTTCACATGTGTTTGTGCATTTTTAGATGATTTTTGGTGGAGTTTTACTAAATGGCCACTGCGAAAAAAAATCCCAAGTTTTCGCCAACTTGTAAGCTAATCAAGTTGGCCTAGATCTAGAGTTCCACCAGTCAATTTAGTGAAAAGGCTTTTCCTTATCATCATGGACATACTTAACGTTCATGTTCATTTGTAGCACAAGTGGTTTGGTTTTAGGAAATTATGTAGGAGGCAGATAATGAGCTAGACCCAATGTAGCATCATGTTTCCATCCCATTCATTCCACCTGAACATTTTCTAGAAAGTACCCAAAAAAAACTTTCACCTGTCACGGCACGATCGTCATCATCTTATCTTGAGAGGCTTTACTTTACGTTAATATGCGCGCTGCTTGCTCATATCTTTTCTTTTTTGGTTAGAGAATGTTCGTGCTCATTAAACCATAATAATTTGATTGTGACGAGGATATTATGATATGATACATCCACAGAACATATTATATTTGTCTATCTTATTGATTTTCTTACAGGAATGGAATGACGAGCTTCTTCGCTGGGATCCAAAGGATTTCGGTGGTCTGGAAATGATTCGGATTCCTTGTGAGCGCATCTGGCTCCCGGACATCGTGCTGTACAACAAGTAGTAAATTCTATTTTACGTGTGCAATTTCCCCCTTTCTTTCTCTCTTCCTTTCACTATTTGCACCTTCTTTTTCCTCTTTCTCTTTTTTTATGTTGTTTGATTTGTTTGGCATAAATAAACAAAAGACTAATACGTAATTGCAGCAAATGAAAGCAAAGCACTCACTCTTTTTTGCGAATGTAAGTAATAAATAATGCTGTAAAGCTACTACTTCATCAAACGATTTTTTGAATGATGATGATAAAATGTAAGTAAAACGCCGGTATTGAATGTTTTATGTGTTCATTAAAATTAGTGGTGTAGTAGTCTGCTTTCACTTTAGAGCTTTAACTGTGTCATTTGTTGACAAATGAGGAATATCATCATATCACCCACCGTTTAATTATTTGTCGTGTCCTGCATCCGTTTGTTTTCCTTTCTGTCATTTCCATACATACAAAACCATCATCATCAGCGCGGATGACTACACAAGAGGCTACATGCCGAGTCGAGCGATGGTGAAATATGATGGGAATGTGTTTTGGCCGCCACCAACAAAATTCCGCTCAACTTGTGCTGTGGATGTTACCTACTTTCCTTTTGATGATCAAACTTGCCAGCTTAAACTTGGGTCCTGGACATATAACGGGTTTGAGGTGAGTTGTTGGGAAATGTAGTAAATTATTACGAAGCTGAATCCCATTCAGCGTAGTCATAACTTTACTAAGGTTGTCTGTCCGTCCGTCCGTCTGTCACCACTCTCCTGTCGACATGTGTTGACCGTTTTCCACCAAATTTTGCACATGCGTAGTACACCGCAAGAGCTTGGCTGGTATTGCTTTTCAGCAAAATTGGTCAAAGCATTTGAAAGTTATGGGCGCGAAAATTCAAACATCCACAGATTTGGCTGAAACTCAGTATTTAGAGGTTATTTTAGATGCTGAATCGATTCCTTATAGTAGTAATGCTCATCAAATAGTATTTTATGCAGGTTTGAATGTTTCTGAGCGCAAAAACTCAAAAATATTCCCATTCATCACCCAGAATTCCTATTCATTACCCAGAACTCCTATTCATCACCCAGTATTTCTATTCATTACCCGGAATTCCTATTCATCACCCAGTATTCCTATTACCCAGTATTCCTATACATCACCCAGTATTCTTATTCTCCCGTTTATGTCGTTCAGCGACGTTTCTAGATCTGCCTACCAGCAGTATATTGTGTGCGTGTTTAGAAAATATTTCATTTGGCTCGTATTTTTTTTTTCGCAATAAAAATTTGTCAAGGAAAAAAAAGTTTCCCCACGAGCTTTGAATGATAATGAAGGTTGAATGATATGATATGATGAGGAATATGATGATGAACTTTTATACTTTTATGACTCTTTTATGGGATTCCACCTTCATCTCATTAATATTCAGATGGTTTCCCGAATTTTTTTCTTTCAGCGAGTAGATTTATTAGGTTTGATTACCTTGTTTCGGTTGAATAGACGAAATGATTACCTTTTTAAAAAAGGATTTTTGACTGTCTACAAAGAAAATTCAGATAATTACGAATTTCTTATGAAATATATTAGTTTGCTTTCGTCTTAACTCCATCTTCCTCTAGACAGAGCCAAAGTTACTCTAGAAATGTTTCTTTCATTCGCCCACTTGCTGCCGAAGGATATGAGTTTTCAAAACTAAATCCAAACGAAAATCGACTTTACTTTGACATAATTGGTTGAAAGCTCAAACGGTAGAGAAAATTTGTCTCGAATCAACAAAACTGAAACGTGCAGCAGTAACCCATGCATGTGATATTAATTTTTTGAGTGGGTTTATTCATCTCTTTCTCCTACGCACTCATCAAAAAAAGCTTTAGCTGCTGGTCACGGTCAAAGCCATTATACATTTCATGCTTCTTTCAAATCTAAAAAGTCAACTTGTCATTTTATTCGTACTTCCTTACTTTTTTTTATAATAGGAGGAAGTGAAAGGTAGAAAATTAGGTGGTGGAGCGAGTATTTTATCCAAAGGTTGTCTTTCTTTGATAATTTGATATGATATGGAAACCTGACATGTTATTATGTTTACTTCCCCTTTCAACACATATGTTTGTGTGTTCAAAAACGAAAGTAAAATGTCATTCCTGAATTCAGTCATCTTGTTCTTATTGAGGTTGAGTTGCTTCCTGCTGGTTCTAGTTGGTGATGGACGTTTTAATTAGACAATTCTCACTTTCCCCCACAATTTATTTTTTTAGGTGGACGTGACCAACCGCACCGATGAAATCGATTTGAACAACTACGTGAAAAATGGGGAATGGGACCTTCTCCGGGCGGACATTCAGCGGAACGTAGTTGTCTACCCATGTTGCACAGAACCTTTTCCTGACGTCACCATCACGCTCGTCATTCGCCGTAAGACGCTGTAAGTCTCTCTGAACGAACAAAATAAATGAATCAAATGAAGTCATGTCAACTTGCTGTTATCCAAAGACAGCCCATTTTATTTTTCCAAAATTAGCTACTCACTTTATTCATCTTCTTTCGACATGTTTGTTTCCCTCCTCTTATTTTTTGAGTGATTGCATTGTGTTGTATTGCCATTCCGGTTTTCTTTTCTTAATCAACTTTCCTTCTTTTCCGCTTGATTAAAAGAAGGGAAAAGCTTCTTTCATTCATTCATTCATTCACCGTTTTTCACGCACATGTGCCGAGAAAAGAGAGGAAAGGAAAGCAATATTGTTCCGGAAGAAAAACACCTGAGCCTCTCTTTCTCCCCAAGAAAAAAACCAAATTAGATTGAAAGAAGAAACAAAAAATAATGCCTTTTCCTGTGTATATATGTTTTTTGTCTAGGTACTACATTTACAACATTGTTCTTCCATGCATGATGCTCTCCGTCTTAACCCTGCTTGTCTTCTGCCTGCCGCCGGATAGCGGGGAAAAAATTGCGCTGGGCATCACCGTCCTACTCGCTTTCTCCGTTTTTATGCTGGCGATCAGCGAGTAAGTCGTAGAAATCAATGGTTTTCCCATCATCATTTCATATTCAAATAAGATACAAAAAATATGTTTTATCCTATTTTTTTCTTGGATGCAGAGCGCTACCAGAAACCTCGGAGTCAATACCGCTCATCGGTAAGAACAAACTGGGTTGATTTACTTTGGGTTTTTAAGTAGCATACTTTGGGTTTCTTTTTCTTACTTTTTTTGCATCCTATTTCTTGGGAAACTAGATCTTAAAAAAATAAGTTTGTCTGATTTTTATAATAGGCTTTTCCCCACAAAAAAAAGGGGAAAAGGCAACTTTGGATTTTTGATGAGTAAATGATGATGATGATTCTCTATGAAATTCTCTATGAAAAATACGTTTTTTGAACATTAGTGAAAGTAGTGCTTTTTCTATGAAAAAAACTTCCTTTTGCTAAAAGCAGACGGAGAAAAGATCCAATTCGAATGAATGCTTTTGGGAAGATGGAAAGAAGAGGAGAGTCTGAAACGGATTTAATTGACGTATTCGATACGACACGATTCTAGGAAATAAATGCAAGAGGCTTTTTGATATTGATACTTTTCCCTGAGTTTAGTTCATTCAATTTTGGGGGAAATTAGTGGGAGAAAATCCTATTTGATGGAGTTAATCAGTGAAAGAATCGAATAAAGATGATGATATTCGTCTGGTTTGTTTCCAATGCTCAATTTTTTTTCTGTAGGAATCTACCTGACGGTGGTGATGGCTATAACCTCCATATCTGTAATAGTGACTGTGGTTGTCCTCAATTTGCATTATTTAGGGCCTCGGGTTCGCCCTGTGCCGGCCTGGCTCAAGTAAGTACAACCTGAAATGAAATATGCTATGTGTATCTATGTATCTGTATATTATTATCATCAGCATGCCCACGCTTCAGTTCAGACAGAGAGACTCTATTATTCCTGTAAAATTATCCTGAATTACGACATCCGAGAAGGGAATGGAAATGCTCTCTTGCTTTCTGATTCCGAGTTGGTTTTTGGCTGGATTCTAGATATACAAGCTCAAACACATGGTAGAGATTTGTTAAATTGACAGATAGAACGTGATCTTCTTTCTTATCGTGGGAGGCTTACTCGCTCACATCAAATCACGTCATATAAAATTTAATGGCGTAAGCGTGAAGCCACTATCCGCAGCGTATCTCTGCATTTTATTGTTATGTACTGCAGAAAATATTCAGTTTTAGCCAACCATTTCCATATCATTTCACACTGACAATTATCCAGTTGGCAAAAAATATTTAGTTATATTCTCAATGAATTATCAATTACCAAACAATCTAATTTTCTGATACCAAAATGTAGGAAACTTCCAACATTATTTGCCAACATGAATGAATTTTCCAGTTTTTTAGCCAAACTGAAAGTTGTCAATTTGATTTCAAATTTTTCCCCAGTTGATTAGCCAAGCCAGCTGGCAACAACAAAACAGATGGACAGACTCCTTTCAATTAACCCAATTTCACTTTGATTTTTACTTTCATACCACGCTCATTCAACCAAATCAGTAACACAAATACAGTCTAGTCCACTCTCCGCTTCCTAATCTTCTCGTTTCCTAAATCAGTTTTTCAATATGGACTAAATTCAACGGGAAGAGTCTAAGCATTCAAAGTCCCTAGCCAAATCACCAAAATATTCTATGGGCAATACGTGATTAGCATTTCAAGTTAATAAAAAATCTCCAAAAAAAAATCAATAAGTTTTATGCAATATTAGGCTAGGGAACGTGTTCAATGCATGTGAAACAGAGCGTGAGCCCCGCATCTCACATCTCCTCCAAATTATTTATGAACATGATGACTCTAATCATGTGTGAAAATACACACAAATATTACCAAAGAAAGCACGTCCCATCCATCCCTCCACATACCACATTCTATATTTCCCCTCAGCTCAGTGTAAACTTCCATATTTTAATGAAGCTTTTGACAACATTTGTCACGCTCCCTCAAAGAAAGCTTCCTTGCCTCTTTATACACTCATTTTTTACATGAAAAAATATGTAAAACATGCACAAGGATGTGATACTATTATCCTCTCCACCGGAAGGAAATCCTCTTTTCGCCCCAGAGCTGATTGCGATGGCATTGCAGGAAAAGGAGAGGAAGCAAGTTAGATAGGCAAGAGAGAAAGGCGAAAGGCATACACATAAGACCGACGACTCTGACACAAAAAGCACTTGAGTGAAAGAACGGAAGAGGAGGAACAGGACACGAACCGTGCATAAATACTACATTATATATGTATGTAGAATATAGATAGATATTTTGAGGTCTCGTCGTCGTTTCGTCGTCTCCCGTTTCCAAAATCCAATTCTAAACCATGCACATGTGTGATTTGATGTGAGCACAAGCACAACAGAGTCGTCCCCACGACGATGTGATGATATGATTGTATGCAAATTGTACACAACTTTCACTACTTCTCTCTCGCTTAAGTCAGTGGTGAAAGCATTCATTCATTCACTCATTCACATTGACAATGTTTACCTTTACTACAGAATAGAATGGAATGAACGGAGGAAATGGTGATATATTGGATTTCTCTATTTGTATTTTACTTTCTTTCATGTCAACTCTGATTTTATTCTATTGGTTTTTGGTTTGTTGAATAATGTTAATGTTACGCAACTTTTGCCACTTTCCCTTTTTTTGTAGGTGCCTTTTGCCCGAAGACGATGTGAACTTTATCCGACAAAAGAGTCTCCTCATCCCCGCCTCCCATCGAGAGCCAAAAAGTGGGAGTCTCAAGAGAGGTCACAATGTCTACATCCCAAAATGTGGTGCTGCTGCTACCACCGACCCAAGTGCCTACAATCCTGATGATGCTCATCATATTCAACATCATCAAGAGTGTTCTTCCGCAGAATCCGTCAATAACGAGAGGACAGACACTTCTCCAGGAGGTGGTGGTGAACCACTTGCAGCTTCCGGCTACTTTTTAACGAACACCACGAACCACTCACGTCCACGTCACTCAACCACCGGCTTTGAGTTTGAGACTGGAGGTAGTGGTGTTAGTGCCATCAACGCTATTTCAACAACGGGCTCTTCATCAACTCCAATTCCAAAAATGAATCCAGCGCAAGCCGTAGCCGCCGTCCTTGCTTCCGCTGCTTCAGCAGCTGGAAGAACTGGGTCCTCAACGACCGCAATGTATCCTCACATCAAAAGGAGTGGGGCTGCAGCTCCAACAACTCAAGCGGACTCTGCTCAAGCCCTTGCTGAAGACTTATTGACGGCAGTTCGCTACTTGATGACGATTCAGGAGCAAGTGGAGAGTCAAAACGTGCTTGTGTCCGAGTGGAGACTTGTCGCTCAAGCTGTGGATAGGATCCTCTTTTGGATTTTTACGGTGATGACCATCATCTCCTCAATGGTGCTGCTGTTGATCCTCCCCCTTTACAAAAGGAGTACTTATTATGGACCTGTGAATGCAACGGATATGTGGGGTGCCGGCGGATTTGGTGATCAAGATCCAGACGCGGAATCCATTTCATCATCCACATTCTCACCGGAAGAGGATATCACTGATATTCCCTAAATAAAAACCTAAAACCAAAACCAGGTTGAGATTCTCCAATAATTAAGACAGATGCCAATCAAATCAATTCATATTAAACTAAAACTAACCTAAAATATAATATATGATATTATTCTACTTGAAATTTAAAAAAAGGATGAATGAATAAAAAAAAATGATTTACGTATAAAAAAATTGAGCACAGCTCCATTTTATTCTTGAATAAATACTTCACCCCATCATATCACATTCATCCAAGAAGGTTTTAAAAAAAAAGTTGATTATCTTAACTTAAATCTTGGCCACTTATTTTTTTTGTATGAATACAACATACGATATAGGATACAAAACCAGTCTATTCTGCTCTTGACTTGATCAACTCAACGATCCCATTTTTATCACAGGAGATGGGAGCAAGTTAGAGCATTGCTATTGCTATTGCATTTTAGATTGCTATATCATCAGCCAAGCCAAGCCAGCAGCCTCATGAAGTATCCATATCCATCTCTACTTCCTCCATCATCTCACTTTGACTCTCAGCCTGGTTCTTCTTCTGTCTCTCAACTTTGAGCATCTTTGGCTGCATCGCAATATCCATAAATGCATCTTGAAGAGCTCGTCGACAAGCAATGGCGTGATGGTATCCTCCAGCAATTTCCCCTTCAGTTGCTGCCCTAATATGTTGAAGATAGGATCGAGTTGATGATGATGAAGGTGGATACTTGAGCTCATCCAGCGTTGGAGGATCCGGTCCTCCTATCTCCAGAATGAGAGCCTTGTACACAAACAAAGGTACTTCTCCCATCCCTTTCGGAACCGGGAGAAAAGATGCTGAGCCACCAAACCCAATTCCTGAAGTGAACGTTGTGGCTTGTTGAAAAACTGGTGGATTATACGCATTATTTAAACCACTACTGAAAGTATTATTCGAAGTCGTAGTGGAAGATGCGGGTGGAAGTTGAGCAAGAGATTTTGCCTCGGCTGCCTCATTCTGTTGAGTTTGACTTGCTTTGTGAGAAGCAACAATGGATTTTGCATCTGATTCCAAAAACATGAGGTCATCAATGAGAGCCTCGTGATTCTTTTGCTTGCGAATTTTCTCCTCCTTTGCAGACGTGAGGGATTCCCGGTGACGGAGTTCTGAGCGGCGGTTCTCCTCCTCGATTATTGCCTCCAGGAGGAGGATCGTGGTGGGCTTGCGGGTACGGGATTTTGTGATTTGATCCTTGTTCTCTTTTTTATATTGCTCAATTAATTTGTTCGTCTCGATTATGTCAATGTTGTTGGCCAAGTTGAAGACTATGTTTTCCACCTGAATAATAAAATAAAGAGGTATAATGAAATGAGATGCGAAATAAAGTAAACAAATACGGTTCAATTTCAGGGAGCCGAAGAAGAAGCATTAAGTAAATTGAGATCAATGATCAGATATCAATATCCATTTCATTCCAGCAGCCTCAACTTCAACACACAAAAAACAACACATGCCACATGCCAATGCATTTCGTTTGATATAAAACTTGCATTAGGATGGGAGGGGAAGGATGAAGGAGGTAAAGGATCATGAATAAAATATCCGATTTCCACAAAAAAGAAAGAAAAAGTTGAGCTCAAAAATCTGATCACAAAGAACGGGATGTATAGGGATACATTTTCCGGCTCTATAGATCAAAGCCAGATTGCAAGTTGCCCCAGCGGCTTACAGCCAGCTTTGCTGGATAAACTGGAAATGCTGGAGCCCCTTTCTTGGAAAATCTCATTCATTCCCTTCTATACAAGAAGAAAGGTTGAGTAATTTATGAAGTTGGAAGTTGAGCTGGATTATTGGAGGAAGAAAGAACTACTGGAATGGAATGGAGTGAACTAATCATTTTAAAATTAAATGAATGAAGGTCTTTGTCTTTGGGTATTTCTGGAAGTGTTTTTTACCTGCTCCAGATAATCATTAAATTCTCTCAAAGTGGGAAAATCAGCCTCTTGCTTAGTGAAGTCTCTCAGAACTCGTCGACGAATGTCAACTTCCTTCTCCACTGCTGGATCCTCAAAGAGCTGGATTCGGAAGCCGGAGCGGCGGAGGGGAATATTACATTCTGGACACGCTCCGGAACCTATATCAGCCAATCAACAAAAAAACAAGAGAATTATACATTTATCACTACAACATGCAACCTGCAAGATGACAAAAGTTAAAGAAAATCAATAAATTAATATTTTTAGTTAATAAATAGTTAACTTGCCCTTCACAAACAGGAGCTCCACACAGTTATCACAAAGAGCATGGCCACAAGTGTTCACTAATAGTTTCAGAGATGGATTCCGGTATTTTGTGGTTTTACAACGGGGACAGGCTAAATTATCATCCATTTTTACGCCAATCAAACTAAAAAATGAGTCAAAAGAAAAACGCACGATTAAATAAAAATTTACAATATTGTACTTCAACTTTTTTGCCCTTCGTTCACTGATGACTTAACTTTTATCATTCATTTACCTTGAATACTCTCACTCGCCAAATTAAAAAAAATACTGATAGGGTACTCCTCGTCGCAGGTTAAATGTTAGACAATTGTAAGCGTCACTGAACTGGACAGGTGACACTTGACAGCGACAAGTTGGACGTTGTACCAACCCTGACTTTCGACTTTCGAAAAAAAACCAAACGAATGATTTCGAATGATTGCAATGACTAATTACACAAAAACAACTAAAACATCACACTGACTGGCTTGTCACCTTTTCAAACTCAAAAATAAAACTCAGACAAAATGCACTAAATTTTCTTTAATTTTTTTGCATTACAGAAATTAAGTGAAATTAAAACGTCAGCTCAGTCAGTCTTAGCAGATGTAAACATACACAGCAAATGCCAGAGTAGAAGAAAAAAGAGGGTTTTAAGCAGTTCGCCTTTTGTCGGCAACTCTTTAGGGGGAAGCGAGATTTTTAGGGTGAATAAAAATCAGAAGCACAAAGAAGGTCTCTTGCGTAGACAAAGGTTTGCTGCATGAAAATCCCATTTATCAAAAAATGTTTCATAAGCTTTGCAATATACTTTTCAGTATAATATATTACTTATCTGATCCAATTTACTGTAAAACTTTAAACTGACTATGACGCCCATCTGATTTAAATTTAAATTGGACTGAACTTAAAAACAAGTTGAACAATTAAGATTGAAAATTTTTTGGTGATGTTTTTTTAATGCGGAAATAAATTGATGGAATGTTGTGTACCAATTTATATGACATGTGGAAAACTAAACCGTTTTTCATTCGTTTGAAAAAGTTAACATGAAGTGGTTACTATCAAATATCAACTATATATATAGAAACATATCTATTTCTTACGGTTAAGTTCTTACATAAACCAATAAACCATTACCATGTTTTAATTAATTTTAAATTGTCATTTTTGTTTGTTTAAATTTGCCCCAGATTAGATTAGATGAAATTGCGACGAATCGTTTCCTCGTCAGAAAAATGGAATAGTCTGGTAAATAAATTAAAAAATGTAATCAATTTCTCCTATACATACATATAGCTTCCGTGCCTTACTTTTGACTTTTGAAGTAAGGGTTATCACCCGAATGTTTTGAAAATCGAGGCAGTTCTCTTCAAGCCATTTCACGATGACTACTTCCCCTCAATTCCGATCCGAAATATCGGAGCTAACCTGGGTTTCCCTTTCCCTCCTCGAGCGAGCATATTTTTTTATGCACCCGTTACCCTTCAACTGGAAAAATAATCAGTTTCATTTTCGCCCCTTTTCTGAGTTGAAATGGCGTCTTTTCCCCCATTTATTTGTGCTTGCCTTCACCTTCTTCGCTGGAACTATATTATGCATGACTTTTCTCCTCTCCCATTTGTTCCACTGGGGGATATTAACGTCACCCATTCCCGTAGTAAACATTCTCAGTTTCCCCATCATCGCAATGTGCAGCACTCTGACTTGCACGGCAGAAGTAGTATGCATTGCATACGGACCCGAGCTTGAGATTTATCTCAATGGACTTCGAGCTCTGGAAATATCCTTCCAGTCAGAGGTGGCAGAAATGGAACTGGACACCCTAAATGAAAACCAAGTTGCCGCAACTAAAAGGAAAATGAGGCGCATACGAAAGAGTGAGTACATTGGCCACCTCCTTTGTTTCATGATGGTTGCATTCCCAGTCGGAGTATTCCCGTTGGTTTTCTTTGGAACTGCTTGGCATTTGGACCCCTTCTACTTCATTTGGGAGGATCACTTTCTCCCTCAAGCTGAGTATAGATCACTTCCCATCATCGTTGGAGTGTGGCTTTTCCGTTTCTTATTGAATCTCTTGATGGTCTTGGAAGTGTCGAGGATGGCGCTGCTAGGCGTAACAATTATGCCCGCAATGGTCCAAATCTATCAAGTTCTGTTGGACACCATGATGACAGACCTTCGTCATGTGGAAGCTGAGCATGGGAGGAAAATTGTGACAATTTACACTCAACTCACGCTGCTCCACAACGTCGCTCAAAAATTTGTGTCGACGGTCATCGCAATTAATATGAAAACGGGGCTGGTACTCATGGTTCTCATGACCTGGGCTACTTTCAACGCGTATGGAATATTGCCCTTGGAGTTGTACTGGATTTGCCCTATTGCTACCATTGGAATTCCGGTGTTTATACAAGCCACGCTGCCTCAAGCAGCTCATGTTCATGATCAAAGCAAGGCCCTGATTTGGAGGTGGCAAATTGCTTGTCGAGGGTGGAAGTTGAAGAGTGGGAGGAAAGATGTGGAAGTTAGGAAAAGGGTGGAGAGTAGCAGGCCAGTGTTTTGGTGTTGTGGAAGCTACTTTCGAATTAAACATTCGACGATGGTTACCTACATCATGGCTATTGTTGATAGGGTTGTGGATGCTTTGTTAGGAATAAAGGTTGATTAAGGTTTTTTTTTTCAAAACCAAATTGTTTACCTTCTTTTTAAATAGGATTTATGTATAGTAGAGTTTTACATCGTGCTTACGTATATGAAAACCATTCGATTATAAAATTTCTAGGATATATAAAATATGGTGTATTGCAATGAACATATTTCAATTTTAAAAATACAACATGCAATTGAATCTTTGGATTTTTTTAAAGTACGATTGAAAAATTGTTGCAAACTTAGAAATTGAGGTAGCACCACGAATGATAGCCATCATGCTTCAAATGATATGCTTTAAACTATCTAAAACTATTCCAGTATATGCATACATCCAATCCGGAAATGCTTTGTTGTATAATATTTAATTAACGCACAAACGAATTTATCTGTTCATATTTATGTACAGTCGTGGTCAGGTGTTTGAATCCTTGAATTTGTGAAATTTAAAACCGTCGTGGACTGCTTATTTTTCAATATGTTTTCCAAACTTTTTCCTACGAAATGTTCTAAATTGAATGGGCTGTCTGATGCTATGCTTCTTTAAGTGCTATGTTGAGCAGTTTTGACATGGCAAGCAAAAATATGCATCGCCTTCAAAATTTGAATGGACAGGAAAATAAGTCCTTAATAGAATTGTGGGGATTACTTTTGTTTCTGAGCATTTTGTTCGGGTTTGAAGGTTAAATTGGGATTATTACTAATTTCTGTTAAATGTACATGCTTATTCGTTACATAATTGTCTAAGGAAAGTACATAACGGTCAGTAATAAACAAAGGTAATCGTAAACCTTTATGAAATTGGTTTTAAGCGTAAAATATCGCAGAAATAACCAATTTAAAAGTAAAAACGGTCACTAGTGACATCCACGGATTCTCCCAAGTCGGATGTGTGGCAAAAATACCAAAAAATAGGGCCCCACGAAAAAATTATACCAATAGTTGATAGTGGTATGACTGGGGCAGCGAGGAATAACCGAGGTTAACTGTCCCAGAGATTCAGAAACTCGTACAGGATCAGCATGGATGAAGTCTTGGCCGAAAGACAATCGCATGAGGACTTCAATGAAATGGTTTGCAGAGGTTTCCGTCCAGTAAAACGCCAACCACAGACCAATACACACATGAGAAACTGGTTGACATGGGCAGGAGAAAGTACCCTTGGTTTCCCCGCAGTAGCGGGACCACACAGTTGGATTTGAATCTGTTTCCAGGTTTCCCACATACATTATGGGTGTTTTTAGGGTCAAGATTGCAAAGGTTTGTTCTTGTCTGACCACAGGAACTTGTCCCAACACTGCAGAGACACCTAGGGTACTTTCTCTTGCCCATGTAAACCAGTTTGTCATGTATGTATTGGTCTGTAGTGGGCGTTTTTCTGGACGGAACCCCCTGCAACAAGCATCATTGAAGTCCTCTTGCGATTGTCTTTCGGCCAAGACTTCATCCATGCTTATTCTGTACGATTTTCTGAATCTCTGGGACAGTTAACCTCGGTTATTCCTCGCTGCCCCAGTCATACCACTATCAACTATTGGTATAATTTTTTCGTGGGGCCCTATTTTTTGGTATTTTTGCCACACATCCGACTTGGGAGAATCCGTGGATGTCACTAGTGACCGTTTTTACTTTTAAATTGGTTATTTCTGCGATATTTTACGCTTAAAACCAATTTCATAAAGGTTTACGATTACCTTTGTTTATTACTGACCGTGAAGTACTTTCCTTTCACAATTCTGTAACGAATAAGCATGTAAAATTAACAGAAATGATTAATTATACTAATGTCATCTTCAGACCCGATCAAAATGCTCAGAAACAAAAGTTATCCTCACAATTCTATAAAGGATTTATTATCCTGTCCCTCTAAATTTTGAAGGCACTGCATATTTTTGCTTGCCATGTCAAAACTGCTCAACCTGGCGCCTCACAAAGCAAAGCATAAGAAAGCCCATGCAATTTAGAACATTTCGTAGGAAAAAGGTTGGAAAAAATATTGAAAATTGTGTAGTCCACATCAGTTTATAATTTCACATATTCAAGGATTTAGACACATGACCACGACTGTATGTCATTTATGTTACAAACAATTTTAAAATCCGTTTAACCATATTTTCCCCTAAAATACAACCTTCACTACTGTTAAGGTTTATTTAATTTAAAATCATTGTCTAATAAAAATTTAGCATATTATCACGCCCGTTTTGAATAAGAATTATTTACGAAAAAAACATCTGAAAAGTGGCCAAAATTGACAAATAATCTATTTTTACCAACTCATTCATGACCTCTTGCATCTTGTGTTAAACTTAAGCAACTGTTATTGATCAGAATTGATGAGCGAGAGTATGTGAACATTTCCTGTGGTCAGCAATTTCTGACGAGTTTTTACTTTTGAATTTTTAACTGCGTGTACTCACAGTTTATAGGTTATAAACTGTTTTAGACTTTTTATCGCCTTTACCAAAAACCGTGAAAGCACGCTTTATATTTATCCGCTTTAATGTTGCTGACAAAAAAATACAGAAAAGCAGGGTAAGCAAACACATTTTATAAGGAAAGTTGGAGCTTGACAATTAAAGTACGCACGTAAAATGTGGAAATGCATGTGTGCTCTTGGAACTTCATTACCCTAAATCTGATGCCGATGGGATATTCCATTTTACCGCCTTGGTAACACTTTCATTAAAAAATCAATTTAAAAAAAATCATAATATTTATTCTAACTGAACAAAAATTGAATACATTTATAATTCAGCGTTTCTAATCTCCATTTAAAATTGCTTTCACTTGAATCTAAATGCAATATTTAGTGAAAAATCATGATGATCATTACGACAAGGTTGAATAGTCCATGTGTGACTTGCTTGGCTATTTTTATCATGATCATCATCAAATTTGTGATGGGCTACAGGGATATTAAGTTTGAACAGGGTCTTTCCAACCTTCAAAATGGAGGCTGTACTCTCCCCGAAATAAAAAAATGGTGGGAAGCTCGTTTAACTGAAAGGGCTACCTCATCCCCTCGTGTGTTTCCGCTCTGCATAGCCAAAATCAACAAAGGTGACTGGCCATCTGAACTCTCCAACTTCCGGGATATTCTCAACAACTTGCAAACAAAGAACGAGCGCTTGTTGCAGCCTAACAAGCATTTTTTGAAAGATGATAATACTCTTCTTCGACCCGTAAGTTGAAGCTGCAGATATAAACTGAAGATCATGATTTTTACTATTCTTCTTCTTAAATTAAATGATCGTATTCTACAGATCAAAGCAAGTCAAATTAAAATCACAGTAAAAAAGGGGGAAGAGATGATGACTACGAAAGGGTTGGTTCTGGCCCACTGGACAATTTTTAAGCTAAGCTTCAGACGCCCAGCAAAGGCTGTCATTGTTCAAGCCATCACTGGACCGTTGGGACTTCCTGGAGGAGAGTTTAGCGTAGACTTGAGATGTGGCAAGCAGACTAATGAGAGCCACCCAGATTTTGCAAGCAAATTTATTGAAAGTTCGTTTGTTATCCCTTGCTCCTACACTCCAAGATCGGCTTATCAAGCTCCAAATGTTTTTGTTTTTGATGGCAAGCGCGGCCCATACACCGGGAACACAGTGACTTTCAAGTGGCGGTGGATTGAGGCGAACTGTCTTGAGACGGCGTTCTTCCAATTCATGTATATAAATTTATTTTGACAAATTTCTTGATTGGAAACTGCAGTATATTTAATTTTAACGTGGGCTGTTTTTTTATTTAAAGGGTAATTTCCACTACTGACAAGCACTTCACGGCTTATCAAATTTACTTGACTCCCTTGATGTATCTTGAGAAACCCGTGACCTCTTATGGAATGCCTACCCCAATTCTCTTTGGATATAAAAAGGGGGGCGATGTTAACGTAGACTGCTCAGAAGCAGCTGGGATGAACTTCATGACGAAGCCGGAGTTCAGGATCCCACCTAATATTGAGTATGACAATTGTGTTACAAAATGGATTGGAAGGGAGAAGGGGCTGATGGGCTACACTTGTCCTCCAGGACCATTCAAGTGTGGGAAATCTGCGTGGTGGAGCTCAGAGGAGGAGCTGAGGGAAAAACGGAATGGTTGGTTGAAGTTTGTAAAGAGGAGGGATAACTTTAAGAATTGCTGTGAGATGAATGTCAAGAAACTGCCACCACCGGATACTACAACTACTACAACTCGAAAAACAACTACCACCACTCGAAAAACAACTACAACTCCAACAACCACAACAACTCGAAAAACAACTACCACTCCAACAACTACAACTCCAACAACTACAACAACTCGAAAAACAACTCCAGTCACAACTTCAACAACTATTGCAACTTCAAAAACAACTTCAAAGCTGGATCCGAAAATCTTAACAAGTCCGATGAAGCTGGTGTTGTTTACAACTCCAGCCACAACTTCAATCACAACTTCAAAGCCATTGGATTTGAGTAGTTCGACACCACCAAGCACAACTCCAGAAGAATCATCATCATCTTCTACTTCAAGTACGACGGAAAAAAATTTGATTGTTATGTCTGGCTTTCCCACAGTTCCTCCTCCTCATCCTCTAAAAAAACTTTTCCGAACCGTCTCCCCCCGCCGACGCAAAACTACTACTCTCGGCCCCTTTCACCAAAAACTCCAAGAACTGAACACGAGAACTCTTGAAACCGAAAAGGAAAGTAAGGTTACGCATGGCGAGCTCTGTATCTTTGTCTGGCTGGTGGCAATTCCCTTGGCGGACCATATTGCCCGATACTACAAGGACCTTCCTAACTTTCACGGAATTGGACTAGGATTTTGGCTTTTGTCTCACGTAACCATTCACACATTCGCCATCGTTGTAGTCTGGTTCTCCTTCGGACTGATAGTTGGCACCGGAGAAAATAAGCTTGGAAATGTGTCAGTTCTCCACTTTTTCCTTGGCTCCGTTACCACCATTCTCCAACACGGAGGATTTATCAGCGCCCTTCTCAGTTGGGGAGAAAGGAAGGAAAGTCATGCCTTCAAGTTTGTAGCTGGTCACTCCCTCGGTGGAAAAGTGGCTTATGGATTTGCCCTCCTCTCAATCCTCCTCTCGGATGCTAGTTGGGCGATAAAGTGGATCAGTTTTGGGATTGTGATTATGATTTGCCTCGGGGTTGGAGCCTCAATTTATTTGGAACATAAGCAAGATGGGATACTAGGCTTAACTTATCATAGGCCAAGATGTCCTGTTCTCCAGCGGTTGCAAATGGACGAGGGATTTAGTCCTCCATTGATGAAGGAGAAGGTTATCGTGCTGATTGTGATGAGTGGACTCCTCTTCTGTATTTATGTTTATATGGTTGCTGTACATCATCAAGTGCATGAATATGTGCAAAATATGTAGCAGGTTTTAATATTTAATTTGTTTAATCATCCCTTTAATTTTACTTTAGTAGTGTCAAATGTGTCATGTCATGTCATTTCATTTCCTGCGTAGAATTAAATCAAATGATTTGTTGTGTCAATTTACTTCCGCTTCCTTAAACCTCTTAAGTTAAGATTCATCTTCACTCATCTTATGTAACTTTGCATACATTAAAAGTAGCCTCATGTATTTTCTTTTACTTGCTCATCATCATCATCATCCCATCTCAATTTCAATCCATTATTCATCAGTCGTCGTAGACTCGATACAAAAATACAATATGCACAAAGGAAACAGAGAATAACAGAAGCTCTCAAGGAGATTACATACAAATAGGTTGGGAGAGACAATGGAAAAGCTCGTCAGCTCAGCTCACATTTGATAAGATGAAGAAGATGAGTCATGAAGTATATATGGTTCGCTTCGTGTATTGTGCTTGTCAGTTCAGATTTTGACGTGAAGCTGCTGATACTTTCAAGAAAAAGGAGAAGAAGCGTATTACAATCCTTTATTTACGCTCTACTGCGCTGCAAAGAAGTAAGAGAGGTTCTTGCATAAGGTCGTCGTAATATTCCATTCCATTCTACTAACATTATATCAAGGTGGTGGTGATAAACATCACATCAGCATCAGCAAGCCCATTGTAAAATTTACACGTCCTACTCGTACGTATGATATTATGATGTACAATGTTACAACCAGAAAAAAAATAGCAGGTGAAAAATATCCGTTGTAAAGTAGTTGAAGTTGATCTTACCTGGAATCCCATTATTATATGGTGGTATGAGTATGAGTCAATGAACAGGTGGAAATATAGAGGAACGGAATGGAATAACTGACCAAAGGATAAATAATGATAATGATGATGATACATTATTAATATTACAGCATTTCTACACCATGCCAGACTACTTACCACTTACAACTTTTCATAACTCAAAGCCATAATCATCATCATCATCATTAAAATGAATACATAAGGAAAATTTAGCAACTGGCGTTATAGTCATAAAAGCATAATGTTATCTAAAATTTAATTTCTGTTGCTAACTGAGTAACAAAATTTTTCTTGGAAAAATGCTCCAGGAAAAATGAATATTTATTTCATCTTCAACTTTAACTTTAGTCGAATGTGAATGAATGTCACTCAATCTGATTCTAGTTAATTAACGAACAATGTAAAATTGTGCAGTTAGTATTTATTTTTTTATTGGGAAATCCCTTTTGACTGGGTCCTCTTGGTCTACACCATTCTACTTTTATGCTAATGTCAAGAAAGCCAATGATCATAAATGTTTCATTTGATTTGGGATTGGATTGGATTGGATGATTGCATTGCATTGCGCAGTTACAAAATATTTATTGGCATTGGCAATGAATGGCAACTAACTGGCAACCATTGCAATTGTAATTGTTGCTATCTAGATCATTGATAACATAACATAACTACATAACATTTAAGTTGGCTAGTAAACAAAAAAAGATAGGTTGGTAAACAGTTGCAATATTATTATTAGTGAATTGAATAAAAGTACAGCACGTCGTATAAATTCGACACATGTCAATTATTGCCCCAGAAGCACAAAAAAGTTTTTGTCGGCTTTGAGGTTGGTTGTTGCTTATTGTAACTTGACTGTGGCAAGCGGTGAAGCGTATAAAATGAATCATCACAAATAAATGATAAATTCACCACCACCATGCACGGCAATAACATGTGAGTAGTTGGTGGTCTGGTCTGGTCTCTCCTGGTCAACAGGTTTCCCAATCAATGGCTTCAATGTTGGGTATACTTAATGTAATGTAACATATAAATGATGATTATTATTATGGGATGATAGTTCTCCATAACATAACACAAAACATCATGCACAACATGCATAATTGCGACAAGACAGTGGGAAAAATGAGTCTAATATTCTGAAAAGTCTTGCAAAAAAATACTATCGCATGACTTTGAAAAGGACAAAGTATTTTGCAAGCGAAAAGCTTGAACCAAAATGGCGTGGAATTATTGCAACAATTTTATTTCCTTTATCCTTCCCTTCTTCCTTCCATGTTTGGTACTTTACTTCCACTTTTGTTTTTTTTGTGTAGCTTAATGAAACTTGCTGGTATGGTGGTGTGGTGGTTGTTGTTGATGATGCTTGATTTGATGGTCATAAATGTAATTAGTAAGGTTGCAGGTTGGTGATGGTGAGGATGATGTTGATGTTGATTAGGGTTATGCAACAATACAACAGACGAAAAAAATACTCATTAGTTTTGGCCTGTAGTTTTTAAAAAGTTTTTATTTTGGGAAGAATTCCTTCCGGTTGTTCAGATTTAGACTGAAAATTATGTAATAAATGTAGGATTAGTACGATGAACCTTGAACTCTGGTATCAGATTTTGGTGCATGAATCATTGATCGTTTTAAAATATCGACGGTAATTGCATTGGTGAGTAAATTTCTTGGAAAATTTGAGACTTTTATTCATTTTACAATAATACCAAGTAGCGGCCATGTGAAGTTGGTATTGGCGTATAATTTATGAATGTGAGAATTTTCTTTGCTTGGAATACTTCATTAGCAACTAAGAAGAAGTCAAACAATGTGTGTCAACATCATTCTTGTCTTGTTTTTAGTTTTCAATGAACAAAACTACAAACGTTCCTATTATTTACGTAATAGGTCTTATCTGGAAATCCCAGTTTTATTATCAAAGCTACCTTCTAAACCTACTTGAACTTTTGCTACTTTGGACAAGTAGCAAAATTTCGCAAAAAAACTCAACACTTAAACGGTTTTGATGCTGAGAAAAATACACTCGTTATTTTATTTTCATTCATATTCATAAGTAAACGGTTATTATGCAAGATTGTTGAAATATTTTTGTTAGGAATAAATATAACTTTACTGCCAACGCCAACTGCAGTGCATAAAATGCATTATAAACTACTTTAAAAATGAGCCCAAAACCTAAAAAAATGCTCCTGTGAACTTATTTGATTTTTGGATGATAAAATATGTCTTCTGGGTCATCATCATTCTTGCTATTAACAATTAAGTACATGTTATTCAATGCGAATATATATATTTTAAATAAATGAATTCTAGCAAACAGTTTAGCACCTTATCTCATCTTATCTCATCGTCAATATGAAATTGAATGAAAGGGAAAAAAGGCCCAACGCGTAACGAAATTGAGAGCAAAGCTCTTACCATGCAAATGCATGCACACACGACCAACCGGCCACCACCACCGGCACATACGTCAGTCAAGTCAAGCCAGAATCTGACTAACAAAGCAAATAATATAATACAATGTAAAAATGTAATACTTATACAAGATACGCACTCGCAACGCAACGCAGTAAATAGTAAAGCATATAAACTTGCTCTTATTTTTCCCATGAGCTATAAAGATTAGTTAACTAAATTCTAATTGCGTTTTGTGTCATCATCAACAACTCAACTTTGATTATTTATTCATGAATCTAATGACGAATATACGAATGAATGATTTTGATTTTTAAAACACCAACAAAAAAACAAGAAGAGAAAGGACAAGAGCATAATAATATTATGTCAAAGTAAAATGACGAGATTAGATGTTTAGATTTTATCACTTTTTACTTGTTACGTGCATATCAGCAAAATGCGCCAAAGTGTCTAGGTTGATGAGTAGACGTCTTTGGCGCTAATTAATTAAAGTCAATCCCAAGAAACTGGAGCAATTACCAAAAAAATGGGTTGATGATGCTGATGATACTCCTGATGATCTTGACTAGTTAAAAGTAATCGATTAAATAGGGCGTTTTTTCTGACTATTTTATCTGAAAATTTCCTAGTATGCAATAATGTAATAGATAGGTATGAACAATTAAAAAAAATATTGGAATTTTGTTGCATTCGCACGTCGTCCATTGTTTTTTTTTGCTGCTGATGCGAATGTCATTTCCGTCGGGGTCGTTTGATGAGCTATATGATTGTTTTGCATGCCGAACATGACGTCAAGGTTAATCTCACGCAAAATGCATGGTAACTCTTAAGTGATTTATGTGGTCGATGGTCGATTTACATGGTTGTTTTTTTTGCTTACCTACGTATAAGACATGTACGTAAGACAACGTGTAATGAAATCCAAATCCAAGCCAAGAATGACATGTGTATCCTCATTTCCCAATGCAATGCAATAATAATAATTCTAAACAATGATCGTTAGAAACTGCAGGATTTCTTGTATTGCTCATTAAGTTACATACATAATACAAAAGTGCATTAATACATACATAAATGGTTCGCTAATTAATCACTCATTATTATCTTTGCTTGTCACGTCTTTTGCCGGAAAGAGAGGAATTAAAAAATGAGCGTACGTAAACATGTTCAAGTTCATATTAATTGTGCCTACGATCAAACAAACATAACTATCGTAAATTAAGGTACCCCCATCTCATTCCATATTCCATTAAACGTGTTTTTCATATTGATTATTAGAATAAAATTACAAGCAAAAAAGTTGTTTTTAAATACAAGTTTTTCTTCCAAATCCCGAGAATTCATTGACTGACGTAAGTAACCTATCCTAACAAACACTCCAGCTCCAGGATAAACCCAGTTACAAATCATGTCATAATAGACGTCTTATTAATTGTACAGGTTCTGCATCATCAGACAAAGTTGAATATTTTTGTGTCATTATTATTAGTCACAAGCAATTTTGCAAATTTAGCACGACCACTCCTTTTTTCCAGAAACCAATTTATACTAGTTTTTAAAAAAGTAATACTAGTTTTACCAATCATGTTCTTTAGGTACATATCATGTACATTTTTGCAAGTATTTGATTTTTGTAATCAACTAACACCATTTATTAGGATTCCTAATATAATGTTCCAACTTTTTCCTTTTTTTTCTCCAGACATACCCAAATTTATTGTATGAATTAACCACCATTTAAAATAAATTTATTTACCTCTTTTGCGTCAGCGAAGGGCGAAATCAAAGTTAACCCAAACGCCATGCATGCCACGCAACACCTTTGATACTCACCCATCCCATTTTAAATACAATGATTAGAATAACGCAGCTGCTTCTTTTGTATTTAGTTAGCTACCTGTATTATTTACCCAATATTTATGCTAATTAACAAGAAGGAGGAACATCTCAATGGAAATTGAAATCCTTCCTTGTAAAAGTTGTAAACTGCATATTAAATTTATTCATGCGGCAAAACTCCATTACATCAAAACAAAAAGTCTAGCATTATTTGCTGATTCATTCCTTGCTCCTAAAGTCAAGCAAGACGAGAAAAAATGAATCAGAAAATAAAACTCGTATTGTTCCTTCTTCTTCACAAAAGTAGCCATGAGGTTCGGTTGTTGGTTGAGAGTGTTATTGATGATGATTATGAAGATATGAAATAAAAGAATATCTCTATAATATGATACTTAAGTATATGATGAGAATTTATGAAGAAAAGCTTTGACGTAAGAAAGGAACGATGAGTGAGCGAGTGAGTGAGTACCTGTTTTGTATTCGCATGCATGCATCAACATCATATCACCCATCAGCATCATGTCTGCATGCAAAAAAAAGTTTGTGGAGTGGAGTTGGACGTCGTATATGTATCATTGTTTAAGAAAGGTGCTTGTTGGGCATCCCCAAATGATGATGATGATTGTGAATTGTGGTTTGGTTTTGGTTTCGCTATATCCTTATCATATTCACCAAACAGATAACAATTAAGCCCCATTTTTTTGCGTGCTAAAAGCTCCTCACTCAAATATAAAGACGTACAATGGGCTCCGGTCCAAGCGCATTTTGCATCATCAACTCGGACAGTCAACACACACGTGAAGAAATAAATTGTGCGCAAAGAAAAATAAGTATTCTCCACACAGTGACTTTTTTTTAATTGCTCAAATAAATTGTTAAGTTTTTTTTCGTCCGTCTTCTTCAATTTTTTTACAAAAATGAGTCGCTTCATAATTTTGTGTTTGGTGGTCGCCATCTCGATCAGTGAAGGGTATGCAGCTTCCCTCAGATTTAAGAGACAACTTATTCCTAGAGAGTTCCAGAATATCAATATTGAGAACTATCTCAAGGTAAGCTGAGAAAAATAACAATAAAGGAAAAAAATTATAGTAAATTTTGGTTGAAAACAAAAGCAATTTTCAAGCCGGCGTCCATTTCCGGCAAAATATTTTGATGAAACAAAACAACACACGCAATAGTTGCCTAGATTATCATTTTTGGCTCGTCATTTTCGTGTCCCTAATCTGATTCTTTATATATTTTCTACCCTTTTATAAAATTAGACCAAATCACAAAAAGTGTCTAGATGGAATCTTTTTTTCGCCCTAAAATCCCAAATAAATTTTTCTCTTCCGTGTGTTTGTGACATTGCTTGACTTTTTTTTGCTTAAAATCATGTTTTCACACTTCCGTTCTCACTCTCTCGCCAATACAAATAACGCCAATTGTGATAAGGAAGCGTAAAATTTTAAGTGCTAAAAAATATTGCTAAACTAAATTTTTCTATGCATTTTATTTTTTGTAGAACGAGCGTGCAGTCAGATTCCAGCTCAAGTGCATCATTGACGATGGCCCATGTGTAAGTTGAACGCCGCATGAAAAAAAAACAAATAAATATCCCTTCATTTTTCATCATCATCCCTCCTATTCTGATTATGATCATTATATAACCTCTTTTCTTGAGCAAAGTGGACTAGCCACTGATTCTGCTTTTTTCTAGTGCTCCTTTATTTCTACTACTTCTTTTTTATTTATGATATAACCATTCATGATGATCATGATGATGATGATGTTGCATAACCTCATTCTCTTCTAACTTATGACTATTAATGAATGAGCTGAACTAATTAATATTGAAAACTTTCTCTCATCCCCATCTCATTTCAATTCTCATCCATGTCATCATGTCAAAAGAACTAACTGCTTATAAATATGTCTTGTGTCTTGTGTTGTTTACAGGACAGAATAGGCAAATACTTGAAAGTGACCATCCCAGAGTTGTTAGTCAATCAATGCGCCAACTGTGATATGGCTCAACGAGAGAGAGCTGGCAAGCTCGTGTCACACATTCAACAAAACTTCCCAGTGGACTGGGAGAGGGCTGTTAAGAAATTCCAAGTGAGTAGCGTATGTACACCAACAAACATTATTAACTATAAAAAATACGCATCATGCAATCCAAACACCAGACACCAAATAAGTGGTCCTCTTTCAAACACAAAAAAGAAGGGAGCAATAATAATTATTTGCAATGTTAAATTGCTATTTGCTTATCGCTCCCTATAAACAACTACTAACCATGATGATGCAAATGAATGAGATTGAGATGAGATGAAATCTCTCATCTCTTCTGATGAAATGCAAATCAAATGGCGCAGTTGAAATCTTTATTGAAAGTTGATCTGATTTGCAATTGACAATAAATGTGCTCATGTGTCAATATCCTTTTTTTCTTCTCTGAATAGGGTGGTCTTGTCAAGCCTGAAGATGCTGCCAGGCTCGAATCCGTTTTGGGAGTGAAGCTTGACCCTAAGCTTGTTGGACCTATGGATGCCACTTCTGCTGCTCCACCAGCTGCCACCTCTTCTGCTGCTCCAGCTAGTACTCCTGTTGCTAAGGCTGTTGAGGTTCCAGCTACCTCTGAAGTTCCAATTAGTACTACTGCTGCTGCCGTTGTTGCTACTTCTTCTGTGGCACCACCAGCCGCTGTGTCCTCAACCGCTGCCTCTGTGCCTGTTGTTGCCGCTTCATCTTCTGAAGCTCCTGCTGCACCTTCTTCTTCAGCTGCCCCAGTTCCGGTTGTTGCTGCTTCATCTTCAGAAGCTCCTGCGGTTCCTTCTTCTTCAGCTGCCCCAGTACCAGTTGTTGCTACCTCCTCTGCTGCTCCAGAAACTAGTCCTGCTGCCGTTGCTTCATCATCATCATCAGAAGCTCCTAAGGCTGCTTAAATAGAGAGGCTTATTAATTATTCTTCACTCAAAATCCTTTTAATTATTTTTATTGTTTTTTGTAAACTTTACCTAATTATTTTCTCAGATAGGATTATATTACTATTAGGAGCTTCCTCTCGTTTTCGACAAACAAACAAACAAAAATGAAACCTTGACACTTAAACAAAAAATATCTTGTAAAGCTGAAAAGCAGGAGAAGGACGGACAGACAAACAAAAAACTATACTTGTGATAATTTTTATTGTAATTTTTATGAAATAATTCAGTTTTTCAAGAAACTTTTCAACGGCGTAGAAGTTAGAAAACCACCGTTTTAGAATAATATTGAATATTAATATAATGATAATAATATGATACTGAGATAAATATGTGCTGCACTGACATAATATCAAAGACTTGAGAAAAATATACAGAAAATAATTTTTAAAAAAGAAATGAAATCCCATTCTGATTTTTTTGTCGTATTAACGTCATTCCAATTATATGCTGTAACGTGTAACGTAGTAAATTGTAGTGGTCAAGCCCAACGCCAATTATACATAATTCTTCTTTGAGGTGGTTTACCCGCAACCCATTAATAATTGTGAACCTAAAGGAAATCCTTGAAACAAAAAAAAATTTGCAGTTTGACTTAAACTTTTTATGGTAAACGGTTCGGTTGGTTGCATTTCGTTTTGATTGTGATTATACCTTGGAGCATCAAAGAGGATCATGGTCCATAAATAAGCATAAAGATGAGAAGAACCTTGATAATTTTCAAGTTTTTTTCTTTTAGCAGCAATATATTTACTACTTTTGGCAGCAAAAATGTTCAACATTTCTTTCCTTCTTTTTTGCAACCAAAACCAAGACCAAGCTCAAACTCAAATATGAATTGATGATGAAGAACAAGGAGAAGCTGTATCAAACCCGGCGTTCGTTCTCCTACTGCATCATTCTTTTTGGGTAGAGGAGCATGAAGTGGAACGAACAGGAGTATTTTTCCATGCTTCGCACGTTCCTTCACTTCATTCTGATCAGAAAGAGGAGAGAAACATCTCAACATCTCAACCGTCTCAACCTCTTTTTTCTTCATCTTCTTCTTTCCAACTTTTATTATTTTTTTGGCAGAAATGAACAAGCCGCTATCCAATATTAACTATGTATTTTTATCCGATTTCCAGCCAGTTTATTGGAACGGCTGCTCCTATTTTGGTTGTATGTAATAATCATCTTTATTGCGAGAGGGGCTGACCATTTGGGTAAAATAAAAGAGGCTTTATTGAACATTGAGGAAATCGACGTTGAGGTACAATCGTACAATGTCAAATGGGCTGAAAAGAAGAAGACGATGGCAGAAGATGATGATGATGATATTATTTGATGATGGGTATGGGAGACATTACTCGTAAATGGTGTTTCTGCTGTGAATGAGATGATGAGATGAAAGGAAATGAGAAGATTATTGTTCAAAGCCAAAGCCAATATAAATAAATGAAATGACCGTGTGTGTGGTTATGTGTGTCCCTCCGCAACCCATTCCACACATATATTGTATTTGTCTTGTATTGTATTATGTATCATTTTCATCCATTCTTTCTATCCATCCTCCTCAAAAGACAAGACTGATTGTGTGTGATAAAGTGACCATTTCCAAGGCTCTTATGTTGCTCCTTACCTTTTTTCATCATCTCAAGCAAAACACACAAGCTGCAATGCAACCTTGCCACATTGCATTTCTTCCATTCCAGTCTAAAAATAAGTTGGGCTTCAAGAGCAAACAGAAAAGGAGCTCCCTTTTGGTGTGAATTTTTCATGAAGGTTAGCCTGACTTGGCTTGACTTGACGTGACTTGAACGTGTTGATGTTGAACAGGAGTGTGTTATGTTATATGTTATGTTTTGCTCAAACACCAAGACGCATTTTGGGGTTTAAATCATCGGCTTTGCTTCATGGTAATGTTGCTGTCACGTCATATTATGGACTTTTTATCTCCCGTTATTTTATGCAAAAAAAAGTCCAATTTCTTTTCTAGATAAAACCGCAATTTACCAGGTCATATATATGGCAAAGGGGGATTTGCCAAGCCGGTTATAATGGGAATCTAGGGATTTCTCAAGGTAAACTCATATTGACAAGTTTCTGGTAAAGAACAAGGACGAGAACAAGAAGGAGGATGATAAAATTAGATTTGAGTTTGAAAAAGGGATTTGTTTTGGGTAAAGGAAATGTCATGTCTGGGTTTGATGTGCCATGTTGCATCATCATATCATCATCGAAAAACTATCAAATGGATCTTGTGACAAGGATGAGTTTTTCAAGGATGCTGTTGACCATGAAATTCAATTACGGCCACCAAACCAAAACATCCCAAAAACTTTCAATTTTCGTAAACCTCAAGGATCAAGGATGATGATGTGATGTTTTGGGCAAAGGTAAAAGGTTCCTAGGGACTTGAACTGCAATGCAATGCTGATGATGGTTCTTTGGTACTGGAGAAGGTCATTGTTGTGGTAGGTATGTATAAATACATCCTGATTTTTTGGACTAACATCTAAATCCCATTTTATTTCTCCAGTCAAACAAGATACTTCTCTGTGAGCAAAGTTTTTAAAAGTTTTAAAGAATTTTCAAATTTTCCCAAAGTTTTCAACAAAAAAATACTCAGAAATTATGGCTGTTTCAAGAAATCTTGCTTTGGCATTAGCCCTCTGTGTTGCCACCGCTTGGATTGCAAGCGCAATTGACACCCAGTTGGACAGGTAAATAAATTAATTTACGCCGTGGTTTGGATTTTATTTTCGGAGTTGGAATTTTCTTAATTAATTTCTTGTCTTGTTTTTCCTCTTATTTTGAATAGAATCAACGTGGAAAAATATTTGCAGAATAGGCCACTCGTGGAAGAGCACATGCGCTGTTTAGTTTACTCAGGTTTGAATTAATACCAGAAAAATTAGATCATCACTTTATTTTTGTGGGGACGGAACTGGAACAAGTTTCACAGCATTTTTTTTCTTCTTTTTACAGGACCTTGTGATGCGATTGCGAGCGAGATGAAAATTAAGTGGAAAACAGATTATTTTTTTGCGTAGTGTTATGTTGTGTTATATTATATTCTCTGCCCTTTCCTTCCTCTCCGCTTTAAAATTTCTTGTTCTCAGCCCGTATCACAATAATATTGTCCGGTTAATCTGGATTATTCCAGACTTATCTTTGTTTATTGCGGTTGCTAATTGCTATAATTTCCATGCTCTAGTTTTAGTAATCATCATCATAATGATAATAAAAAAGTGGAAGTGGTTTTAATTTTTTATGTTATGTTCTCTCTCATTTGGGAATATACAGGACTGTTTTTCACATACAGATACTCCGGAATTACAACCTCTCGTTGCAGAGTGTGCACACCGGATCAGGAGAGGAAACTCAACCGTATTGCTCAACACTGGCAACAAAATTACCCAGTGGTAAGGAAAAAGAAAACACAAATAATTTATTTCTAATTATCATTGGTGGGCAGTGGGCAGGCTACCGGATACTTTTACAAATTTTCTAAACTTTAATATTTTCATCATTTTTTTTAAAGGCCTGGAGGGATCTCACCAATATGATCGCCCAAGGTTAATTAACCTCCATTAGACTAATGGATCTCAGTTTGTATATATTGTACTTATCACTTTTTCAAATAACTAATCCTTTTTGTTAAGTCAGAGAGTATATACTGAACTATTTTTGTACAATTTTTGTTTCACAATGAAACATTTAAAAAAAATAAAAATCAAATCCATTTTATAAACCTCTACTTTTTACCTGCCCATCTCTGCAAATATACATACATAACTTCATACCTTCCTAATTTATTCCCATTCGACAATCTAATATCTCATTTTAACACGTTTTTACACAACATTTCAAAATTTTCAAATCAAGTGTGATAAAATGTCACTGCACTTCACATTTCATTATCTCATCTCACAATCCCAACAAAAAAATATTTTGATGATGATAGAGGTCAAGCAGTAAAATTTCAGGTGGACATTGGACTTTATCAATTGTTTTCTCATGGATGATGCAAACATTGTAAATTGTAGACTGGCAAAAAAGGCAGCAGGCAAGCACAACTCAAATTACATAATCATCAGTCAATCCTTTGCATTTGATAATTATACTATACTAGCAATACACACAGAAGCATAGCGAAAGAATGGAAACTGGTTTTCGTTTCACATTCAATATTATGCACTCCATTTACCAACTGCAGCAACGCATATATTCAATATTATATTACTTGTTCCTCATCATGATTATATTATGGTAACATTCATCTTTGAAAACGAAAAGTGAGTAGGTATGTGGCATATATGTGACACATGTTGTTTTGTTGGTTGAGCAGTTGTTGAGTTGCATTACTTTTAATGCTCCTTCTTTGAGCAGCAGAGGACAATCACACGAGGTGGAAGGTAGGTAGGATTATTGCAACGTTTTGTGTGGGTCAATGTTACACCTTCATTTTATATTTACCAACAACTACCATCATCATCATCATCATCTCATTTCAAGTCAAGTGCAATCCTTATTATATTATTATCTAACAGAACAGTCAACCAAACCAATCAACCATATAAAAACATACATGTTTATATAATGATTATATAAACTTATGAGCTTACAATATAGCTAGTTGGCTTGGCTGTAAATGCAATTAGGTAACCAACCAACCTTTGATGTTGATTAGACAGAACCAAAAATATGAATACGCAACAAAACTAACCTAAACTCCTATTGCATTGCATACAAATCCATTCCATTCTTCCACAATCCCAATGATTTGTTGGTTGGACGTTGGGCATGCAAAATAATTATTATATATTTTTTTCTGTGTGATATCCATACCATTTGCAAAATTATGTAGATTTTTTTCTAAATTTTAAATAAAAAATATATTTTTCATTTTGAAGTTGATTCTGATCTGATGTAATAATATATTCGTGCAGATAAGATGTTAAGTAAACTTGCAATTCAAAATTCAATGCAATGGGATGCATAGCATGTGTGTTGTTGGGATGATGATGTTGTGAGTAAGTAACGCGCCCTTCTCTAAATACATGTATAGAAAATTGTATTGAGTAACCGTCGAATTTCATTTTAATTCACTTTTTAGCAACTTTGCAACTGATGATGATGATGATCATCATCATCATCATGCTAAATACTTTGTTAAACAGTGCAGTACTTGATGGTTGTACATGGGTAAGATGGATAAGTTTGAACATTGTGTTAAATGCGTATTGTCCTATATATTCTTGTCCTCTTCTAATAGCTTTCCCATTTTCCATTGTTGCATAACGAAAAATGAATATACACACAAAAAAATCAAAAGATGTGATGGGATGCATGTCTGGGTATAGAAACAAACTCATGATGAGTATGAATGTGTGTGTGAATGTGTGTGACAAAGAAAAGGGTTGAAAAAGAGTGTTTTCAGGCTTCATCTCATGATGATAATAACTGTGAATGGATTATCATCAAGGGAGAAGAAAAAGGAGCCTTAAAGGAAAAAAGGAGAGGTGAGTTGAGTGGAGTGGAGTGAAGCTGAACCCTTTCTTCCACAAACATTTAGTTCAGGTTGATGAGAGAAGACGTAGCAAAACAGGACAACAAGGTGGATTGGATTGGATTGGATTTTTGTGTGAAAAGAAAAGGAAGCCGTTCAAAGAAATTTTTGTGTGAATTTTATTTTTATCGGTCCAGTGTCCAGCCAGCCAACCAGTGAAAGATGGGAAATTCGGAGATGAGGTTACATGGGAGCAGCATCATTTTGTTGATAACGCTCCTCATCACCTTTGTGTTCATTGTTGTGGATAGCGTTTCTGCAAAACCTCCCAAAATGGAACATGGACAAAGGAGTTGGAGGCTGGAACGGTTCTAAAAGGTAAGTCGTTTTAAATTTTCAATAGCAATTTTACTTGTGGACTCGGATTTATTTTAAAATTCTGGGGTTTTGTTTTGTGTGTTTGTTATAGAATGGTTGTCCAGCAAGAGTAGTTTGTGTTTGTTGCCAAGTTAGTGTTCCAGTTCCTTGTAATCTAGTCTCAACGTCATCATCAACGATGTCACGATCACGCCAAGAGTCCTCAAAAGCTTTGTGTTAATCAATACTTAATTCTTTTAAAGTTTGCTTGAACTCGGTGTCATTTAATCAATTTTGATAGGAACCAAAAAAATGAATAAAAGATGACACAATTTTCTTACCAAAACCTCATTTGATTTTATGTACGTACGTACGTGGTCACTTAAATTAATCGGGGACACACAAAGAGAGTTCATACGGTACAAAGTATATATGGAGCATTGGTCCCGTACGTGCCCTGTCTATTTTTACTCACATTTTGTATGCACCTGTGCAATATGTACCTATCATCATAGCTAGAAAAACATCCATAATATTTCCCGTAAGCCTAAAATGAAAAGCAGGAAAAAGGCAGGTCCTTCATGCACCTGTAAAAATATCCACAAAGATGAACTGAAACCTTTTTTGGACAGTTATTGACCTGGATATGAAAATTTTCTGGAGGGGATCAAACTTCTTGATGAATCTCGGGTTCAATGGAAAATTCAATGGAATCAAATTATCAACATAATTTACTCTGATCGTGAGTACATTTACCGTACACGTTTGTAAATGCAGTTGAATGAATCGTTAAGGACGAGATGACAATGACATTCTTCTATACCAAACAAAACCACAATAATTTTTATCACTTGCAATGCAATGCTATACTGCAGCGTTAGGTAAAAGTGCATTTATTATCGACTTAAAATTGATACTTTGTTGCATGTAATAGATATAAATGTACTTTAAAACAATGTCACTTTGCGGTTTTCTTCAAAAATTACTTTGTTTCAAAATTACATGAGAGCACACGATGCACATGAGTGAGTTTGAACTCGGAATTATGAGGTAATAATAATTTGACATTGAAAAGGGTATACCTAAATATTTTGAATTCGTTTATATAAAAGACTTTCAGATCCAATCGGATAAATTGTCAGCTTTTGCATGAGTTTGCAAGTATTTTGTTCTTCGTTAATTTTTTAAATAAATTATATACAGGTCTGGAAAGGTCTTCCTGCAAAGTAAACACAACAATGGAACGGATTCATGAAACTCTCATTGCCTTACTAAGAACCATGGCTGTGACGGGTATCTTTGTGATGGTGAAAAACGTTGAAGTTCCTCATGCCGTGCCGATCTTTGTAGCTGTTTGTGCGTTTGTAGCTCCAAATTAAACAGGAGATGGAGGTAAATTATTTTTCATTTATTTTACAAATAATTCTATTCTGAAAAATAATTAGACATCATTTCACTTACAAGATTTTTGTTAATTGAATTTTAGGGGTTGAGATCAAACAAACGGTGTGGAAATCAACGTGAAATAATTATTACAAAATTTAGTCTTTATTTAATGAGCCGTTTCAAAGATGATTAAGCGTTCATGAAATTTCAAGCCTAAATTAATTAGTGGATCGTATCTTCTTAATAGAAAATTTGCCGAAATGAACAACGGAACAATTCTTTAGGTTCCAGATAAAAACAGAATGGAAATCAAGTCAGGTTCAAAGAAGTGAGCAATGGAGTGTAGTACACGTGTGTAGAATCCCTATTGGCATTTATGTGTATGTTTCCCAAACTTTCTCATGTAACAAGCTTTCATGCACATAGGTAGGTAGGTGACAAGTGAGTCTAAGTCTAGTACAAAAAAACCAAGTTTCTTTTATAGGACACAAACGGAATAGTAAAATCGATTCCAATTTATGAACAGAGAGTAGTAGAAAACTCAAAGATCAATATGGAGTTTGAGTTTATGGATAAAGTCAAAAAGTTGCTCATTGACTTGGACTTCTTGACAAGGCCTATTTTAGAGAGGGAGAAAAAAAAGTTTTTCATTTTTGTTTGACTTGCTTTCCCCCTTCCCCCATGCCATGGGAAAGTTTTGTTTGATGTGTCCGACTGGAAACAAGGATCAAATCAATGTTTGGCCAAGCAATGAACAAGTGGCAATGAAACGAAATCAATTGAATGAAAAGTTGAAGAAAAGGATACAAAGTCGTTGAGCCACAACCAAACGCCATGCATCCCACGCCACTCTGTTTTTCTAGTAGATTGAGTGACTTCATTTCTGTTTTATTTTTTTCTTTTCTTCGTCTTCTTCTTCTTCTTCTTCTTTTTTATCGGTTGACCATGCATGCATACGTTTCCGTAACAGGTGCAAGTTCATATCATTTCCGGGAATTTAAGAGTTGACCGGAGGAGGTGAAGGAAAGATTTATAACATGTTCCAATTGGAGAGCCTAACAAAGAATTATGAGAAAGTTATTGCTTGGTTTCCCCCTTTAAATAAAATGAATCAGAATCAGAGCCAAACGACTTGACTTGACTTGACATCTGCTCCTTTTCCCATTTCTCTGGAGATCTTTGACATGAAAGGTGAGAATCAAGTGAAAAAGTATTGCTCCCACAAGTGGAAAAAGTCTACAAGCTTTTTATAGAAGTAGTGGTACGTATTTTGTGAAAATTGGCTATAAATTGCAATCCCTTTTAGACATGACATTAGACATCCACATGACATATTCTTTTCAATAAGTAGCTCCGTTTTGTATTGTGGACGCAAAAGTAATTAAACTTTTCAGTATTTCATTAGCTACTAAAGCATACACGAGAATTGCTTCGTTATTCAATTCCACGAAACAAAAACCTAACTCATTCCGAGTTGAATTTTTCATTAAATTTTGTGGATTTTAGACGGAAAGGAAAATTGCAAATGAGTGCAAAAGTTGAGACATATGTCAGTCAAACGGATTGAATGAATGTGACATGACATGACTTTTTAAACTCTAATAAAATTTCTTTAGGAGGGTGATAAACTACAGCATAATATTATTGCATTTGTATATACTTTTACGCATACATACTTTTGATACTTTGCTAATTTCACTGCCTCGCAACAATGAAAAACTGCTTCAATTACACACCTTTTACAAGTGTGAACTCCCATCTCATAAATTGTTGGGAAACTATTAAAATAAATTCGTGTAATAAATCTAAACAAAGGTTCACAGGGAAATCATTTCACTTTCGTTTGAAATTAACGGATGTACGTATAAATGTGTAGCAATAGGACAAACAACTGCAATTTTTATGAGCGTACCTATTAACATGACACAATAAAAATACACAGGTTTTAAATGCCCCTAAATAAATAAATCCACCTTTAAAATTTTAAGTTGGGCGACTGAACTATTATCAAATTGGTGTGATAATCATGCTAGTAATAATAATAACAAGGGGGTTTAAAAGTGGCGGATGCATTCACGCAACATGATGATGATGTTAAGCGTTGCGTTGTTGTGAATTTTTTTTGTAAGACTTAAATGTCGGGCGAACGTTGCTGTTACTAATATCCTTTGTCAACAAATAAAATAAACTGTTTAAACTTTTATGCTAATAAGTCCTCATCTCTCTTAAAATTTCAAAAGCACCAGAAAATGAGAAAATTACATTAATCTTGATAATTATTTTGCCTACTGCCCTACCTGCCTCATGCCTCCCTGTCCAAATTATGAGGCTGAACGTGCAGCCTCAAGGCCGGGATTATATTTCTAGTCATGATGATATGATTATGATATGATGATGGCCTTTTTCTTCAACCTCCCTCCCAAACCCATTAATTCTTACGCAGCGTCAACATCAAATGAAATGACATGGCCAAACCAAAGTGAAATGGGCTCATTGGCATAGTAAAATTGACGAGTGTAAATACACTGCAATTGCAAAACAGCCCTAAATCTTGAACCACACAGAGAGACAATGACAACCGTATGAAAATTCATTCTCAAATTGATGATGACGACGACAATGACAGCCAAATTACTTTGGTTTAGACCCAAGTATTTGTAGCAGAAATAAATCTTGTTGAGGAAAAAACGAAAGTGACTTTTTCTGCACAACTACTCAGACGACGACTGTTATGCAGAATGGATCATTTGCTTGGCTTTGGCTGTAGCAGCTGCAGGTAAAAATGCGTGCAATTTTATCCCATATTAATCACACGCACAGCATTCTATATAATATGCCTAAAGGCAGGAAACGGCAAGAGTTCAGTGTTCAGTGTGTAGTTTTCTTTGGCTTTGTTGCAGAAAAGGAGAAGTGCAATTAAGTGAACGGTGTGCAGTGTATTGCCATTGCACGCACAAAACCAAGCCAATCTACTCTCCTATTTATAAATCAGTCTCTCTGCGAGTGAGAGACTTTAATGGGCTTGTCACATCCGCCAATTTTGTTGAGTTGAGAAGAGAGTAGAATTCTAAATTGACATCGAACTAACTCAACTATATACATACTTTCAAGAACACAATGAAAATAGAATTGCAATAAAAATAGTAAACAGTTGTTGAATTGAATATTGCTTCAAAAATGTCATTTTAATGGGCTGCTCTCTCAGTCAGTGGTAAAGTATCCGCCTTTTGTATTCCGTTCACTAATGTGCCTCTCTCTCTCTCTCTCTCTCTAGCTCATACACATTTTATTTTACTTTATACAATTACAACTTTAAACAACGTGCTTGGCTTCGGCTTTGAAGAAAACGAAAGTGTTTTTCTGAAAAGAAAAACAAAACAAAATATCAACCACATTTGTTTCGTTGGACGACGTCGACGACTACACCACTAAAATTTTTGCTGGCTCATCATCATCTCTATCTCAAGATCAGTTAGTAGTTTAGTAGTCATTCATATGCGTGTCGTGATTGATAGGTAAATAAAATTATACATAATATTGCATCCAGTTGATCTTTAAGTTCAAAAAGTGTATATTTCTTCAAAAAAGAGAAGAATTTAATGTTTAAAATTATATTTAAGTCAAGTGTCCTTGTTGAATGTTGGTCGGTCAGTCATTAAAAAAATTTGTATTGACGACACGTCAACATCAACTCAAGCACAAATCTCTGTTGGAGTTTGAATAGTTTGAAAGGGTTTCTAATTTGAGTTGACCCTTGGCTCCGCCAACCCATTCTATCATCATTAACGTCATGTTTGTGTGAGTAAAGTGAGTGCTTCTAACTGAAAAAGTACATAATTGATAACAAGAGCGTCAACTCATAAATTCACTCACGACAAGAAAAGACAAGTACACGCAGCCCTATATAATTAGCTCTTCTTTGGTGTCCTTTACAAAAATAATGTAATATTTTAAACTTGAAATCCAATGCAAAATGCAACCAACACAACACAACACATTCCTAAATTTTGTTTCGAGAGAGAGTAAATTTAAGTAAAGTGCAGCAAAGTAATTTAACCTCATAAATTTTGGTTGTGAAATATATAGGGTAAAAATTTCTTGGTTTTTTGGTCTTCTCTCGTTCAACATGATTGGATGAGAAGAGTGAAGATGATTTTGAAAAGTGAAGTTGTTCAAGTTGTTGGTTGGTTTTGGTTAGAAAATATTTAGACCTCATTTCTTCACGCATGCATACGAAGGGATTTCCAAAAAGGTCCGGTCAACTTTATTTTGCTCTCATTTTATAACGACTTGACATATTCAATCGATTTTTTCTACATAATCTCCCCCAACTTGCGCACACTTTTTCCACTTTTTTTCAAGAGCCGAGATGTAAGTAGAGAAGAATGCTGGGCCTCTATGTCCAAGCCATGAAATTACACTTTTTTAACATGTTCATCCGAATTATACTTCCTCCCACGCATGTAATTTTTTAGTTTTGGGAACAAAAAGTAGTGCGATGGAGCAAGGGTACGGTTGTACGGAGGGTGGCAAAGTTGAATGAATCGACGTCCCGTAGTTTCTGCTGTGCGACCTTCGAAGTGTGAGATGTGCATTATCCTGCAATTGATTAATTCCGTCATCCCATTGGTTTTGACCACATTTCTTGATGTACGCTGATTTCAGCCTGGCAAAGATATCAGCATATTTTTTTCTCGCCAATGTAGAACCCTTATGGAAGAACTCGGTCAACAAAATTCCAAACCGGTCCCAAAAAACGAGCATCATAAGTTTAGCACTTGACGTTTTACGTATGGCCTTTAAAGGGGGTTGCGAACCAGCTGTGAGACATTGTGATGACTGTCTTTTAGTCTCTGCCTGATAGGGATGAAGGTAACTTTCATACCCAGTCACAACTTGTCCCAGAAAAAATCTCTATCCTGAGAAAGGAGGTTGAGATTATCTTGGCTCGTTTGCACCCAAATTTCTTTTGTTGAGGTGTGAGCAGTTTGGGAATCGACCTTGCACAGCGAAGAGATAGACCCAAGGTCAAATGTAGAATGCTCAACACTGACATGACACTTATATTGAACTTTTCTGCTATTTCTCGCAACAGGAGTCGTCTTTCCTTTTCAACAACAGCTTTCACTTTAGCTACATGTCTGTCGCCAGTCGAACTTAAAGGTCGTCCTGGGTTTGTCTTGTTTTCTAGTGATGGGTCACCACTACGAAATCGCTTGCACCACTCAAAAATAGTTGATCGAGCTGGCAATGTATCAACACCAACCTTTTGAAGCTCCTTTCTAATTAAGTAGGAAGAAAGGCCCTTCGAAAAATGCAGTTTAACCTGCGCACGAATATCTTGCGTTGTAAAAACATTCTCGTTTATGTTTCCAGCTCTAACTCTACAAAGCAAATGACTGCTTCTATAAGCAACCCATCATTCAAAAGCCATAATCTTTATCTTTCAGAGGATATGCAGATCATTGTATTTGAGGAAGTCCTCTTTGAGATAAGCGTTATCAAAGTTGACCGGACCTTTTTGGAAATCCCTTCGTATTATTAAAATTATTAAGTATCCTGAAACTGCATAGCTGACGACTCTGACTCCGTGCACGATTTTTTTTGTTCTGCTTCAATTCAAAATGCAAAAATCGCAATATCTATGCAAAACATCGTGGTTTGGTTTGGCATTTGGCTTGCACAGAGTTGCTTCATATCCCATTTTTAAGCAGAAAATAAAAAAAATATGGGTAATAAAAATCTGTGTAAAAGCTCGTGATTTGGTTTGGTTGGCTTTGAGTTTGAGCAAAAAAAATCAAAGTCATTTCATGTGGCTTCATAATCTTTATATGTAGCTATTGCACACTCTTCGACGTCTTCGAAGAAAACTTAGGTTCATGGTAAATGGCAATGCAATGCAATGGATCATCCCAAAAGGATAATTTACTCCCAATTTTTAGCAGCAGAGTCAAAGTATCAAGAGCAAAACGATTAAGAATATTCCCCTGCTCACTTTTCATCAATTTTTTTAGGGAATTGGGGGAGGAACTCAGGTACAAAGTGGGATATCCATCATCATCATCATCATCATCACGCTCAATGTTTTGTAATCACAATCAGCAATGATGTGCAAAATGAAGCACAAAACTGAGCTCGTGCCTTGTCCCATGTGCAAAATCCAAAAGGTACACGTGAGACTGCAATCTGCAGCAGATTAGTACGTGTGCGTGCCTCTGTGACTGAGCCAATTTTCCTTACTTTACTTTGTCTCTCTTGTAAACAGAGAGTAAGTGTGAGTGGACTGGGACTCACAATCAGCATTAGCTCGCTGAGAGACTTCATTACGGTGATTATCCTGATACACACACATAGGGTGATTGTGATGATGATGAAAGGTGTGTAATAAGACTGATTTCGATTTTCGAAATCTCGTCGTCTTAAAAGCCTTAAGCTAGTGAATGTGTGTACCAGTCTACGAAAAGAAAATCTCTCTCCTTTTCAAATTTCAACGCGATTCTCTAGAGTTTTCATTTGATCATGATTTTAGGTTGTTCAAGCAAGCAAGAAGCAAGCTCAACTCCAATTCAATCCAATCCACTTTGCTGACACAGATATTATTGAGATTTGAAATTATTGTCAATTGTGCTTGCTCATTCATTGAGTTTTGAGCCCGTTTCATTATTTTTATTTGCAATCAATTTCTTATTTTTTTCAGAAGCTGATGTTTAACGTGATGTGATTTTAATGTGAGAGTAGGATAAAAAATCATGAAGAATTTTTCAATTGGAATTTTTTATCGTAACTGGAGAAAAAGTTAAGTGAAGTGAAGTTAAAAGTGAGGAACCTAATTATATCGTCGAAATATTATTATTGAAAATGGGCTGGAAAGAAAATACATAAATATGACGCATCGAAAAAGTGTGAAAGATCTTGCTCAACTTTTTGTGTTGTTGACGACAAGCACGACTATTTCCTTATTGATCTGGAGTGGAACGCCTGTGACTGGGAGACCGGAAGGAGTACAAAGTTATGAGAATGGGAGAAATATTCCAGGTAAATATATGAGATGAAATGATGATGATAAATTGTGCTTTGATCTTTGGAAAACATACATATTTATTGTTATTGAATATAAATAATGAGATGAGTTTCCTTTTTATCTTGGTACTTACCTTTCTTTCCCAGAATATATTGAGTCATCAATCCTAAAATATTGTGGCAAGTGTAGCGACTCACAAAAGAAAACTGTTGAGGACGTGCTTCTTCTCCTATTCAGTATCAACCCGGAGGTTAATGAGCCTTCCTCCAAGTTTAAGCAAAAGTTGAAGAAGACTTTGATGAGCAAAAAGAAATTGTTTAAGGTGACCACATCAAGTCCAAGTGATGGTCGTTGGCAGTCTGTACCCGCTCCAGAAATAGCTGTGCTTGATTTTGGACAACAACACCAAGTTATTGCGTTTCCAACCATTTCCACAACTCCATCAGTTTTATTTCCTTCGACAACGGTGAGCTCTGCCCCAACCCCAGCTCAGTCAGTTGAGATGCCAACACCGCCACTGCCACCTACGACGACGGGGCCCATTTACTTTTACTATCAGGGTCTCTCTTCGTCCTCCTCGTTGCAGCCGCCGACTACGAGTGGAGTTGTTGAGAGTAGTGTTGTGGAAAAGAGGGGAACAACGTTGCAGCCTTGATGAACAAAGGCTTGAGATGTTTTGTATACTTTACTAATTTGTAAATTTTGTATGATTTTTCGTCCATGTGATCAATTGTGATGATAATATGAATGGTTTTGTGTGTTTGTCAGAGTTCAAATTAAATTGATGATTGCAAATTGTAATTTTCTGATCAGATGACACAATTATCCATATTCATTTATTTCATTTCAATTTTCAGTCTAGTTTGAAACCATTACACCTACAACCTCCTAATCGTATTGTGGGACATCCGAATCCTTGGTTATCTTTTTATTATTCAAACTGGACATAGACAGTCTATTTTCTCCTGGTATAAAACCCTTTGGTCTACCATCTGCGTCCAGTGGTCCCACCCACGTTTTTCTACGGGTTCCGGCAACTATCTTAGGTTGATTTTCCTCTGGATATGGATCAAAACGAGGCTCCCGCTTGAAACGGGAACCAGCTGCTGTCAAAATACATTGTGTTTATAATATTTATTATATTCCTTGTTAAAGACAGTCTCATAGAAAGGTTTAGTTATATACACAACATACATATATTATATATTTTAATTTAAATACACCAACCTGCTTCGTTCATGTTGACTCCAAGCTTCTTTTTCCCAGCAGCTTGGACTACCGAGGCAATGAGGAGCACAGCTCCGAAAAGGAGCATTAAAAGTTTCAAGTTCATTTTCAACTAAATGCAAAAGACAATTGAATGATGATTTGTTACTGGAAATTTGATGCTATTTATACATGTTTACTAGATCGATGATCGATCGTTAGTTCACCAAACACTTAATTACTATTGCTCATTAGCGTCCTATCTATTGATAAGTTGAACGACGTTATGACAAAGTTTATATTTCAATGTTACAAATGCATGTCATTATCGTCATGATTTTAATATTTTACCGGCGTATGGAAAATAAAAAAGTTTCCATTGGGCCAAATGACATAAATTTTATACTAAAACAAAGAATTGCACACACCTAAGCACTGTGTGGTGGTAGAAATGACATTGTGTTCCACTTTCGTTAGAAAAAAATTCACATAATATGTATTTAAACTTAGATTAGGAATTATTCATTTTTCCTTTTCATTGCACTATTAAATTAAAAATTCAGAGCACGCAGCGTCGTTATTAAGTGTTGCATACCACCTTATGCAACTCACATAAAGATTGGAAACTTTTACGTGATGTTGATAATTTATTTCGTAAATCTCATATACTTTTAAAAAAACTAGTAAGCATGAGCTTTTGGTATATAGTAATGAACAATGATGTTCATGTTATGATAAGTAAATGGATTGATAAGACGTTAGGTTTGGATTGCCAATTTGTATAGTTTTATTGTAATTAAGGCCGAATCGGGAGAGAGCGTAGAATTTGGTGTTGATGGTTAACTAGCTGACCTCTCTCTGCTTTGCATCACATTATCATCATGATGATCATGAATTATAAGTAGGTACATAACATGAAATGCACTCTGAAGATGACCACATTTCATTAAGATGACAAATCATAAGATCGAGTTAAATATATAAACGCCTAATTACATCCTGCTTGACGTATGGAAGGAATGCCATCCGTCACTATATACGATTGTGCCGCACCATCCCGTGGAGTTTTTTCATTCCTTTCCAAGCTTAATAATTCTTGGGGTTCCCTGGAAATTGACGTTGATAGCAAGTTTCAGTTTCTCATCAAATTTAATGGTAGATAGCTGCGGAGTGAATAACAACATAAATATTTTCTATTAATGTTTGTCGATACTTCTCACGTAACCCCAAATTTGGTAGACCAATATCTCCCTCGACCAGTACAATTTTCTTTAATACATCCAGCTTCTGTTGTCGTATCGTGTTGAAAGGCTATCGGAAAATTATATTGAACAGACATAAAAAATTATGAGCTAAGCAAAATATACTACTTTACTTGATGATAAGAAGACTTACAGCATTATCACGCAGCTCTCCCAGCCGAGTTTTAACATCAGAACCTTTCTTTGGTCGAATGAGCACGTAAATAACTAATACTTCCAGACATGCTCTAAGCAATTTTTCAATTATTGCTTTCCCGAGGAAACCAGTGGCTCCTGTTAAAAATATACTGCAACCTATTGAAGCCAGTTACTCCGGTTGTTGTATGGTCCATTATTACGCTTCAGCCACTTGTTACGGGTACCTAATCAATTAAAAATTATGAGGATTTTTTCATGTTCAAGACGTCAAATTTGGCAGCAAATGGAAAGATGTAATTTATTAATTTAATACTTTACGCAACATAGAAAAGTTCTGAACATGATCTAACAACCATGAATAAATCACATCACACAGAACCATTAGAAAAGCATCGTGTAATGAAGTATATAAGCTTGTTAAATCCGAAAGGTGCCATTTGTGTGGACTGTTTTTCTCTTTCAATTCTTTTTTTAAGCATCGTATCACAAACAAGGGGCGCACCTGCACCAGGCTTATTAGTTATTTTTGGTATAAAACTATTTGGGAAATCTAAGGATGATTATTGCCGTCTCAGTTGGTTTAAAAGTTCAAATGTTTCAGAAATTCAGAAATTCTTTTTGCCCCAATCTGATAATAAAATATTTAAAGACTAATTTTCAAATATATGGATTTTTGGATTAAATGTCATCAACTTTATTCAACAATTTAAAAATAACGTGTTTTTACTGGTATATGTCAACTCAATGAGTTTAATAAGAAAACTTGCTTCAAGGACTCCCTTCGCCGACGTAATCCACAGCCGCACTATTCAAGCGAACGTAAATGATTTGAGTTAGATGTGGATGCTTATTGAAACGAATCTCCAAAGCGTTTCGGTAACCAAGAAACTGTAAATAACCCTGAACACCATCCCGTTTGATGCCTTCTCCATGGATTTTTACTGATATAACCTGAAATTGAAATATAGGCACATTGCATGTTAGATATAAATTTATTGCTATAACACCCCAAAATCTCTAACTATGTACATCACAAATCACAACATCTCACGTTCTCTTACCTTCAGGAAAAGCTTGTCAATCGGAATCATTCTCAGCACTTGAAGTTCAAACCCTCCCGCATCGAGATAGAGGAAATCCACAACGACATCCTCCAGTTTTGTATAGTTAGCTGATGATGCAATCAGTTCTTCCAGCGAACGACATTGAATTGTATGGACTTTAGACCCCTTTGGCATTTGACGAAAATCATCTTCACCATTAAACATATCATTTCCAACTAGCTTCATCTAAAGGTTATACAAATTAATACGTTACATGACGGCATCAGATCAGGTTTTATGAATAGGTTGAAAATTCTGTTCTTTTATAAAAGTCAGCAGAGCCACGACATATTTACTGAATGAGTCCCATTCTTGATAGCCAAGCAAACGTTTGACGTCCACGATTTTCGATTCTTCAAAATCAATCGCTGATATTCCACCGGATGAGGTTCTATCAAAAGCCCATGCCACCCATATTCGCGCTCCATCAGCAAAGTTCGGGAACCAGTCTCACCGTCTAAAGCTCGATACTCGATGAAAAAGCCTTGAATCTTGAATAAAAATTGAAACAAAAATTTGCATTAAATGATAATCGAATTAACAGGTTCATATCATAAACCGAATTCAAACCGGAACCTTAAATTTGAAGTACTCCTTTAGCATAAAGTAGGATTCGCCGTTGGATGGATCTCTTAAACTATCATTGTGAAGATTGTAGGGTCCCCCAGTCCAGGGGCGAACAAGCGCATTAGCCCATTTAGAATCAAACTCTTGCTTCACTGTAACCTCCACCTTTCCGAAGGTTGTGTCCTTGCCTTCATTATTGTTTATGTACTTCCGTCGCCTATTGAGTGCCGTTCGTGCAATCGGTGCCGTTAGGTCCTCTGAATAATCATTGAGCTTGTAGTCTAAATTTTGAATTTGAAATAAATAAACAGATTTTTTGTTTTTTATTCAACAAAACTCAAAATACATCCAACTATTAAAACGATATAGTTTGCAACAATAATTTAGACAGTGAGGGTGTATTATTTACCTATCTTTTGAAAAGTCCAAAGTAAGTCCGTCCCAATGCCGATCAATACAATCGCAACAATCAAGAAGACATATTTCCTTAACAAGTGATTCATCACGGGTCCTGTCTCTACTTTTCTGCAATATCCAGTTCACGATTGTTTAGGATTTTTGGCACAGCAATCGATTGTATGTTTGAAACCGGAAATGAAATTTTTTGTAGACTTTCCACAAATCTAACTGAAAATAGCTGTCCTGCCAACAGCTGTTTAAATGCGTTTCCGATCTGATCGATGCAAATAATACAATGTCGTGGTAGTCATCGAGATCGAGTTGTTCAATTTCACTTAAATCAATTGAAAATAAAATTTTCCGCAAAATTAAGAGCTCATCAATCATGATATCTAGCCAAAAAATTAGAAATTGAATCGCTAAAAAAATATTTTTTAAGAAAAAGTTACTCTAGAGAAAGATTTAATTTTGATGATTATTTGAATCAGATTGAATTTTCGGTTCCTTCAAAGAATACTTCAGGTTAAAGATTAATTGATTATTTTCAACTTCTTTTTTGTAACATGTGATTCTTCTTCACAAAAAGGCTTTTACATGTTTTACAACGTGCTTCCTCAATATTTAATTGCACTGATGATATGGTATGATGCTTAGGTTAGACACTGGGGCAATAAAATATTCATAAACGTTCATCATATCAGTTGCGGGTTGCTCGATTTTTTTAGTGGAAGTACAAAGAAATAGAACCCTTTTCAAATGTCCATTCCGTGACTAAAATGAATGAGCCGAATTAAATTTCTGTCACGTTACGTGGCTTATGTTCGTATCACTATCAATCAAAAGTAATTTAAATGCTCACAACCTCATAGCATTTTTCACTGCATTCAAATCAACCTGGGTGGAACATTCACTTTGCTGAAAGTTCTTGTTGAAAGAAAATCCTGCATCAAATCACATTCGAAATGTTTTTCAACACATTTCTATTGTTAATTGTGACATCAACTTCAACTGTATCTCAATTAACTCCCAATAAATTCCCTATTTTTCTGGATGAAAACTGTTTTATTCATTTCATTTTTGAGGAGCTATATGAAACAACGTTCCAGGGGCAACGTAAGAATGCAAGCTTATTAGAATCGGAGCTATTCCTAACCCCTGAAATTACAATACATGACGTCGCTCAATTTAATTTCGGATTTGACATGGATGCTTTAGTGGAGGATGAAATAGTCTCCATTTCCAATGCGTATTTCCGGTTCTATTCAAAATATAAGAATCACTGCAACCTTTTCATTGTAGAAGCCATGTCAGTCAATGGAACCGTCACAGCAATCTCAAAATCAGGTTATGGAACTTCTGAACACGTTTTATTCATCGTAATAGTTCCAATAAGGGGTGACTTGATAAATGATTTCCAAAGGGAATATTTGTTTCTAGAAAACACAACCCAATACGCCTTTTTCGCCACCTTAGCTTTTCTCACTTTCTCCTCTGATGTGAAACTACAATGCCATTGCTACTACTGCCTGGAAGATGATATTCGCAACGCAGTTCAACTAAACATGAGCTCAATTACATTTTCTTCTGTTCAGAAAGAGTGTCAGCAACTAAATAGTAAGAGTTATGGTAGGAAAATTGTGTACATCAGAGCCGGAGCAGTTCCTCTCGAAGAAATGGAAAAAATGAAAGAATCAATTGGTGTTGGGAGGAAGGAAGCTCCCAACAAAAGTTTAAGAGATCACCCAAAAGTAGATCTATTTTTTCTGAGGTTGACTGCCAATCAAATGAACACGAGCATTGATCCAAACTTCCGTGTAAAGTATGCTGAAAGCGATGATAATGATCTTTCCTGGTATTTAAATATTCGGAGAATGTTCCCAGTAAATATAAAGTTCCGGAATAGAATAGCAGAAACAAGGGGCACCTACAAAATAATGAGCCAGGAAAAATTAAAACTTATGTATTGCATTGGAACGAGTCATCTCGTGAAAATTAGCTGGGAAGTTTACTTCACCGTGTTAGACATTTATAGCTGACTTTACTTAATAGCTATATTTTTAGCGTTTGCATTTGTTTACAAAAGCTTTTTACGGGCATTGGATCTCATCTGGATTTTGCTTTACTTGGAATTTTGGTTAAAACATCCAAGAAAAATACTCATTTTCTACCTAATTGGAGGAATATTCCAAAATTGGATTTATGATAGTGGAATGTCAACTGACTTCACTTACCTCGAATATCCAAACATGATGATGGATGCTTACAAAATGGGATATAAAATTTGGATGCAGGAATTGGTGAACCTGGACATAGATCTTTAATCCAGACTCTAATGGAATAATTTATTTTCCTAACTGATGCTCCAACACGGTTGAATGTGATGGCTGAGAGAAAATTATTGTTACCCATTTGGGGCGGAAAGCCTCTACACATTTCTCGTTCTCACTCTCTCCTTGATGGACAAGGCTGTCCTTCAAAAAGAATTTGTGTGAGGAAAAGTTATTATACCAGACACCTACAATTCTGGAACTCAAATGATAGAAGCTTACCAAATTCGGGGCTATGTGTCAACAACATTTCTCAAAATATTCTCACGGTTTCAAGAAACCGGCTTTGTAGAACAGTTCCAAAAACTGATACAATCTCAAAATCTTTTGGGCTCACTTTTGGAGGTGGATGATATCAGCGCTGCGCTAACGTCCTCAACTTCTGCTAATAGAACACCTTTGGTGGTGGTTTGCCTTGTGTACATTATATTCAATACCCCATTCTTACTAGCTACTTTTCTCTGCTTTAAATTACAGGGTATATTACGTATTCTATCGTGGAACCCATTTTCGTCACTTTGTGCAAAAGTATATACCTAGTAGAAAAACTAAGGTAAAACCGTTTTAATAAGTTTTGTAAGACCAAAATGAATTAAATGCTGAAAATCTTATTACGTGGTATTGTAAGGAGAACAGTCACGGAGAAAGATAGTTTAGTTGGACACCTAATTCAATAATTGTTTTTATAATTAAAAACGATGAACTGCTTCCATTGCTCTCGTTGCCTATTCATGGGCCAATTATTTTAGGGATGACTAAGTTGGAGCCTTAAAGTGGATTTAAAGTGGTCCTGTCTCCTTAGAACTTCCTATCAATATATGCAAACAAAACTGTCTAAAATATTTCAGAGCTAACAAACACCTTGTCAACTTCCCATTCCAAATATCAGAAAAACAATTTAAATTGTTATTAGATTTATGTCTAGATTACAGTTTCTTAGAATACAACAATGAAATATTCTTCCAACATCGTGGAATACAAATGGGCAACTCAGCAAGTGTTTCGATCGCAAACATTACTGCAGCAGTGGAACTGGAAAATTTAAAATCTGATCCCATTGCTTTCAAACGAAGATTCATTGACGACATTTTAATGATATTAGATGTCACTGATTTAGAAACACCAGTAGATGAATGGTTGAATTCATTCTTTCAGCACAAATTTCTTAAATTCACATATGAATATAGTGCTAAGCAAGTAACTTTCCTAGACCTCAGCATCAAACTTAATGAAAACAATGAAATCGATACATCTCTTTATCGCAAGCCCATTTCAAAACATGAATTTGTACACTTCTCATCAAACCACCCAAAACATTTACTTAAGTCACTACCATACTCATGCGGTCTCAGAGCCATTAGATCATGTTCTGATACAAATACAAGAAATAATGAAATATCTTTACTAATGAATCAATTCAAATCAAGAGGATACCCTACCAATCTATTGGCATCAGTTACTAACAAACTTGAAACAATTGACAGAAATTCCATCCTGAAACCAAAATCTCCGTTACTTATACAGGGTGGCGCCTTCTTTTTGATAACGCTTTGTTTTATCAAGTATCTCTGCTCGTGCTTATCGTAGGTGGGTTATCAATACAGCAAACGAAAGGTAAAGCGATTTAGCATGGAATTACAAAAGGTTTCACTTGTAAATCTTAAATCCCGAAGAATTGTGGTCAAATGAAGTGGGCAATGGCCAACAAGAAGTTTCCAAATCGCATCAAAAACTGATTCTTCATTTCTGAAATAGTCATTTTTTTAGATACGGAAAGCTAAAATAAATCCATGGGGCTGGCATCACAGGATTAAACAGGTATTTTCTTATTAGAAATGACGGTGATACGGAACATTTTCTCAATTCCGTCCACACACTGGGACATCAATCTGGTCGTGTTCGAAAAAAAGTTGTAAATTGAGCATTGAATGACATTTTTCGGTGAGTTTTTTGGCCTAAATCGTCGTGAATGATGCTTCTTACGGTTTCCAGGGATGTTTTTAATAGTTTGGATAACGATAGTTGGGATGGTAGTTCTTCCTTAGAAGTCCACGGGCTGACTTTCGTCGGCCACCGGAAGTCCGCACTTCCGGTGGTTGCACTTAATAGAGGTGCCACTCTGCTGTTTTAACTTATCTCACTGATTTCTTCGATGTTATGAAGAGTACGAAAGATAAATATATTAGAAACATCTTTACTAAGATACAACAACACATTTTTCACAGCTTTTAGTGGCTTTCTCTCTTAGTGATTGCTTGGAAACTTCCTGCCGGACATTGCCCACTTCTTTTGACCACAATTCTTCTGGATTTTAGATTTTCATGTGAAACCTTTTGTAATTCCATGCAAAATCGCTTTACCTTTCGTTTGCTGCATTGACAACCCACCTACGATAAGCACGAGCAGAGATACTTGATAAAACAAAGCGTTATCAAAAAGAAGGCGCCACCCTGTAAAACATCTTTCCTTACACAACCCAGAAATTTTAGACAACTATAACCCCCAAGCCCAACCTACACCTAACGCGACAAATCAAATCTTTGTTGTACTCCCATTTTACAACAATATAAGAGGACTTGGGCGGATTGCAAGAAATATGTTTTTGTCTGAACTCAACAAATGCCGTAGTAGAAGACTGAGGAACTGTATTCTTGATCTTAAGATAAACATAGCATTCTCAATACCAAACTCCCTTAGTCGGTTTATACAATGTGTTAATGAGAACCATTGAAACCAATTTTGTTTTCCTTCCAACCGCGTAAAAAAACTTCTGGGGTGCTTACCTAAAACACAAAGAAACGATAATAAAGCAAGTCATTCTTACAAAGGTACTTACTTATACAAAGCAAGACTGTTAATACACAAATACTATTGTAATATTATATATTTATTTAACTCCTGCTAAGATACTCATGTTATATTTTAAGTCAGGTAATTTTTAAACTAAAACTCAACTATCTGTATGTTTTTAACTTTTTTACTACCTCAAACTACAATGTTTTAAATTATTTTACTTTAATCCTATGTGTAGTAATCAAAACTCCCTGAGTATTCAACGAGGTTCACCTCAATAATTAAAACTAATTATCTATAAAGTTTACAGGTATGCAATAAATATAAATTTATAAGCTCCGTTTTTACTACTAAATCCTAACTTTGTAAATTTGTAATGTACATTTATATATACTCGCTGTTTCCGTGTTCTAGCTGATGAAGGGCTAAAATAAACCGAAACCGGTCCTGTAATCATTATAAACAGCAAAAAGAAGAGTTCACAAGGCCTAATTATTTCCATACTTTCAACCCACCTCTCAAATATATACATGCTTTATTATTTAAAGTAATTATTTCAAAAATTTAAATATGTTGCAAAGTTGATTAGTACAAATAATACGTGTATAGTTGTTTTACTTCATGAATTACAAATTACACCATATATTGTATTGATTATAAATGATCGATTAGAGATTGATTGACTTTGTATAGCAAATACTAATAAAATATATTGATTGTCATAAAATATTAATAAAATGATAAACTGCACAAAGTGCAGACTTCTATTCTCTCATTATTGTAAAGACATTTATTTCTTGATGAGATAACTAAAATTAGTTCTCATCTTCATTACTATCCTCGTCTTGTGGCTCTTCTGCAAGTTCGTCTTGAGGTGGTGGTGGTAAAAGCCTCCTCTTTTTCTTGGGAGGAATTGATGGTGGTGCAAAAGATGAAGGCTCAAGAGCAGCTGCCTCTATTTCAGGATGACAATTTTGTTTGTTGATGCACTCAGTCACCCTTTTCCGATTTTCCTTCCGCTGACGACGATGACTCTGTTTCTGTTGTGTGAGATTTTCTTGAGGAGCAGGAACCTCATCATGATCATGAACATCAGCAATAACCTTCTCCACACCAGGCGTTACAATAGAACGGGAGCCAGGATTCCTTTCCCCTAAAGCTTGTTCAATTAAATTCGATTCGAATTGGGGATCAATTCTCCAAAATGATCCATTACCAGGCTCCTCTTCAGGGCGAGGCAGTTTGAGGAAGTACCGATGATATTGAGATAAGTTATAACGTATGCGGTTCTGAAATAATTAATGAATTTACTTGTACTATAAGCCTTGAGTCAACCTTTTCCAATTGTAATGACAAAGTAGATAGTGAAGGAAACCAATACCTTCCACGTTTTGTCCTCAATCGTGTACTCTGGATAATGTTTTGTAATGTATAAATAAATTCCTGTAACAGTTATTTGATGGTCTGGCGTTGATGCAATGGCTTGTAATATCAATTGCAAGTATGAAAATGATCCATCATCCTTCAGTTTCATCATGGATTTCTCCACATAGCCATTTTGCTGCTTGTATTGGTCTGCTGCAGATAGATGATAGCGAGTCATGTGGAAGTTAAACGTGCTTTCGCTAACAAACCAGTTGCAAATTGGACAAGTTGTGGTAGATTTTGCATTTGGTTCATGAACTAAAAGATGGTTATTTAGACTTCTCGAATGCTGGCAGAAAAATGGACACTTTCCACATTGATAATAACGAACACCATGTTGGTTTCGACGAATGGTGTAGCGAGAGTTGTCCACCCCTAATTCCGTATGCTCAGGTCCTTCATCATCACGACCAACAGCCTGCACCTCAGTAGGTGTTACAATATCACCCATGTGAGCTGGAGATACTGATGCACTCCTACTAAAAAAACAAATTAATTCTTTCACACACTTATTCCTGTTCCTTATGATTATTATGTATTTACCTCAGAGAAGCGGAGGGAACACGGGAACGAGGTGCACCTCGTGGCATCCTCTTAAAAGCCTGCTCGATTAATTTTGATTCGAATTGAGGATCAATTCTCCAACAAGATCCCTGACCATGCTCCTCTTGATTGCGAGGCGCTTTGATGAAGTACGGATGGAAAGATAAGTTATTACTGACGGAGTTCTAAAATAATTTAATGAATTTACTTGTAGAATAAGCTTTAAGAAGCCAACCGCCCATCCACTTTCGTTTTACAATATCAATGAAATAATAGATTAGATAGATATGGAAACCAATACCTGCCACGCTCTGTCCTCAATTCCGTACTTTCGATAATGGTTTGCAATGTAAGAATAAATTGCTTTAACAGTTGCTTGATGGTCTGGTGTGGATGCAATCGCTTGAACTATCAATTGGAAGTATGAAAATGTTCCATCACTCCTCAGTTTCATCAAGTTCTCCACATTTCCTTTTGGCTTCTTCTTTTGGTCTGCTGCAGATGGATGACGGCGAGTTATGTGGAATTTAACCGTCTTTTCGCTAATAGTCCAGTTGCAAATTGGACAAATTGTAGCAGATTTTGCATTTAATGTATATAGTAAAAGATGGCTACGCAGGCAGCTCCAATCCTGACTGAAATAGGGACACTTCCGACAGTGATAATAACGATTTCCATCTTGCCCCCGACGAATGGTGTAGTCAGGATGAGCTCGAGTTCGTTTCTTAACAGCAGGCCTTTCGTGCTCATCATGATCAACAACATCAGAAATAGCCTGCTCCTCCTCGACCACAAGGGACGAAACAACGTCGTGGTAGCCTTTTTCTGAACCTTCTTGATTCTTGGACATGATGAGACCTAGCGTGTTTTGATTAGACTCGGACTTGTTTACAGGAGCCGATTTTGGTGGAATGGGGTTAAGAGGAAGATCTGTCGCTGGTTCTGAGATATTTTGGTCAGGTTCAAGGGGGGAACAGACGGGGGTTGATGGAAGTGGAACTTGAACTATTCCCATGCTTTCCTCGCATTCTGGAATAACTACAGGATTGATAGGCTCCTCAGATGGTGGTGTAACTGAAGCAACAGGTTGCAAATAAACTTCCGCAGGAATTGATGGTGGTGGTGGGACTGGTGCTTGATTTAGAGGCGGAGGGCTCTGTTCACCCTCACCGTTCTCTCCATCGTTCAGAAATTCCTGAACATCTAAAAAAAAAAAAAATAAAGTAGCTTCAAATATTCCGCTAAATGTCCTGAGGTTACAAATTTTTGTCAGGAAGAAGTAATTACTAACCTTCACAAACTATTTGGGTTTCCAGTCTAGGCATTTTTCTAGATCGTTGGGCTCTCATTTCCTGTCTGGGTTTTTGATCACGTGCTACGTGTTCTTGTTGATTGTCACTTTCAGAAAAGGTAGAGGTGGTTGCGACAGCGATGGGGCGCTTTCTCATCATCTCTGCTCCAGGCTTTACTTGAGAGTCTTGACCCCCGAGAGCGACAGCAGCAGAAATAGCTTGAGAAGGACCTGCTGATGGTTTTGGTGATACATTGGCATTGGTTGCCGTAGGAGCAGCAGTTACCAAAGCAAGCGAGCTTTCTGTTGGAGGGGCAAAAACGACTACTGATGAAGTCTGTTGTTCTTGTTGTTCAAGGTAAAGAGGAAGCGTTGCAACAAGTACGTCATCATTGGAAGGTTGATATGGTATGAAATCTGAAATTTTTTTAAAGGAAAATAACACAATTAAAACAACTATTTAATATTCAAATAAAGTTTTAAAAGAAGCATTCAAAAATGCTCACTTTCAGCAGTCAGAGTTGTTGGTGGTGATGATGATTGAGTTTGTGTGCCAATATCGAGCAGCTTGTCTATACTGTAGATCAGAGCTTTTAAAAGGTGCTCTCCAGACTTGCCCTTAGGGTCTTGGCTACTTGGTACATATTCTACGTGAGTCCCTGCCAACTCTTCTTGAGTATTTGATGGTGTAACTGGTGGCGTAGATCCAATTTGGGGGATTGATTGTGTATCACTTTTGGATTTGAATGGACTGAGATCTGTTGGTGGAGATGGAAGCAGTTCAGAGTTGTCAGACGGTTGCAAAAAGAAGCTGGGTAGGAAAGGACTATCTTCCTCAATCTCTCCAATAATTACGCATCCAATCTCCATTTCTGTCCCATCTTCAGGTTGTAACAAAAAACTTTGAAAACCTGAAAACAAAGCAAAGAGCTCATATCAACACAGGACATATCATGTTTGATGAACTGAATTAATTTCAGAAGGAGATGAGAATCACTTGCATTCGTTTTCCTGAAGAGTAAGTAACGCCTGAGCGGTTGCTGATGAAGGTTTTTCAGTCTCATTATTGTCAAAAACCTCGAAAGCGGGATCGGAAGTCATTTGATTGAAGCCTCCTGCATTTAATTCTGTCACACACTCGGTTGTTTTTTCTGGAAGATTAACTTCTTCTGCTGCTTGAGGTGCAAAGCTTGATCTTTCTTGTACTTGACAGGAGATGATACTGTTCAAAGTTTGATTGTGGCTGCATAAAGTTGTGACCTCATAACTTGGCTTTGGCTCTAGGACGTCTGCACGAGAAGGAGAAATAAAGTGGTTCACCTTATGCTCATTAGTTTCCTCACCCTTTGGTTTCTCGTCAATTTGAGCAGTGGACACTGGTAGTTCGGGTTCCTCCTCTACCACATTTTGAGTGACAGAAGACTGTGGTTCTGTCCTCTCGAATTCAGGTTGGTTCAGAAATTGCTGAAAATCTAAAACACCCATAAAAAGTGACTTTAATTAATCCACTAAATGTCCAGATTAGAAAGTTTAGTCAATAAGAGGTAACTAACCTTCACTATCCAATTCGTTAAGAGGGTCTTCATAAACGAGGGCTTCTTCGTCATTCAAAGCATTCGGAAGTGGTGAATCCTGCTCTTGCAAATCTTGTCCCTCTTCTTCATGACAGGTTGACTCTTTAGCTGAGGAACTCGATGGAATGGGAGAAGCCGCAGTAGCATCAGAGTGGAGTACCCTTTGTGGACTAGGGCTTTTTTCGGATGCTACTTCTAGGACTATAATAAGCATAAATTAGATCTTGCATAAATAGCAATAAATAATAGTTTGCTTTCACATAGACAACTATAAATTCTTGCTTAGTCACCAAAATCCATTCAATAACTTCATTTCAGGGAAAATGGAATGGTTATATTTCTTTACCTTTGACAACTCTCTTTCGAATCTTTCTCCAGATAGGACCTCCTCCAGTCTTTTCCCTGGCCTCATAGATTTTTCTCCTCAACTTCAACCCAGTTTTTTCGGCTTGCCCGCTTTCCCAACCAAACCATTCCTCCTGGAACTTTTTAACATCCTTCCCACACTCCTGACAAGTATTCGCCCAATGTTCCGGATGCGAGTCTCCTTGACCCATTTTCAAAAACTTTTCCAAATCTTTATTTGGTATCTTTAATATATACTTTAAAACAAAAATGGATCTCAATTCATCATGAACAGCCGAGTCCTCCTCAGTTTCGGAGAACTTGAGAGGGAGATCATCTACTTCCCTTGGAGGAGCCCCGTAAGTGTGGTCATCAGCCCTGATGAACAAACTCCTTTTTACTTTTTTATAGCCGACCCCACTTATTATTTTAAAAGTGGGATTTGGGAGAACATCCCCACAAAAAGTACAGTTGGCCATTATTGTTGATTGTCACAGCACGAAACCATAATTGTAATTACTATTTTATAAGAGAAAAATATGTATTATTTTTGGAATGGGCAGAAGAAACAGAACTGAGCGCGACACAATGTATTTCAGATGCAAAGCATGAAAAAATTGTGTATATATTGTGTTTTGATTTTCTCGTGTACATTCCCGCAAGTGAATGTATCTACCAAGCAATGTAGCCTGTCTCATATCCCAAGCTTGTCATTTTACAGAGGAATATTATGCATAACCTCATATATCACACTACTACTTGTTGCACACACGTGACACGTAGATACTTTCTTAGGAATATACAGAGCCCTTTAAAAGCTTCTTACAAACTGCTGGAATGACTGCGTTTGTTCTACACGATATTGTTTCTCAGTGTCCCTTTCAAGGTACGGAATAAATGCATAATGCAATTGGATTGGAGTTTTTTGAACAAGGATTTTAGACCAATTGACTCTTCCAAAGAGAATGGAATTCTTTCAGGAATCTTACAATGCCCCAGTTATTCCGTTAACAGTTTAGCAACTGAAAATAGTTATCTCTTGTCGGAAAAGAGAGAGAATCGTTCCATACCAGTTCAGTCTCGTCAGTTGACAAGAAGAGTTTTGAAATATTGATGCAATAAGAGTTTTGTTTGTGACAAGTGGCTGTGTACATTTTTCAAGTGATGATGATTCTTGTATGATGACATGCTTCATGCTTCTAGTTTTGAGGAACTGCGTACAGTATAGCATGGTGAGCATAGGTCAATCACATTCTGGACGATGGTGAATTGTGCGAGATTGTGATAAAAAGCTTGACCTACACGCTTCCGCTTGTATTTTGCTTAACAATATTTTAATTGCTAGAGAGCATATTGTAATTGAAATGCATCACAAGGAAACGGATTTTATATGTGAAACAACTACAACCAGTCATAAGGATTTTATAACACAACGACAAATACAATTGACATTCATACAAAAAGCGAAATTTCACTTACTTGACAAAGTACCAAATTGAAAATGATATATGTATAACAAATATTACAGCTTTTGATTGAAATAAAAACTTGCCTAACAGAGCTTGTGGTTGGTTTACTTTTCGTCAAGTACGTACATAATATTTCTTACAATGTAACAATAAATATATATGAAGGTAGCAGCGGGCTAGCTTCAATTAGTAATCTCTGTCAACTGTACAAGGGCAGAGTAAACTTGTTTCTGTATTGAAACTAAAGCTAAGTAAAACCGTACTTAAAAGGAAAAAATGCGTCACAATAACAAATATTCATAAAAAGCTTTGGGATTAGGTTGTTGGTTGATTTCTCTTTTCTAACAAATCAAAATCAGTTTTGGATGTCATGTTGAGATGGGAGAGCATAAAAGACAAGGGGCTCGCAGAAAGGAATTGGAACCGGAAGGAATATCGCTGCTCCATTATTCCTTATCCCTGAAGAGGCTTTCCATTGCTCTACGGCTGCAGTTGCATGGTTCCCTACCGCTTTCGAAACATCCAGCAACACACCATGAACGTTGACCAAGTGGCTCTCCAACTCACTAATCCCTTGGAACCGTTGGTGACACATCCAACACGAATACAACATTGCAGCTGAAAGTGAAAAAGAATTGAATATAACACAACAATTTTTTTGTATTTTCAAATGGAATAGTTCAGAATTTGAAATCAATTCTCATTTCCTAACCTGAATCAGATGTATCTAGATGCTGCACAGGGTTCAAGCTATCTTCCATTGGGGCTGGTGCAGATGTCAGCTTTTTCTTTGCAGCGTTAGTGGTGGCAGTTTTGATTTTGGATGATGGGGATGACTGGTAATTTTTAGTTGGTTCATCCTCCAATGCTTCTTTTAAAAGGGGATGTTCAGCTACATAAAACAAAACGTAGTCTCCCCATTTAAACCTTTCTTATTTTAAAACAAATGAAGAAAGAATAGTTAAAATAAATGAACTTATTTACTCGGATGATTCTTCTTGAGATGAGTAGTCAAACAAAATCGTCTGTAAAAACTTTTATCACAAACGTGACACTTGAAAGGACGTTCTTTGGAATGGATTCCCTTATGCTGCTTCAGATTTTGTTTGGTGAGAAATCCCTTTTTACAAACCTCACAAGTAATTGGCTTCAGTCCTACATTGCACCCAAGATGGTTCACAATAAAACTCTTCCTTTTGAAACTTCGTGTGCAATGAGCACATTTATAGATGGTAACATTGTCCTTGACACTACTGCTAATATGGGAAGGCAGAGGAATATTAAAGGTCTCCATTATCAGAAGAAATCTATTAGTGTTAAATTACTAAAGAAAGCAAACTATATCAGTCAATTTTTAATAGAATAGTTAAATTAACTGTGAGGAACTTAACGAACAGAATTTTTAGTAAACAATGAGAGCCTGGCCTTGTCCAGTTTGGATTTATATCTTTGCGCTGTGATATCTCAATCTGAAAGGTTATAAGAAAGTTTAAGATGCATAATATGGAGATTTGGATATATTGGATGTATATGATGTTCACAAATGAACAGATATTCAGATTATTTTCAGGATATTAGGTACATTAGAATACAATGTACATAAAGGATCATCTTATTCCAGTGGCAGAGCAAGAGCTACATTATCTTTATGCTTACTCATACCAAGTATTGGCGAGAAGTCTTCTTTGTCTTCTACACAAACTTGTCAAGTTCCCATTACTTTTATGTACGGAAGGCAGCCTAATCTCTTGAAGTACAGTAGGCATGGTACAAAGTCTGTAAAGATAACGCAACAAGACTGACTTTTTGCTCTCCATTCCCATTGCTATAATATGCAATAATGCAATGCATTGCTTTGCTCTCCCCAAAAAGCTTTGTCAAAGGCTCTTGATTTTGCTCCCGTATCTCCACACTACACAATAATATATTTATGCTTTGCAGACGGACTAGAATGATGCTGCTTTTGTTGGCTGATAAAATATTATGCATGATGTTGAGTGTAGGGGATCGAAAGAAAGAGAAATGAATGCATCTCTGAGTTGTGCAGATTAAAACAGTTCAATATAAATTGACATGATTTTTTTACACTTTGCATTAATTGGTAGACTAAATGTCTTATAAAATTGCATTGTTTCTATTAAATAACTAATTAGTTTTGTTACAATTCCATTTTTTATTAAAAAATTTGTGCATGCAATCAACACCAATATTGGGTAGCTTTTCCCGTTAGCTTTATCAGTGGTTAGGAAAATTTCACAGGACTTGGGCAGCAAATAATCAACCCCATTGTGGCTCCAAAAATAGTCATTGAATTTCATGTAGTGTTCAACGTAATTCCAGGATGAAATGTCCTCTGACTCAGCTTTTTGTGTCACTTCAGTAATAAAAACGACTTACAAAATTTTTACTTTGCATGAATTATGCGGAACTAGGTTCCAAAAGTCCAACTATATTCATTAGTATACGCCCACACACAAAATTATGCACTGAAACAAAAGATTCTCACGATAAATAGCGTGTACTTTACTTTCATGACACTTGTTTGCCCTTCGGTTTATATTTAGAAAAAAATATGAAACGTTGTAAATGTTATAAAAAGGATAAAACAAAACCTCTTGGGACTTTGCTTTTGTGTGGCTCTGCTCACAAATCTTTGAACTATCCTCTTAGTCACTTCTCTTGTAATGGGTGTGATGAACAAGGGCTTGAACTGTTTCGTATACTTTAAGAATTTATAAACATTGTATCATTTTTTTGTCCACGGGATCAATTGTGATAATAATGTGAATGGTTGTGTGAGAGTTCGAATTAAATTGATTGCAATATGTAATTTTCTAATCAGACGTCACAATTATTCCTACTCATTTATTACATTTCAATTTCCAGTCTAGTATGAAGCTATTACGCCTACAACCTCCTAGTCGTCTATTGGGGCTGGTCCTCCATTATACCTACTAATGATACACTAGTTTACCACCTGGTGCATTTGACACTTTAGTGACCGACCTCCACTTGATTTTCACCTCCGTATGTCTCAAAACGTTCCTCCCGCTTGAAACGGGAACCAGCGGCTGTCAAAATACATTGTATAATATTTATCTTGATTTTGAAGACGTCTCATAGAAAGATTTAGTTATGTACACAACATACATATTATATAATAATTCAAATACACCAACGCCAACCTGTGTCGTTCTTGTTTCCTCCAATCTTCTTTTCCTCTTCAGCTTGGACAACCGAGGCGATGAGGAGCACGGCTCCGAAAAGGAGCGTTAAAAGTTTCAAATCCATTTTCAACTAAATGCAAATGACGATTGAATCATGAATTGTTACGGAAATTGATGCTATTTATACAAGTTTACTAGATCGATGATCGATCGTTGGTTCACCAAACACCTAATTACTACTGCTCATTAGCATCCTATCCATTGATAAGATGAATGATGTTTTTACAAAGTTTACATTTTAATATGCATGTCACGATCGTCATGATTTTAATATTTTACCGGCGTAAGGAAAATACAAAAGTTTCCATTAGACAAAATGTCTAATTTTATACTAACACAAAGCATTGTGTGGTCGTAGAAATAACCTTGGGTTCAACTTTCGTTTAAAAAATGTACATATTTGAGCTTGTATTTAGAATTATTCAGTTTTCATTTTTCCATTTCGTTTTACTATTGAAATTAAAAATTCTCAGCACGCACCATTAAATTTGATGAGAAACTGCAACTTGCTATCAACGTCAATGTCCAGAGAACCCGAAGAATTATTGAGCTTTGCAAAGTAATGGAAAAACTCGTGGTACTTTAAAAAAGTTAAATCATCGCCATTTCTTTGTATTAATTTAAATTATACCAAAAGTTTTTGTTTACAGGCGCTCGTCCATGTGTCAACAGCATATTCCAACTGTGAATGAAAATAAATTGATGAAGTGGTTTATCCACCACCTGCAGATCCTAATGATTTATTGAAATTGTGTTAAATTGATAACACGAAGAAAAGGATTGTTGAACCCCAGCGTGACCTGGATAATATTACAAAAGTTCTAATTAGTTTTCGCCAGTTTCTATCTTGGGAAAACAGCTTCAAGAGGTAGTAAGATAGGCAAAGTCAAATACCGGGTCAAAGCCAAAAGTACTTTCTACATGAAGTATGGGTGTGATGAACAAAGGCTTGAACTGTTTCGTATACTTTAATAATTTGTAAATTTTGTATGATTTTTCGTCCATGTGATCAATTTTGATGACAATGTGAATGATTGTATGTTTGTGAGAGTTCAAATTAAATTGATTGCAAACTGTAATTTTCTGATCAGATGCCACAATTATTCATATTCATTTATTTCATTTTAATTTTCAGTCTAGTTTGAAACCATAACACCTACAACCTCATCCTAATCGTCTTGTGGGCCATCCACATCCTTCATTTTTTCATTATTCAAACTGGCCATGGATGGGCTTTTTTCACCCGGGAAATGACCCATTGGTTTACCACCTGGTCTCACCCACATTTTATTGGAACTTGAGTCGTACTCTGGTCGATTTTCATCTGCATAGGGATCAAAACGAGCCTCCCGCTTGAAACGGGAACCACCAGCTGTCAAAATACATTGTATAATATTTATATCCGTTGTTAAAACAGTCTCATAGAAAGATTTAGTTATGTACACAACATACATATGTATATTAATTTAAATACACCAACCTGCTTCGTTCATGTTTCCTCCAATCTCCTTTTCCTCTTCAGCTTGGACAACCGAGGCGATGAAGAGCACAGCTCCAAAAAAGAGAGTTAAAAGTTTCAAGTCCATTTTCAACTGCTAGTTGCAAAAGACAGAATGATGATTTGTTACTGCAAATTTGATGCTAGTTATACATGTTTACTAGAGCGATTGTTGGTTCACCAAACACCTAATTACTATTGGTCATTAGCATCCTAACTATTGATAAGCTGAATGACGTTACGACGAAGTCTATATATTAAATATTGCAATTGCATGTCATGATGATGTTATTTTACCGTCGTAAGTAAAATATAAAATTGACTATTAGCCAGCAGACTAAATGTTGAATTTTGTAGTAAGCAAATACATTACGCACACCTTGGCATTGTGTGGTGGTAGTAGAAATAACCTTTTGTTCAACTTTCGTTTGAAAACATTCACGTAAATAATATGTATTTAAACTTAGACTTGGAACCATTCAGTTTTCATTTTTCCTTTTCGTTTTGTTTGTGTTTTAGTCATATTGAAAGTAAAAATTCAGAGAAAGCAGCCACCTGAACACTATTAGAAATTGAATTTTCAATTTTGTTTCGGTCCAAATTCATATACTTCTTGTGTTAAGTTGTCATTCTTTAATCGCATACATCAATCCTTACCATTTGAAACATAAACTGCAAATATCTTAAACATACATTTTCAGGTATTTGAGTTGTAAAGAGTTGTTGGAAAAGTTGTAGGATAACTTGTAATTAAGGTGCGTGCGTACAAATTGTCAAATGCAATGCGATGCTTGTCATGTAATAAACCTGACAATAGGCAGATATATAGTAACCTGCGATCTAGCATTTATGCTGAATAAAGTTAGCATAAGCTGTGTCTGAGTAGTTCATTGGTTTAAAAAAGATTTGAAAATTTTCATAATTGTGGCTGCTATTGAGATTTTTTTCAAAAATTGACCTTTAATCACTTATAGGTCACGCTGGGGTCATTTCTGAACTTTGATATTAGCATAGTTGAGTTTTTCTTGAAAAATAGCATCATTTTGATGTATCATAAGCCATGTTTTGCTATTAAAATTTTTTGACCTTGACCTTTGACCCAGTTACCGTTGACCGATTTTGCTCATCTTAGAACTTAGCCAAGAGCTTGACCTAAGGTATCGTTTAGCAAAAAGAATTTTTGAAAATCTTCAACGGTGTAAAAGTTATCGTGCGAACAGACGGACAGACGGACGGACGGACGGACGGACAGACAGACTATGATCCATTCTAAAAAACCTGCTTTTGATTGATCTTCGATCGCAGGTTAATAACTCAATTCAAAAGTCTGGTATGGTTGTGATAACTTAATGAGTATACCAGTTAGAAATTTTGAGATTGGTCAGACAACCCGATAAATAAAAAGCAATTCTAATGACCACTATATACGAGGTTTCCTGTCATGCCAGAAAAGATAATATTAACATTACTAATGACGTATCTAGAGTGGCTCTAGAGTATTTTTGTGCCCCTAGTGATGATGATGTATGTGGGAGTGGAAATTAAATCACAACCAAAATGCGTTTTTATAGTAAAATATCAACAAATTTATTTCTTTTCAATTTTCATAATTTAGAATAAAACTCTTCCATGACTAGCGACCTGACCCACCTCCACCACCTCCTCCTAGTCCTCCACCTCCGCCACCTCCTCCTAGGCCTCCGCCTCCACCACCTCCCCCAAGTCCTCCACCTCCACCACCCCCTCCTAGGCCTCCGCCTCCACCACCTCCCCCAAGTCCTCCACCTCCACCACCCCCTCCTAGGCCTCCACCTCCACCACCTCCTCCTAAGCCTCCACCACCTAAAATTTAGGGTAGAAATAACAAATTAATGTTTTCCTGTTATTTTATGCTTAAAATTCCTTAAAATTCGTTGAAGAAGTATGTAAATTTTTACCTCCACCTCCTCCTGTTGGGAATCCACCTCCGTAAATGCCACCACCTGATGGGAATCCACCTCCGTATATACCACCACCTGTTGGGTATCCACCTCCGAAACTTCCCCCACCTCCGTATAAACCACCGAAATTGCCTGGGTAATTTCCACCTCTGCCTCTACCCATACAACCTGTGATGAGCAGGAGCACAGCTCCGAAAAAAGGCATCAAGGTTTTCAATTCCATTTTTTACTAATTCGAAGTGATCGAATGATGGTTTTCTACTGAAAACTCTGGCCTTTTTATACCTAACTGTTTGTTCATCATTTGTTAACATAATTACTTTTCATTTCGTATTGAATGACTAATTTCATTAGGTCTCATTAGGTTCTTATCACTGACCTGATGACAAATATGATGATTGAGTGACGTAAGTAGGTAGGAGTTTATCTTGTTTTTCATTCATTCACAAAAGTGGCGAAATGCTGAGTTTTGGAAACTTTTAAAGTGCTACACACAAAAATACCTACGTTAGTATTTTGTTTATCAATCCATGCAATATAGTGAATAGCTCAAAAAATTGTAGCCAAGCCTTCTAATTTTGAGATAGTGTAATGAGAAAGCTGGTTAGTAATTTTGATAGTAGCCAATCTCTACCAAAATAGGTAAATGTAACAAGTATAATGACGACGATGATGACGGGGTTTTGTGTTAGAAAATATGATAATTTAGTCATTAGCATATCTGTCTGGGCTGCCTAGGATGATATGTACGTCCATTCAAAAAAATCTTGTGGACAATTGTAGGTACAATTGGTATCATGGTATCATTTCTTGTCTTTACGTTTACACGTGCTGGTGCGATGATAAGGTTTATTCCAGGAATAACGAGACAGACTAAATACTAATACTAGGGTTTCACAAAATTGGTTGACTAACGAAGAAGTTGCAGCAGCATTACAACTTGAAGTTGATCAGGGAGCATTTAATTCTAGACCGAAGATTTCAACGATTTCAAAACTTCTTCTAATACACCCCTGCGAGATGAGCCTGTGATAAAACTAGGCTGTCTTCTATTCAGCAACCCGGAATAAGTGGGTTCTAATCTCAAGCTCAGATAAATTAATCAACGGATGTTTGAAGCATTTGGGAAACAACTTTTTGAACTAGCGGAGCTTTCAGAATAATATGAAAACATGGGAAGGCAAATATTTCAATGCACTCAAATGCTGTCCTCGGAATCAGCGGTCCTTTAGCTTTGTCAGATTCATAAAGGAAATTACTGTTTTAATGTATAGTGACGGGAGAGTATATTCCATCGAATACGATTTCTGGCCGAACCCCATATATAATGATGCAGTAAACATTGAAATGTTCGCCTCCTATGTTAAAAGAAATGTCGATATCAGATCCAGGTTATTTTGTATTTTCAAAAATCCTTTGCTATACTTGCTTCCTATTGAAATGGACGGAATGTCCAACACCTAAAACAACTGTTCAGACAATACGTGAGTTACACGAAGGAACAATATCTTTTTGTTGAGACCTGAGTGCTGTAGTACAACCTACTGGAAAAGTGATTTGATTCCAAATACGTAACCTTATACGGCATTAATGGATACACAGTCAGCAAGTTTATTGGAAGACTACAAGAGCCAAAACTACCTTCATTGTTGGGTCGAAAAGGGAATGTATAGGTCGTTCACGTGGAGAAAGGCAGGTTGTCTGTATTCAGACGGACACTGCAGTCGTAAATTACTTCCGGGAGGTACAGTACGGGTATCCGTATTTAATTCAGTTCCAAAATCAATGTAAAAAATTAAAAGTATTTGGCCACTAATCATTCAGACGGAATAAACTATCGTTCTACAATGGAGTCAACAGGTTGACGATGAAAATGTTCATGTCAAGTTTATTGACTACGGAGATGAAGCCACTGTGAACAATGCATGCAGACGTACATCTTCTTCATAATGTTTCTTCTACAATATCTAAAAGTATAATTGGACAACATAAAAAGATTAAATTCAAGCATATTCATTTTTTGAAACTACCATTCATTGTTATGACCAGTCATATAGTATGTAAGTGGTGAAAAAAGGGGCTAAGGATTCTTTGACTCAAGTGTAAGGAAAAGGGAAGCGTGCATTAACAATTAAATCATCGATGAAAATTCCTTTTAATTCAACTTATGGACCAGAAAAGGCGAAAGGATATTCTGACAGTTTGCTAACTAGATTGCTACCTGTCCTATTATGGAAACTGGGTTAAAGGAAACCTATAGTAACTCGGCTGGCTGATTTCGCTTAAACTATTTATTTAGTGCTGCAGAATCTTCAGAAGTTGATTTTATTAGGCATATGAAAAGGCATTAAAACTTACATCCCAGCCTTGTTATACTTATTAAAGTGGAGATTTGAGACAAGTCAGAACATAAAATTAGCATAATATCTATAAATTCTACTCTGCTCAACATTCAACGTGTTGGTATGTAAGTAGAAGATCCTATCCTGCAGCAGTCTGCAAATGTGAACGACGGAGAACAACTTTTGCCAAAATAATTTGATTGGATTTTTTGTGGTCTTATATTTCCTTTGTTTTTAACTTTGATTGTTTGAACTCGTCTATTATTTCTAAACTTAAATCAACAACCAAGTGACTCAAATTATTCGGCGCAGCGCAACATCATATGAAAACCAATCAGAGAATTGTTACGTGCATATTTGTCAATACGTTTTTTTCACAAACGATTAACACGTTCATTCTAGTGACATTTGATGTAAGCTTTATTACACTGGTTTAGTTAAAGCAGAAAAAACACGCAAATTGATGTTTGTCGTAAGTACAAATATATTTTTCTGGTCAGCAACACAAACGTGAAGGAAACGGAAGGAGTAAGTTTTAATAAACTTTATTAAATTTTATTTTCCAGTGCGTTTTTTTGACTTAGGGTAAAAAAGTTTTTGTGGTACAATTCATAACGGCGGAGATAACAATCTCCAAAAACAGAAGTTAAATTATCCGTCTTTAATTTTTTGTTTTCTTAGAACTTGGATTCAACTCGTGTAACGAAATTCGAGGGCTTGACTGAGCGTCAATAATTATTGAAGCTAGCGTGATATCTGGTGATTTACAATTGAAGGGGAAAGTGATCACAAAAGAGTTTGTCCGGTTGTAGAGGAATCTGTTGCCTGTCAAAAAATTGCACTTGAAATGGAAGACCTTCCAAACGAGGTGGGTCACATTTCACCCAGTTATTAAGTTTAAATACTTAATGCAATAAGATTTTTTTCGGTACTTTTCAGATGCTCAAATCGATTTTGGAGGAATTAGTAGTGCTGGATCCGGAACGACCCTACCGCTGGAGTCAAGAGTCTTGGGATTCCAAGTTCCGATCTGTGGCTGCCTATCGCCAAGTCTGCTCCACTTGGAGGGACTATGTGGACGAAATCTTGGAAAAGAGTCTTCTGTCAACCATAAGGGCTTGGTGTCCTCCTGATCACGATTGGGACACAGATCTAGAACCAAAAACTCCCCTTTCAAAAGTGCAAATATTCTACCCATGGACCATCGGCTTTGAAGAAGATGAGATTGCTTGTCCACCACCTCTAATTGGTTACAACGGAAGCAACCCATTTCCAGGGAAGGCATTGGAGGTGGGGTTTGAGTATGGCTGCCGACGTGCCGAAGATGATGTCGAGTTACGGACACAAACAACCATAGGCCTGATGGATTTGTTTACAAAAGTAGGACATCATCTATCGTTATTGCACCTAAATAGCTTATATATTGTGGATCTTGATGTTCTCGTGAATATTCTGGAAAGGAGTGCCAACCTAAAAGCCTTGGTGATCAGGGGCTTGACAGTGACTAAAGACAAGTCACCTCGTCCCCTGCCACCTCTGCCTCAACTCAAAAATTTGCTGATTGAGTCAATACAAACGGGACCCACAGTCGACTCACGATTTCGTCTGGTTCCATCATTAAGCCAGTGGCTAATTGAGCCGTACATAGTTGGGCAGGCTACAGTGGGCCAGTAGCCTTTTTCGGTGGGTACTGGCCCACTGGCCCACTGGACACAGTAGCCAGTGGGCCAGTAGCCAAGTGGGCCAATGATTTTGAGTATCCAGTGGGCCAGTAGCCAAGTGGGCCATTGACTTTGAGTATCCAGTGGGCCAGTAGCCAAGTGGGCCAATGATTTTGAGTATCCAGTGGGCCAGTAGCCAAGTGGGCCAATGACTCTGAGTATCCAGTGCCCAGTGGGCCAAAATTGGCCCACTTTAGCAATGGCCACAGTGGGCCAGTGGGCCAATTACAGTGGGTACTGGCCCACTGGCCCACTTGGGCACAGTAGCCAGTGGGCCAGTAGCCAAGTGGGCCATTGACTTTGAGTATCCAGTGGGCCAGTAGCCAAGTGGGCCAATGACTTTGAGTATCCAGTGGGCCAGTAGCCAAGTGGGCCAATGACTTTGAGTATCCAGTGGGCCAGTAGCCAAGTGGGCCAATAATTTTGAGTATCCAGTGGGCCAGTAGCCACGGCCCACGTGGCCTGCCCAACTATGGAGCCGTATGCATGTCAATTGATTGAGCTCGTAAACGACTTTCAAGTTCCGGTGACAGCTCCACTACCAAACTTGAAGCAACTCACGCTTTCATTTCCTGTTCTTAGCGTTGTGCAGCAGAATGGTCCCGCAGTGTCTCTCTTACGTTTGTGTGTCACTATTATGAGCGAGGATCATTTTTATTACTGGAAAGGGAACATTTATGACGTTTTTGAATATCTTGACCAATTTTCCAAGACGTTGGTGGACCTGTTTTTAAGTGTTTACTGGAGCGACCTCATCCCAGAAGCAATTGACGATGATGACGAGGTGGAAGAAGATGAAGAAGCAGTGCAGCAACGACAACAACAAGATCTGTTTATGGAGGAGTTGCAAAGAGTTTACGGAAAGCTGCCCACGTCCAAAGTGAAATTCCCCCATCTGAAAACATTAGCTTTTCCCTACCCTGAAAAGAAAATGCATGCGATGCTTCTCACCCAAACTGTTCTCCCTAAGTTCCCGGCGTTGGAAGAACTCCAACTTCTCCATTTTCAGCGAAGCCTTACTAAATCCCGTCGTTATAGTCGGGTTCGGAAAACTATTCAGCGGTTTCTGAACAGGGAGAATTATTTGGCCATTTGTCCCAAGTTGCAAAGGATAACTGTTATTGGAGATGATGGTGGAAGGAGAAGGAATGAGGAAGATAGATTTTTGATAACTTTTACCCGCAAATGCCAATAAAATAGGCGAGGTCGTACATCAGGTTTTAGAAAGTATGTGGTTTCAAATGATAATTTTAAGATGTTTTAAATGATAATTTTATGAAAAAGTAATTAGTATATTATTCAGATTGATTGGTAGCACAATTTTATCAAGATTTAATTTTACTTTAGCGCGTTATTTGTGTGTTCAGAATAGCTTGGTATTTAAGATTTAAGAAGGTTTGATATTTATGCAGGTATAACTGTTAATAACATTGAATGAGAAGTAACGAAAATTATTCTGATGAGTTACAATCTTTTGGTGTAGATCTGCAGTGTTGATTTATTGAGGGTTTTTTATTAAATTTAATAGTAAATGGAATTCAACTTAAACGTTAACAAACTTCTACAAAATATTTAAAAAGGAGACAACTATAAATGACGTCGATATCCTACATACATTAAATGGTATTGGGATTCTCATAAAAAATTGAAGGTCCACAAGGCTGTCGTAATATATTATTTGGATCAGAAACTATTAAGGCCATAATGTTTTTCATTCCAGTCATATAAGAAGAACGCATCTGGGCTCGTTTTAAATGCATGATTCGTGTAGTTTCCAATTTCAGTTCTTCATCTGACAACGACTTGATTGGGACAGGACAAGGTTCACATAAAAGCAAGGCTTCATCCGGTTATTGGATTTCCCTGCAAACAGATCCGCAACAGCTTTCTTTGCAGAGTTGGTCCATTCAGGGCCAATTGGTGAAACACCGTTAAGGGCACATTTGATAGCCTGTAATAATAAAAATAATATCATAAAATAGTATTCAACCTGACAATACACTTATCAAACAAATGCAAAATATTTATCTCAATTACAATTGGAGGAAACACGATGAAATGAGGATGAAAGGGACGGAGAAACTTCTTTGAAAGAATCCACTGTTCCCCCGTGTCAAGTAGGTAGACCAGGAAGCAACTCCGCACAATGTTCATGGTAGATTTCACCGCCTCCAGACTTTGAAAAATCACGCCCCGATAACCAAATTGACGGATAGACGTGGTCTCGGACTGTTTTGAATTCCTGGGTACGGCAGCAATCACAAGATCTCCAGGGTTGTAGTCCACCCACAATTTATTCGGCTTATCCATGCCCAGCACGCGTAAATATTTTACATAAAAAGATATCAACATAGTGAGTCCTCGAAACAGCTGAGCTGGCGTTTTGAAATCCTTACCTAATTACAAATATAAATGTTTTATTATGGAGTGAAATGAAGTGAATGGTTAATAATGAATGAAAATTAGAATGTTATTATGTGGAATTGATTGGTTTACAGGTTTACCTGTCTCATTCTCCAACTGAAAGAAAGATCTCCAGTCGGGATTCACCATCAAGTAATCAAAGGCAGAGTCAACAATCAAATGAAAGTCCCAGGGACTAACATACCGTACAATGTGAGCAGTGCCTACAGTTGAACGCTCAATAAATTCCTTTTCGGTTGGCAGTTCGGCAACTGTAAAGTTCATGTCTTCAACTATAATAAAAAAATACAAAAATAAATTATTATCATGATCATAACATATTATTTGTAATGTATGTCTTATCTTCACACAAGAATTTTATCGAATACTAACTTTTCGGTTTGAATGTTGTTTTGATCAACTCCCTTAACTCCTTGGAACACATCTTATCAACCCAGGTTGGTTCATCCGGAGGAGAGAAGAACTCCTCGGTAAGATTGGCTTCCATTTCACTCATTTTTGTCTCACACGTCAAAAAAAATTCCTGTAACTTTTCTTATCAGTAACTTTAATCTTTAATCTTTAAAGATTATCCGATCTTATCAGTCCAAGTGCGATTTATTATAGGTACGGATGTTTTTTAGACTGCTGCTGCGTTAATACGGAATATGGAATTTAGTTGGAGCTACCATCTGCTACTTATGGCATTTGAAAGAAACGATTATGCATAGAGTGTGGCTGATACGTACATCGCAATATCACAGGTCGTAGTGGTATCGTAAATGTGTACATTACGTAATTTTTTTATGCTTGAAGTTTTGCTTTTTGTTCTTGAAATAAACCCGACAGATCGAGATGTAATGATGTACCTTTAAAATTTCCCAATTCCCCCTCACCTTCTGAGTGATCCCCACCTCTAGATTTTATTTTAATAAGGTCAAAGCTCACACTGGGGTTACCTAAGAATTTGGGAGCCCCATTAATGAACTGTTCTCTCCAGGAGTTTCATTTTGATGCATCATCATAATGCATACTTTAATATTACAAAAAATATTTGACCTTATCATGGTCATAGGCCACGTTGGGGTTATCAAAAACTTTCAAAAATAGTATCACTGATCTAGTCTCACCAGTACCTTCATTTTGATGCATCACAACCCATACCTTACTAATCAAAAAATTAACCTGACCTTTGACCTAGTAGTTCCCCTGAACCGATTTGACCCATCTTCGAACTCGATCTTACTTTTGACCTGATATATTGATTAGTGAAAACAGAATTCAAGAACGTGAAACCGTTTTTGAGTTATCGTGCCCCCAGACAGACGACAGCCTGAGTGTTTTCAATATATACCTAAAGGTACATATTAATCCAATACCTCTGCTGAATTCTGTCAGATCAACAATTTGAATGTTATGCTTCGGATTCGAATTCCAAATGTTTTATTTTAAACAGTTTCCCATTGACCTTGTTAGCCTGATGCCTGATTGAACGTGTCAGTGGAAAACTTTTGTTCAATTCAGACAATCTTCATGATATGCTGCATTCAAGATTGCCTGATTGAGATAGACATTCATAAAATTTGAGATGAGCCACAGTCACGCATTAAGTCAAGTCACTGATAAATTGAAACTTATTTTAATGACAATTAAAAAAAGCCAAAGTGAATGGGCAGTAAACGGCGTACACATCAGACATACGATTTTACATACAAGACTTGGGATCTCATTCTTTTTTGAAGCAAAACTCACTCAAGTATCTGATTGATTACCCATTGCACTACTCATCCTGCATAATTTACGCATTAAAACATGTTCAGGAAGCTAAGTCAAAAGGCCTTGGAGAAATCTCTCTCCCAAATTTGGATTTTTTGTTTGTTTCAACCTGCTATCTCAGGATTCTTTGATTCTTTAACAAAACCGGCTTCAACTGCGGCCAAGATAAACGTGAGGAGACGACGTGAAGGGAGGAAGATTTACCTACCAAGAGCAAGTTTAAATGAGTCAGGGAACTCAAGGCGCAGGGCACGAAGTGTGTCAGAGGATAGAAGAAAGGGAAATTGGGGCTCGAGTAACGCAGCCTTTGACCAGGATGACTTTTGGGAAAGGAACTTTCATTCTCCAGACGAAATTCCAAAAGAATATTATGATGAGGAAGAAATCCTTTCCTTTTCATGAAAAGAGAGGTAATAATACCCCAATTTGGTAACGTGCGGGACATGCCGTTTCTGATATTCTTCGAATATCTAATTACACCAGTAGTGCTTTACCCGTACCAACCATAAAAATTGTGTCTTAAACTTATCATCTATTAACAACATTATGTTTTATTTACTGATTTTCCCCGTTTGTAAAGCATATGAAAGAAATATCGCATGTTTTCCTGTTAATTATCAGAATAAAAATCTGTAGTAGCCAAAGGAATGCAGACAAGTTTGTATTGTACACTCTCTCATTCAAACATTTATGAGCACAAACGTCCTTCAAATGACGTCAAGGAAAAGAGTCTATCGATCCATTTTGATTAAAATTACTATTTCAAATGGGCCCAAATTGACAATGTCATTTATCACTTATCAGCTCACAAAAATGGTTCACCTTGTGATAAACAATGAGATATGAGAATTCCCATTAGCTGTTACAAAACCAGTTATTGCTTTCATGATAATATTAATTCATTTAAAATATAATGTGCGAGAGAGTAGATCGACTGCCACTCAAAATAGCATAGAATGGTTGATACAGATGCAATTTCACCTGAGACGGTAACAGATCCTACCACTGAAGCATCCGCACCAAGTTTATATGGGAAAGGGACATTGTTTGCCTAGGGATTATAAAGGTATGCTTGTATTTCTTTGTTGGTAATTAAACTAGCTAATTTGTAGTTTGGGTTTGAATTGTACCGAATAAATTTATAATTTTATTCATCATCATTTTATTTTACGACATTATGTATTACTTATTTAGCATATAATTCATTTGCACAACATTACGTATTCCAATACAATTTCTGAGAAGATTAGTTTTTACTCGCCTCATATTATGTTGATCTTACAAATTTGTTTTAATTTATTCTACGTCATACAAGCATTATACAAACGCCAAGTTAATCAAAAAGGCTACAATTAAACAACGACGGTAGAATACTGAAAACTCAATATATCATGCTTATCCTATCAATATAAATAATCTAAATGTTATTTTATGAAACACATTAAAATTATCATTTGAATCGCTGATTTATGTATTCTTCACTTGAGCATTATTGCTGTTTCAAACACTTTCTACGTGGATCCTCCTCGTCCTCGGGTAAACACCGGTCGGTTGCAGGTAAAAGCAAGTCTACCATTTTCCTCATCTTCAATAACAGTTATCCTTTGCAACTTGCGACAAATGGTCCAATAGTTCTTCTTCTCCAGAAATTCGCCGATCGTTTCCCGAGCCTGATCGTAATCAATGGATTCATTAACACTTTGCCGAAAATGGAGAAAGTGGAGCTCTTCCAACGCCGGAAACTTGGGGAGAACAGTTTGAATAAGCAGCTTAACATGCATTTCCTTAAATGGGTAGGGAAAAGCTAATGTTTTCAGATGTGTGAATTTCACTTTGGCCGTGGGCAACTTTCCGAAAACTCTTTGCAGCTCTTCCATAAACGGATCTTGTCGTTGTTGAACTTCTTGATCATATTCTTCAACCTCGTTATCGTCACTTGGTTCTGGGATGAGGTCGCTCCAGTAAACACTTAAAAACAGGTCCACCAACGTCTTGGAAAATTGGTCAAGATATTCAAACACGTCATAAATGTTCCCTTTCCAGTCATAAAAATTATCCTCGCCCTGGATGATGACACACAAACGTTGGAGGGACACTGCGGGGCCATTTTGCTGCAGAACACTAAGGTCCGGGTATGAGAGCGTGAGTTGCTTCAAGTTTGGTAGTGTAGCTGTCACCGGAGCTTGAAAGTCGTTTTCGAGCTGAATCAACTGACGTGCATACGGCTCAACTAGCCACTGGCAAAATGACGGAATCAGACGAAATCGTGACTTGACTGTAGGTCCCGTTTTTACATACTCCATCACCAAAGTTTTGAGTTGAGGAAGAGCTGGGAGGGGACGAGGTGACTTGTCTTTAGACACTGTTAGTTCCTTTATCACCAAGGCTTTTAGGTTTGGACACCTCTCCAAAATGCTCACGAGAACATCAAGACCCACAATTATAAAACCATTCAGGTTGAAGATTGATAGATGATATCCAACTTTTGTAAACAAATCCATCAGGCGTATGGTTGTTTGTGTCTGTAATACGGCATCACGGGAGCCATAATTAAGCCCCACCTCCACTGCCTTCCCTGGAAATGGGTTCCTTCCGTTGTAATCAATTAGATGTGGTGGACAAGCAATCTCATATTCTACCAATCCGATGGTGTGTGGGTAAAAGATTTTGACCTTTGAAAGGGGAGTTGGATCTGCATCTAAGTCCCAAGTGTGATAAGGGGGACACCAAGCTCTGATGGTTGACAGAAGACTCTTTTCCAAGATTTCGTCTATAAAATCCCTCCAAGTGGAGCAGACTTGGCGATAGGCAGCCACAGATCGGAACTTGGAATCCCAAGACTCTTGACTCCAGCGGTAGGGTCGTTCCGGATCCACCACTACTAATTCCTCCAAAATCCATTTCAGCATCTGTAAATTACAGAAAAAGTTTGAATTAATTATTCATTTTGTATCAAATATTAAACTTAATAATGATAACTAGATGAAACGTGGCCCACCTCGTTTGGAAGGTCTTCCATTTTGAGTGCCGTTTTTTCACAGGCAGCAAATTCCTCTACAACCGAACGAACTCTTTTGTGATCACTTTCCCCTTCCATTGTAAATCACCAGATATCACGCTAGCTTCAATAATTATTGAAGCTCAGTCTAGCCTTTGAATTTCGTTACACGAGTTGAATCCAAGTTCTAAGAAAAGAAAAATTGACAGACGGCAAATTTAATTTCTGTTTTTGGAGATGTTTATCTCCTCCGTTATGAATTATACCACACAAACTTTTTTCGCCAAAAAACAAAAAGATAAACACGCAGGATAATAAAGTAAAAGTGTTTTTTAAACCCACCTTTCCTTCCGTTCCCCTCACGCTTTTGTTGCTGACTAGACGAAGAATATTTGTATTTCTACCAACGACAAACATCAACTTGCGTGCTTTCCTGCTTCAACTAAACCAATGTAATAAAGCTTACATCAAATCTCACTTGAATGAACGTTCTCAGCTTGTGAGTGAATCGTTGTGGACAATTAACGTATTGACAAATACACGTAACAATTCACTGACTCAGTGGTTTTTATACGAGGTCGCGCTGAGCCCTATAATTATAATTTTTGTCACTTGGTTGTTGATCTCAGTTTGGAAAGACGAGATGAGTTTAAACTATCAAAATTAAAAAAATAGTGTTCAAAATAATACAAGCCAAAATGGATTGGCTTTGCTTAATTAGCACCCTTTGTAATATTTAGCTTTTTTTATGGTTTCAGGAAATTTTCCACTGGAGCAGGTGTAAGTTAAATATATAGCTCGTTTCACGATTTAAAAACTCATTTCGTATGAAGTGATAATTATGACGTGATCTATTCAGAATCAAGATTTTTTGCCAGTATGGGAGCCAGATTAAATGCATTCTTTTGGTGCAAGTAGTACACCATAAGTTATGAACGAATGCGGGGTAAAACCCCACTTTATTACCCCGGGGGGAAAATATCCCCCTTTCACCGTCCGATTTCTTGCTTCATTTCATTTCATCCATAGCTACTAAAGTTCATGATGAAATTGGATGAAATTTTTTTTAAAAAAAATCAGAAAAAATCCATGTTTAAATGAAACTTAAAAATAACGTAATTTTTTACTACCTACATCAAGGTATTTTTAGTTGAGTATTGCAATAAATAAATGCACTGTGTACTTTTTTTGGTAAATCACTTGTTTTAACTTCTCATTTTTTGTTTCAATTTCTATCACTGGACCATTTTATACCTGAATTTTTTTCTGCCGCTAGGTGGCGTATTTAAAAAAATAAATTCCTCACCCAAGACCAACATTTTATGAGGAATCGATTAAAACTAATTTCATCCAATTTCGTCAAGAACTGTAGTAGCTATAGATGAACTAATGAAGCACAAATTGGGACGGTGAAAGGGGGATATTTTCCCCCCTGGGGTAATGAAGTGGGGTTTTACCCCGCATTCATTCATAACTTATGGTGTACTACTTGCACAAAAAAAATGGTTTTAATATGGCTCCCAACTTGGAAAAAAAAATCTTGATTCTGAATAGATCACGTCACATGTTATGTTCTTGAATTTCTTGGTACTTCAAACAATAGTACATAGTGTCGATGATATTAATTATGATATGATGATGAATAAATATAAGCTATTTTGTGCGAAAATTACCAAAGGATTAGTTTTTTCTCGTCCAATATGTTGATCTTACAAATTGGCTTTATTTATACTACTTTATTACGAGCACACAATTACATTGCTAATTAAAAAGGCTACAATGAAACAAAGGCAGAATTAAAATGAAAACTTAACATAATATCTTATTCTAACAATCTGCGCAGTAATCTAAATGTTATTTCATGAAAGATTTTAAAATTATCATTTGAATTGCTGATTTATGAATTCTTCACTTGAACATTATTACTGTCTACGTGGATCCTCCTCGGGTAAACACCGGCCGGTTGAAGGTAAAAAGACGATTATCATTCTCAATGTCATTATCTTCAACAACAATCCTTTGCAACTTGCGACAAATAGTCCAATAATTCTCCCTCTTCAGAAATTGCCCAATAGTTTCTCCAGAGTGCTCATAAGTTGACCTACTTCGGGGTCCGGAAAGCGTTTCCTCAAAATGGAGAAACAGAAGCTGTTCCAACAACGGGAACTTGGGAAGAATAGTTTGGCTGAGGAGCATCACATGTATTTCCTCTTCAGGATAGGGGAAAGCTAACTTTTTCAGATGGGGGAATTTCACTTTAAAAGTAGGAAGCTTTCCAAAAACTCGTTCCACCTCGTCATTGTCACTTGCTACTGGGATGAGGTCGCTCCAGTATACATTTAAAAAAAGGTCCACCAACGTCTTAGAAAATTGGTCAAGATAACCAAACATGTCATAAATGTTCCCATCCCAGTTCATAGCACCCCCAACTGTGTTGATGCATAACCGCTGAAGTGACACTGCTGGGCCATTCTGCTGTAGCACGATTACATTAGGGAATGTAAGAGTGAGCTGCTTCAAGTTTGGTAGCGGAGCTGTCACCGGCGTGAGGGAGTAGCGTCCGAGCTGAACCAATTGACGTGAATACGGCTCAACTAGCCACTGGTGGCATGATGGAGTACGGTAATAAAAATCTATCCCCACCTTGTCTAAGAATGCAGTCACAAAAAAGCTTCTAATCAACATAATTTTGAGGTGTGGGAGTGCTGGAAGCGGACGTGGTGGCGTCTCTTTACACACTTTCAAGTCAGTAAGCACCAACGCTTTTAAGTTGACACTATTCTCCAGAATAGTCACGAGAACATCAAAATCCGCAATCTTAAAGTTGTTTAGGTACAAGGCTGACAAATGATGGGCGTATTTGACAATCAAATCAATGACACCAATGGTTGGGCTCTGTGTCCGTTGAAACTCCCACGTCACACACAATGTCTTGGCTGGAAATGGGTTACTTCCATTGTAATTAATTAGAGATGATGGGTACGGAATCTTCTCTTCTAATCCATTGCTCCTATATTTGCGAATTCGGAACTTTGCAATGGAAGGAGATATAAAGCACGTAGTTCGGTAGGGAGGAACCCAAGCTGAAATCCTTGAGAGAATTCTCTGTTCCAAGATTTCATCCAGAAAGTCCCTCCAAACGGAACAGACTTGGCGATACGCCATCTTCGATCGGAAGTTTGAATCCCAAGATTCTCGACTGGAAAAAGATGTCGGCTCTGGATCGTTTCCTACTAATTTCTCCAAGATTGTTTTCACCAGCTATGGACAATAAAATGGAAGCAAACAATATAAATATAATGATGATTCATCATTGTCATTGTTGATTATCAAATTTTAAATCCTTCTTTATATATTAGAATAAAGCAAGAAAACGTGACTCACTTCTTTTGGAAGATGTTCCAGTTCTGTTGCAGTTTTTGAACAAACAGCAGATTCCTCCTGTACCACCGGCGGAGCTATTCTGTTACCACCTTCGCCTTTCATTTTCAATTGTCAATTGGATGGGTGACGGGATATCTGATCACTGGAGGGGGACGAAGTCTCGCTAGCTTGACTAAATATTGAAGCTCGGTGTTTGAATTTCGAGACACTCAATCAATCCAAGTTCTAACAAAAGGATAAAATGACAGACAACAAATTAAACACCTGTTTTTGTAGAGTTGGTTATCTCCTCCAGCAGTCACCAACCAGTATCAATATTGTTGATTGTGCAGGAATGGCTTTCTTTCTAAAATTATAAAAATAAAGGCACACGATCATCAATTACATTTATTTTTAACTTACTCCTTTCACCTTCACTTCTCACGTTTGGTTTGCTTATTGCACTAACACTAAATCTTTAAAACCAGAAAATATAGTTTTATTTCTATCGACAACAGACGCCAACTTACTGATTTTCTTTCCTCCTTCAACTTACTACACAATCAATGTAATGTTAAACACGCGACTCGCACGAGGATTGCTCTCAACTCTCAAGTTTAAACTTATGACAAAAAAGAAAACATCGTATTTACAAACACATATGTTAATTCATTATTTAATATTTTGCCACCAATAGGATTCTTCCAGTGGCGTCGAAGGGAAGCCAAAATCATTTACTTGTGTTGCAGCATAGACTCAAACTCAACATCAACATTAACAAATGCAAAACGTTGTACGAAGTTGGCCGTGTTGCTGGCAGACCTGGAGAAATCTTTAAGTTTCAAAATGACTCAGCTGGGGCATCAAGAGACTCTTTAAAAAATGATTCAATCGTGCTTCCAGCTTCTGTCATGTTCTAGAACTTCTTGGTGCTTCAAAAAATAGAACATAGTGTTGATGATGATGATACTAATTATGATATGATGATGAAAATGTAAACTAGTTTGTGCAACAATTAAACGATATATAGTCGGTGGTTTTGTGGTTTACAATTTAACACAACGTGTAGTTTAATACGTTATTGTTTTTGAGCACAAATTGTTCATTTTATTTTTTTGTATTTTAGGTTTATATGTTATGTAATATGTTATTAGTATTCTAATTAATGTAGGTGCCGATAAGCGACAGTGATTTGTAAGCTACGGATTTAAAATTAAACTCGTTAAAGTGGCAAAAGCGATTGAAATTGATAATATTAAAAGATTTCACTATTTTAAAAATATTGTTAAGCTAAACATTATCTTAAAATTATAAAGATTCCAGCTAGCTTAGCCAAATACTTTGAGATACATTGCAAAGGCTTTGAAATTGTTTCTGGTAACACTATTGATAAATTGTAGGACCTTTGTAGGAGTAATAACAAATTTTTTACCATCCCCAAAAGATATCGGAATGCAAGTTGGTTTTACACGCTTCATATACATCCGATCTGCTTTTTTATTCCAGCATTCCAACTTCCAGCTTGCAACAGTCTTCTTGCACTCCCGAAACTGTTGACCAGCCATTCTTAAGAAGACAGACCAGCCGATCAAGAATACAAAAGATACGGCAAACAAAAATACTTTAGTATTAATATGAAAGATTTCCCATTGAAAAGCAAGAGACACGTTGCTCACTAAAATGGCGAGTGTAATGAATGCCTGAGAAGGGAGGATAATAACGCCAATTTCCACATTTAACACTTTAATGAGAATTTGAAGAGCTCGATAGTTTATCACGAGATGATAAGGTTCCCTCAATCTTTCAAGTGTTTTATATGTAGGTCGACCTCGTCTCAGCTCTTTACAAAGAATTGGATACGCATAGAAAAAATAAAAGATTATGTGTGCAAGCAGTATATTTGCAGCTGCAGCAAAACAAAAGCCGGAAATGGAAAACCATGTGCAGGAAATTAAGTACGCTAAATTTGAAAGAAATTGTGACGACGAGTGAGCTCTGAAAGCTGGATATGCAGATGAAGTAGGATGAGTGAAACAGTGGAGTGTTATGAGAGTCATAATGAAATATAAGCCGCTGCTTAGGAGTGTTAGGGCTAATTCAAAGGCCTTCATTTTCTTCCTTTCCTTTTTCCGATTGTAGGTAGAAATATACTTTTCTGTGGAATAAATTAAGAGTATTTCAAGAATGAAGGAACACGAATATTTTGAAAGCAGCGAATTAAATTGCATATATGTAGCATATTATCTTATTTCACTTTACCTGGAAATTTTTGTAAATAGATATAAAATGCGTTAAAAATTTGGGCAATATACAATGGTTTTAACACAAAGGATCCCAATACCAGAATGCTAAGGTAGCAGAAAATTATCGCATGAATAAGGTAAATCACTGTTCGGTTACTTCGTAAAGTTTCCGCTCCTTTGCCATTTTGGTATATTTCAAAGACGTGAGTGGGAAGTACGATAATTGGGTAGCAAACCAACCAAAGAAAGTTATGAACCGCTCTTGCCCATTGCCAAGTATTCACCGTTATTTTCCCTTGTTTAGTGTCCACCGCCAGCGGACAAAATCCAAGTGCTCCGGCCACCTTCATTAAGCAGCTTACCTGCTTTACTTGAAAGCTGCTTATCATGAAGTCAGTCTCCACGAGCCTCTCCATGTTGATGGATTTATAGCGGTTTTGAAAAAAATGGTCTAGAAATAACGGAGAAATGGTAAAAAGTTTACTTCACAATACAAACGTCTAAATGTGTTTGAATTTTGTTTTTAGATTTAGCTCCTGGATTAAAACGTAGTCCATGAAGACATTACAAAATTTGTTTCACCAATTTACTGTAATTCTGTATTTTTCATCCAATCAAGAAATTATAAAATTAAGTTCACATGTATTGCCCAGTCGATTAAAAAAATCATGGATGTATAAGCGTATATTAAACGAAGATTAAAAGAAACTAAATGCGCAATTTATGTGATTTTTTTAAATGAACTTTTTAAATGTCAGGTTTATTGGAACAGTTGCATACTAGTGTTATAAGGTAATTTCTTTTCTTTCCGAGTAAATGTGATTGTAATTAAACGGATCGCAAACAAAACCAATTGGGTAGCCTAAATTATACAAAATGTACTTTTAAACTGTTTTTTTGTTGAAATGAGACATGTTGATGATATATTGGTGTTCAAGCGCAGCAAAACGGGTTTTCCAACAGCGTTTACGTTGACATTTTAAATCATAATGCAATTATAAAATTGTTGCTTGTGCAAATAAAATACCCGAAACATTTAAATTACGACAAATATACATTTCAGGGTAGTATTATGTAAAAGTAATATTGTAGCTTTTACGTCTCAAACCTTTTGTTTTAATGTGGACTGGATAGCCCAACTCGAATTAATAACGTGTCGGCGTTTGTGAACCTTTGCTTTTAAATTAAATAGCCATCATAACAAATTAAACCTAAGCAACGCCGGAATAATGTGCGATTTATACTTAACTTAAAAAATACTGACAATTTGGGAAGAAAATTGTTGGAATTTTAATAATTATTACATATTACCCCGAAATGCAGCATAACGAATCATTCACCATAATAACCACAATCGACCGACTTCCCAAACCAAGTATTTGTAAATGGCTGCCATTAACCGGTTTTTGCTATAAATATATCTTCAGTAGACAATTTTTCATATTTGGAGAAACATAATAAGATAAAAATTTGGATTTTATACCCCAGACAAAAGAACATTTTATGCATGAATTCGACGCATTTTAAAAATAATTTCAATACATTACTTCAAAGCATGCATGTGTTCTAACATGTTTTCAACATTAATCAACACAATTGAAAATAATTCACAAAATTATAGGTCTTTTCGTTCGGCATTACATAACTAAAAACTTATTAGTTTAATATGCATAATTTTTTCATCAACCATTTTGGTTTTTATAAACTCGAGTGTCAATTTCGTGTTGGTCAGCCAGAAACATTTATCAAAAGTATTCTTCAAAATTGCCTGAAAAATTTCTCAGGAAAAACTTCCAAAGTTAATATGTGATTGACTGTGATTTTAATTATGTCAATTAAATATATTACTTACGAACATTATATGTTATTAAGAAAGCTGAAACCAGTGGAGCACTAAAACCATAAGTATAATTATCTAATGACATGTTTATTACGCTGACTAAAGTCAAAATTGGAGTAAGAATAAGTTGGCATATTTTATAAGAGTGAGTGTGATATAGTATATACTATACACTTTTATATAATACGAATTTAAAAAGCTGAAATGTAGCTTGCATCTTCAAAGTGGAATTCAATAGCCAAAAACCTTTGCATAAGTTGCAAAAGCCCGAAATGTGTTCTTACTCAAACTATTTATGAAAATAAGAGCTTTCGTAGGTGTCATGATAAACCGTTTACCATCCCCAAAACTGATGGGAAAACATGTTTTCTTCGCGCGTTCCATGTATTTTGCTTCTTTTCTTGAGTAATTTTCCAACTTTCAGGATTCCACTGTATTTCTGGACTCTTGATATTGCCACCCACCAAGCCATAGAAATGACGACCAGACTAACACGGGTAATACAGCGCTCATTGCCAACATTATTTTCGTGTTCAAACTAAACATATCCCATTGAAAAACGAGAGACACGTTGCTGACAAGAACGGCCTGTGTGAGAAAGATCTGTATTGGAACAAAAATAACTCCAATTTCCATATTGAACATTTTGAATAATACTTGGAGAGCGCGATAGTTTAGAATGAGGTGGTGAGGTTCTCGGAGGAGGCCAGTTGTTTTGTAGTGACTGCAACCCACTCTCAACTCGTTTCTGATGATTGGTATCAAGGTAGAGAAGACTAGGAGGCCGTTGCACGAATACAAATTTGTGATGGCTGCAAAGCACAAGCCAGAAACGGAGAACCATGTGCATGAGATAAAATAAACTGGAAAGAAAAGAAAGTGGGATGGGACGCTAAATGCTGGATATGGGGGTGCTGTGGGACGCAAATAACAATGAAGTACAAAAAGAGAAACTCCGAGAAATATTATCAAAGTGTTTGCCGTAAGCAACACTTCCAAAATTATCTTTTTTCTTTGTTCGCTGGAGCGGTTGACTGTTATAATGTATTTGGTTGGAAATGTTTCAATATATTTATAGAAGCCATTGAGGACCTGACAGATTGCGAGTGGATTTAGTGCAATAATACCTAAAAACAAGGAGAAAAAACAGCCATAAATGGTGGCAAGGACAAGGTAAATTATAGTTTTGTTGCTTCATAAGGATTGCAGATCCTTGGTGGCTTTATGAATTTCGAAGGTGTGCGTTGGCAGTACCAAAATAGCGTAGAAGAAAAGCCAAAGCCAATTATGAATTGTCCGTGCCCAAGCCCAAAAATTTATTACTAGTTTTCCCTGAGTTGGGTGAATATGTATGGGAGAAAAGCCAAGTGTGCTGGTTAATTTTAGAGTGTATTTCGTGATCTTAAGTAAGTAGCTATTAAGCATGAAATCGGGATCTTTAAGAGGCTCCATGCTTGGTTTAAAAATTTAGATTATTTAGAGGATATAAAGAAAATAAATAACTTTCCTTGTAGAAAAGTAAACGATGAATGCCATTTAATTTCGTTTCAGTAAGTTTCAGGTCAACTGAAAGTCATTTGAAACAACTCTTCTAAATCGGAAAGTAAATAGGATGGCGCTTAAAAACATTATATGCATAAAAGAACTACCTTTTTGCAGACAATTTACTTTCATTAAAATAATTGCTGAAACACAGGTAAGACGGTAAGAGTCATAGCCAACGCTAATAGCTTGTCAATTTAAAAGAATAAAAATGGAGAACATGATATGTTTTGAAGCTGCATAACACATTTAATAATCAGTCTTCAGACCCTAAATTTGGGGTCCCGTTTTTTAGACATAAAAATTTATTATGGGCTCCGTTCGGGATGCAATAATAATACAAACAGCATTGAAATTGACGATTTTCAGGTACTTACTTCTCTCATGAGCAATATGCACACTTAATGCATTACAATGGGATATTCAGTTTGCAATCGATGTAAATTGTATGAAGAGATACTGTTTAGAAAACGCATAAAGATCCATTACAACTGTTAATTTTTAGTATTACCCGTCTTTGTGAACATTACATTTGGATGTTTTATAGGACTTGCCTGGATTCTAAATTAACCTTTTGTTATTATATACAGGGTGTTCGTATCATTTTGAAGCCACTGCCAAAGAGCCGCTTCCTTGGTAAACACAGAAAGCAATACACCATTTTAATCAAGGGAGTCTGCTCTTCATTTTCCGCTATCGGTCATTGCTTTTGGTGAAGCCCTGCCTGGACACCTGTCACTTGAAGTGGAATCGCTCATTTTGCCCTTTCCAAGCCCATCCAAGATTTTTGGTTTTAATCTGAAAAACTTCTGCTGCAAGTACCCAAAGCCAAAGAAATCCATGGGACTTGCGGCAGGGCTTTTCACAGGTATTTTCTCATTGAAGATGATGGTTATTCCTGTTTTTTGATTCACTTCGTTGGCGTACGCAGCGGTCAAACGCGCAGTGTGCGATGTTGCGGCATCGTGGTGAATGAACACCTTAAAGGTGTCCTCACCATAAAGTTTTGGAATATGAACCTCAACTTGAGGCTTCAAAACATGCTCTATATAGTGGTGAGCATTAATTTTTACGTTTGGGGGCACCCTGACTAAAGGAAGCACACCGCTCCCACTTATAGCACCCCCCACCATAACTTTATCGCTAAACTTTTCCTTTTTTTGTATATCGAGGTTCTCCACCTCGTACTTCTGCTTAACATAACAGATGTTCCTCTTCCCGTTGCAGTCATTGAGGAAAAACCATTCCTCATCAAGGGTGACCACGAACTCGCTCTTTCCACCAGCTAGATGCTCCTCACAGAGGCTCCTGCTGGTCGACTTCCGGTTTGCACGATGACTGTCTTTCAAGACATGGACGACACTTTTTCTGAAGGTTCGTTTCCCCAAATCTTCATGAATTTTTTTGTGAATTGTAGAGGAGGAAACTAGGCACCTTTTAGACATCTCACGTATAGGATGCGGGTTCTCTTTCTTGGTAAAAAGGTCGACCTTCCTGATCAAGGCTTGATTCCGCTTTCTCTTGACTGCATTCCGGGGCGGTGTGGTGGCTCCAACCGCATGCGCAGCTCTTCTTTTTCCCCTGCAATGGATTACTTAGTAAATTTATTGCCTCGACACGTTAATTCCATGCACTTTTAACGTTGAAATTATCTTAATCTGGGCGCAGATACTCTTGGAAAGCTCCAAAATGAGCGATTCCACTTCAAGTGACAGGTGTCCAGGCAGGACTTCACCAAAAGCAATGACCGATATCGGAAAATAAAGAGCAGACTCCCTTGATTAAAATGGTATATTGCTTTCTGTGTTTACCAAAGAAGCGGCTCTTTGGCAGTGGCTTCAAAATGATAACACTTGAAACGAACACCCTGTATGTCAATAAACTTCAATTTTAATCATACGTAGGATCCTTCCTTCCCATATATACTTTGTTGAGGAAAACATGGAAAGGATCATTTAAAATTAGGTATTCTAATGCCTTGAAAATTGAAGTTTCAATGTTATAGCATCGATTGTTGAGGAATTTTTAACTTCTCAATTAATTAAACCTTTGCAATGTCACAAGTTTGTTTTCCAGGAAATTATGATGAAATGAGGAAACGTAAACTGTGAACTATTTGTTTTAGCATTCGCTCTTTATTCAATCATACTGTAAAGGGGGTTAGTAAGTGACTGTTCACTGTTGACTACTGACTATTGACTCTCGACTATCGACTACTCTCATACATTCATTTTTCATGGTTTATATAGGAAATGGATGCACGTACACATCAGTTGAATCATGCATCATACGTGTACATCACATCACACATATTTTCATAAACTCATTCATACATCATCATCAATAATAATAATAGAACAAGATCATGCGTATTACACAAAACGTTTTACACCTCAGGTCATACACCTATGATCGTCATCATCATCATCGTGAATCATCATACATACATAACTAATTTTACGGTGAATATTGTAGACTTTGGTCTATGCAAAGACTTTGTTCTTTCTTGGAAATGTTTCCTCCGCAGTGTATTTACGAAAGTGTCATTTTTAGCCGTACGCAAGTGGTGAAGGTATTGACAGTGTTACTGAGGGCAAAGAAAGGGGGAAAGTGTATTAATAAAAAAAAGCATAGATGAAAAGTTATGAGATCCTATTAACTCAACTTATGTACCGGAAAATGCGAAAGGATGTTTTGACATTTGGCTACTTGTACTTGGAACTAGCTGGAGGAAGACGCTTGAAGCCAGGCATGAACCTTGGAAGTGAAGGCATCATATGAAGACCATAGTATATAGTCGTTGTCGTAAATTTGAGGACGAAATTATAAAAGAGTAGAATCTTTCTTGAAAAACCGCTTCCTATTATGCAAATTGGATTAAAGAAAATCTAATGATTTGTTACAGTAGAGTCGATGGCCATGTAGCCATGAGTTTGTTAGTTAAAAACAAAATGGTGCAGGGTCATCAAGAGGAGCAGCAGATGAATTCGTCGGGAACCGTTTGAGAGCCACCTCTCATCTAACATGGAATGTATGAAGATATTCCAGTATCCAGTTTTGGAATAATTAACTTATTTGGCATCCGCGCAACCTGAAAAAAATAAAATATGATACTCAGGAGAAAAACTATGGAATGCAAACCAATAACGAGGAGCAGAAGGATTAGTGTAGTTGTAGTGTACTCCGTTGATAAAGACCTCATGAAGGGGTGAAATCATTCGAGTTATGGTCAAGTCTGGCAATGAACCGCATTAATTTCTTAACTGATATTGAATGTATATTTTCTTTATGATAGAAAGTTAACAAACATGAATATAAAAACTTTAAATATTTCAGCTCAAGATGCAGAAATGTTTTAAAAAGCATACATATATATATATATATATTATAATAAAAAGAAATCTACTATTACCGAGAAATCATTACTAAATCAAAAAGAAATCTTCAAGACTGTTTTAGAATATTTAGCTAGCTAAAATACACATATCAATATGCCAGTTTGAAACAAAAAATCAATTAGTACTTCCAGATAAACATCTTGTAAACAATACGCTCACGATGTGGAAGTTGAACATCTACAGCATTTGTCAAGGAGATACTCGATTGGTAAAAAAGATGCTGCTGTCAGAAACCTCCAACCTCACAATAATCTTCTTCAGCATAGGGCAAACGACCCAATACTCCTTTTGCTCAACATGTTCCATGGCACTTGCAATCTCTTCCGGGCTTGCCTCTTTGCCCCTCTTCCAAGTCCTCCCTAAATCTGAATAAGTTGAGAGTCTCCAAGTTGGGCATGCAACTCAGCATATCCTTCAGGGTTTCCACTTCCTTTTCAAACTTGGGGAAAAGTATGGAGAACATTGTCAGCTTATAAAAAACTACTTGGTTTGCAGACCATCGATTAGGCTCGTCACGCTTCCACTCCTTATGAGAGTATTGGAGAACATCATCAGTCTTCGTATTTCGAATCACGTCCAGGTGTAGTTAAATGAGGGACCCAGCAAAGAGAGAAATGAACCGTTGCACCCATTCAAATCTCGTAAAAACACTCAATTCTAACTCCCCCAAGAAAATGTACTCAAGTTTACAAAACCAAACACACATGTAAATCTTGTTCCCTTTGAACTTCCAAATGGATAACTTTTTCAATAAAGGGAAACGGTCCAAGATGTTTTCGAGCAAACTGCGGGTTTCTTTATCGTCTCCATCAAACGTGAGCAGTTGACGCTTGTACGGTGTAAAAATCCATTCAAATAAGGTAGGATTCAAACATGTTGGTTCTCTAATTTCCTCAACTGTGTCCGTATTGAAAATCCGAACATGTTTGAGATTGGGAAGTGGAGGAAGAAGGGATGTCTCCACCCACTCTTCCAAGTCATACTCTTTGTGCTTCTTCTCTTTCTGCCAAGGCTTTTCCGTAAAATTGATAGCGATTCGCACAGTATCCAACGTCATTGCTTGGAGGTTTTGAGTTCCCCTCAGAATCCCTTGAAGGGTATCCGGAGCCAAGTTAATCGAAAACAAGACGAGAGAAGTGAGGTGGTGTCCATAGGCAGTGAAGAAACTGACCAGTCCCATTAACTGGGCTCTGAGTGGCACTAGGAGACCCTTAATGAATTGCTGAGAAATGGGTTCACTTCAGATTTTGTCCTGTCTTCAACTGTAGGTGGAACCATGACCAACATCAGCATTGAATTATTCCCAGGTGGCGGTGTAAGAACTGGCAAGTGGTAAAAGTTGAAGAGATGATCGGAACGCAAGACCTCCATTGAGAAATTAGATTTTTTCCACATCTCCAGGCACCCTTTTCCCAGTACATTGTCCATCCAAATTCGCCATTCGGGATGAGCTAGTCTGCAATCCAAGAGAACTTTCTTATGTTGTGCCAGATCATTTCCAATATTGTTGTCAATGAAATGCTCAAATATCATTTTTAGGATCTGGAATGAAATTGATAATATTTTAGTTATTTCTTTGTAGGTATAAAAACTAAATGTATTGTAAAATTGTGAGCAACAGTTGCCTTTGCAAGATTCTCCATCTAACTGTAAGTGATGACTAGTGACACGCTTCAGAATCTTCTTTTATGTACACTAAATGAAGTTGACATGACTCATCCCATAAAATGTATCTTAACATGTTAATATTTGTGATATCTAGCTTGGATACTGTTTCCTAATCACTAAACCCAACATAAAACAAGTAGGCTGTACAGTTTCAGTGAAATATATGTGGAGAAGAGTGAAAAACATTTAGTTGATAATAATGTAATACAAACATTTGCATCGGGATGAGTTCAAGGAAAGTAAACTTTGATTTGAAACTACACTCATGACTCACTTTTGTCGGAACGTTTCTTTTATCTGTAAAAGATGTCCATATGAAAATCAAAGGAATACTGAAGTATTACTCATTCTATGCAATAGTAAAAAGGAAATGATAATTGCTCAAAGGAAGGAAGTGCTTAGTTTATTTATCTTTGGTAAGCGTATGATTCATATTTTATGTACTCCTTTTATGTATACGTGACAGTAGATCGTCTTTAATCTTTCATCGATTAACTTTTATTTTTACAATTTGGAATTTAAAAAAATAATATGTATGAACATTAAAGATGCAAAAAATCCTAATTTGGTATTTTCCCTTTTTTCTTGTTTTAACTTTTGTTTGAAGAATCATATTCATACGTTGTGTAAATATTCACTTCAATCATATTTCTTTGCTGGATTCATACATCCCAAATTTCATACATCGATGGACATTATCAGTATCATTCAAATTTTAACCGATTATGAGAAGACAACGCCGTTTCACTTGACTTCAATGTTTTCTAGTGTAATATGATTGTTAAAATAAGCCATGAACCCCAAATGAAGATATTTATTTATTTATCTACAAAGTTGTTTATTTATTCATTAATTTTGTTTAGAAATTTACATTATTACAGAAACAAGAATATTGTACACACACAAATATCAGCGTAGCATTTCTAGTAGCAACTGTTTGACGAGCCAAGTTCAGCCAAGTGTTTTTGAGAGTACGATTACTTCCAATAGAATGCACGGAAAGAATTTCGGGGTGGTATTTCATTTTCATTGTGTCATTTTATTTTCACACACTGGACATTCTTTAAGATTTGAGTTTTGTTTATTGTTAATTAAATGTTTTAGCTTCGGCTAGGATGTTGTCCTTTGCACACTAAATTTCGAAGGACACATGAAACTACGTTCACCACTGAATCCGTGTTTATACCCACATGAAGTGTTTTACTTGCTTGTCTATATTTTTCACTCATAATATAACCATAAATAGTTTTTTATAAATGTACAGTCTAAATGGTAATCTTAAACTTTTTTATTTAGTTTAGCAATTCAGTTAATGAACTCGTGCTACGTGACTGCGCAAGCCATTTGTTGACCTATACGATGAGGGGCATAAAGTGCATGAAAATGGCATCTCCAAAATATGGCTTCTCAAATGATTTTCCAACTCGCTCGGCTTGAAATACCTCTTGGAACAGAAGAGACATGCTAGTGGTCTCTCCCTTGGGTTTGCATGCCTTCTCCGAAAATGTTCGTTTAAGTGAGCCTGATTCACAAATGAGCGCGGGCACTTGGAGCACTTGAAATCTCTTCTATCCCCATGAACAACTTTTTGATGGTAGACCACTGAGTGTGGACGAGCGAATCTCTTTGGGCATTTGGGACATTTGTGTGGCTTCTCGTTGAGATGGGCGTTGATGTGCCTGTCCCGATTTCCTTTGCTAGAAAATGTCTTGCCACATATTTCACATGGGAATGGGCGCACCTTTTCGTGAACGCTAAGAGTGTGAGAATGCAAGTTACTTTGAAATCGGAAGGTTTTCGGACACTTTGTGCACTTAAATGGTTTACTTTCTGAGTGAACTCTGGAGTGGCGGACAAGTGAAGACTTTTGGGAAAAGGATTTCCCACACACGGAACAAGAGTATGGTTTTTCTCCTGTGTGAATCCTCCGGTGTCTTTTCAGCCACGATGATTTGTTAAATACTTCGCTACAGTATTCACACTTCTTGGTTTTTTCCTTCCCCGAATTGTGCTTCCACATATCATGTTGGTTCAAACCACTGGAGCTCGAAAATGTATCGGGACACACTTTGCAAAAATAGGGTTTCTCCTTAGTGTGCGAGTTAAAATGGCACATGAGTGCATTATTATTTTTAAAAGATTTGTCACACCAAAGGCACAAAAATGGACGGCTGTCAGTGTGAACCGTTGATGAATGTCTTGTAAGACTTTGCTGGGATTTGAATCTTTGTTTGCAAATAGTGCAAGCAAATGGTCTCTCTCCTGTATGCACTCGGAGGTGGATTTCCATGCTGCTGTTATTTTTGCACTGTTTTTGACAAACTGGACACCGTGTTACACTCTTTGTTGCTATCTTTTGGGATACAGCAACTGAGTTTGATGTAGTGTTTGCTTGAGATGATTTAGTAGTTTTTTGTCGCACCAAATGAACAAAACAGGGTTTCACTAGTGACTCCATTTTGTTGTTGAATTTCTTCACTTTGCTTTCAAAAGAATTATTACAGCTTTATATTCTGGTTCTTTACATTACGATAGACAATGTAACTTATTAAAAACACCCGAGAAATTAACTGACGTGAGAGAGTAAAACTAAATATTCACTTCAAATGTTTAGTGCTCACATATGTATATGTATTCACTAGTCTTCTGTTGCTTGTACACATTTCTTTCCACACATTCTTATGTATCTGTTTAACTTTTGAGTTTACTTCAGTGATGAGGATATGAGAATATAATACAAGTGGAACCGGCAATAGATATCCCCGGTTGAAGTATAAGTTTATGTAATCCCATCTCTCAGGCACTTTTTGTGCTATTCAATCTTCAAATTTATGCCAACTTTTTTCCTATCATCAACTTGAATTGTGGGCCAAAACTGGACACGTTGTTTTCCTAAATTTGCAATAACAAGTAAGCGTTAAAAGATTTACAGGAAAGGATTTTGAAGGACAACCTTGGTCTTCATATTACAACCATGTTAGTTAATAAATTACAATCGAATAAAATTACCTGAACATGCTATGTACCTTTCTACACGATTGATGACGATGACAGAATGCAATTAAAAAGATTTCCTGACATTGAAATTAAAGGTTTATTTTAAAACATAATCACAATTGTAAAAAACCACATTTCTCCAATTGTTCGATTCTTGTTACTTAATTTACACACAAGACAAGGCATTCATCTCTAACTTACTGCACGAAACTTTCTTCAAAATAATCAAAGGCACACCAGAAGAACAAGAATATACCCAAACAAACTTCAGCAGAACAATGCAATGTCATATATTGTGCAGTATGACAATTCTCACGGCGATATGCGATATGATTTTTCCTCAAAAGTAGTATATATGAACCACTGGAATACAGAAAGCTGTAGCAGCTCATTGCCTTCCCTTGGTTTACTATGTACGTTCACAGGTCAGCCTTTCGAGCATTGCATTGCCTTTTTAAGTACGTGGAGTATTAGGTTATTTCAGGAGAGACAAAGATATTACGTTGGTTCGGGTTGGGATGAAATATGGTTAGCAAGCCAAAGCCAAGCAAGCTGACTACACATAAAAAGTTGAAGGGAGCATCGAGCAGCCGAGTAGGTACACTTTTTAGTTACACTAGCATTTTTTCCATTCTATCATCAGCTTGCTACCTGAACGTCGTTGTAGTTCTCTTTTTCCTTTGTAAATTCCTTATGTGTTGCTGCTACTGCTGCTTGAAAGGCCAACATTCTGTTTCATATAATATATACATACATAGCATGCAATGTTGGAAATGGGTATGTGAAATATATTTACATGACCTCGTAAAGGAATGTGACAAAGAGATAGAGTGAAACTGGAAGTCAGTCGGTAAAATTGCTCAACTTTGAAGTTTTCATCTCTAATGATTTAAGAACAAAAGTTCGCCGCCGACATGATCTTCGTCTTCTAATGTATACAACATTTAACTTTCATCCACGGCTGCGGAATCTTCCATATGTTCTGCGAGCGAAAATGTCATGTTCTGCAATGATAAAAAAAATTCTGCGAGCCAGTTTCATCAAAATGGTCATGAAAAGTCATCCATGTATCTCATGAGATTCTATTTGAGAAATGGGCATGTAAAATGATGTATGGCAATATTAGAGAGTGCACCATCCACGTAAAATATGGTGAGAAAAGGAAAAGAGATTGGAATTCAGTCATTGTATATTTGGCTTCGTCTGTTTAGTATCTAAGGGTATGAGAATAAATGCTGGCATCTAGTTGCGTGATATTTTGTATGCATTTACATGCTTTTCACCAGATTTTTCCCATCTAGAAAGACATACCACAAATAAGCTACAGACGGGACGCACATTGCTTTGTACACAAAAACTTATAATGTAATGGCTTTGTAAAGCTTACAATCGAATGCACAAGAGTAATTCATATGTTAGATGGAAAGTTCGCTGCCTAGCTTTGTTAAATTTTGTATGCCTTGCATGAAGTAGGCTATCATGTAAAAGGTAACTCTTTTCAGGTGATCATTTTTAGGGTCATACTACCCTATGTGATATTGCAACTATTTTTATGGCTGCCGACAATTTTACAATGCAAAAGGTGTTTGCCTCTTCCGAGGATTTGTCAATGAATAATCTTCATAATAAATACCCCTTGTAGATCAATTCTAAGCCAACTTTTATTAAAACTTGTTGCATTCATTTCATTTTTCATTATACATTTCCATATGTTGAAGGCCATGAAACAGTAATAGATAACCTAAATTTTTACAGTCAAGTCTAGTATAAAGGTCCGGGTACTCAACTATAATTAACTTAAGAGTTCAAAAAATATCAAAAACCATATTTGCTCGTAAGTTTCAAAACTCATTCTCAAATAGTTTAGCGTGTAAAGTGTAAGCAGCAGATGTTAGTCACGTCTTAGAAATTTCGAATGGACCTATCTTAATTCAAACGGAGGAAAAAGCATTGTTATGTAGTCAATGCAAATATTAATTGACTTTACATTACTTTGTTTCCTACAAAAATCTCAACGAAATTGGTTTCGCCTAACCACCTGCAATACATTTCATATATTGTGAACAAATATTTATGTACCTAAGCATTTTCACTGATTTTCATTGATGGCCTAAGTGAACCTTTACCGCAAAAGCTTTACAAAGCAAACATGTATTCTTCAGCAGAAAGTCTTCATGTCAGAAGCCAGCTACACACTTTTTAATCCCGTATCCTCGCTGAAGAAAACTCAAAAGTAAAGAAGAAGCATGGGAAGGTGGCTTCCTAAGTCTGACTTTGAATACCTTTCACTCACCTTTATCATCCTTTATGTGGACTCTACATTCTCACATTTATTCTACGTCCCCATATTATTCCACATAATCTGTAAATATGCGTGCAACAGATTATTTACCTTTGAAGTGAATACTAGTGTCTTAAAATAACGTGACTTCTAAAAGCTTCACAAAGTCCACGCATCACATGAAAGTACAGGGACTAATTTCGGCTAACATTTACATGCAGCAGCAGATGAGAAATTTACAAGTGAGCGAAGGAAAAAGTGAATCAAAATGATGTTCAGGTAGCAACTGATGATCGAATGGAAAAAGATGTACATATATTGTATACCTACTCGACTGCTCTATTTCTTTGACTCTTTGTGTCGCCAGTCTGCTTGCTATCCACATTTGATCCCAACCCTAACCAACGTAAAATTTTTGTCTCTCCTTATCTAACCCAATGCTACGCTTTTACACAAAAAACCAAACCAATGCTCCAAAAGCTAGAGCTATGCACGCTAGCTAAACCCAAGGCAAGATAATGAGCTGCTGCAGGATTCAAGTTGTTGATAGACTACTTTTAGTAATGCATACCTTGTTCAGGCCAAACGAAAGGTAGTTCTATTTTTGAGGGATAATCATATCGCCGTGAGAATTATTGCACATGTACAATAAATATATCACATTGCATTCCTCCTTTTATGTTTGTTTCATTTGGTATATTATTGCACTCCTGGTTCTTGCGTTTGAATTATTTCAACAAAAGTTTTTTCTTGAAATTTTATAATTTTTACAATTAGCAATACAGTGAGTTTGTTAAAGTTTATTTTTGTGTTTTAAAAAAATACCTTTAATCTAAAGACACCAGAATTTTTTTTAATTGCATTTTTCATCAATCGTGTAGAAAGCTAATATACCTTTCTTAAGTAAGTTTATTTGATTGTATTTTAATTCCCGGCAAGAATATTAAAATTATGAACGATTTCGCCCTCCAAGCAAACTTTTTATGTAAATCATTTACCAGTTTATTTGTCATTGAAAATTTAGGAAACAATCGTGTCAACTTATGGCCCATAATTCAACTTGATAGTGGAACTGCAAACACAAGGAATTTGAAGATCTGAAAAGTATGTACTTCAAATGAAAAAATGCCAGGTGGACGTTTATAATATTCTCATATCCTCAAAGATGACTGAAAATACTCAAAGGTTAAACGAAAACGTGTTGACTGATTTTTTGTAGCCTAACATCCAAACCCTCTTTTTCTTCCCACGATATCTTTTACGGGATCTTACAACTGATTTGACAGAAAACAACAAAATGGAGTCGACAGTGAAACCATGTTTTGTTCGTTTGATTCGACTAAAACCAATTAACTCATCTCCAGCAACGTCAACGTCAACTGATGTACCACAAAAGATACCAACAAAGAGAGATATACGGTGTCCAGTTTGTAATAAACTGTGCCAAAGACGCAGTTACTTTGAATATCACATGCGAGTGCACACAGGAGAGAGACCATTTGGTTGCACTATTTGCAACAAAAAATTCAAATCCCAGTCTCAAGTGACTCAACATTCATCAAAGGTTCATAGTGACAGACGACCCTTCTCGTGCGTTTGGTGTGACAAGCCTTTCAAATGCAGAAAAAATCTCATGGACCACCTAGGAACGCACACGAAGGAGAGGCCTTATTTCTGCAAAATGTGTCCCGACTCATTTTCTGCCTCGGGTGCTTTGAAACAACATGCTTTAACAAAGCACAATTCTGGCAATAATGGAATAAAGTGTGAATACTGTAGTAAAGTATTTTACAAACCATCTGTGCTGAAAGTACACCGGAGGATTCACACAGGAGAAAAACCATATTCTTGTTCAGTGTGTGCAAAAACCTTTGCCAGTAAATATTCACTTGTGTGCCACTCTGCTATTCACTCAAAACGTCGACCATTTAAGTGCACAAAGTGTCCAAAAACGTTTCGCTTCAAAGACAGTTTGTATGTCCACACTCTCAACGTTCACGAAAAGGTTCGACGTCACTCCTGTGGAATATGTGGCAAGACGTATTTTAGCAAAACGGATCGGGACCAGCACATCAATTCCCATCTCAACGAGAAGCCATTCCAATGTCCGAAGTGCCCTAAAAGATTTACTCAACGATCCACTATGGCGTACCACCTGAAAGCTATTCATGAAAATAAAAGAGATTTCAAGTGCTCCAAGTGCTCACGCTCTTTTGTGGACAAAAGTCATCTTGACGTACATTTCCTCCGACGACATGCTAACCAAAGCAAAAGACCATTGACTTGTCTCTTCTGCTCTAAAAAGTATTGCATGCCGAGCGAGTTGGAGGACCATTTGAGAAGCCATATCCTGGAGGAGCCATATTCATGCACTTTGTGCCTTTCATCTTTTAGTTCGCCAAAGGGCCTGCGCAGTCACGTAGTTCGGGTTCATAAACTGAATTGCTAAACCAAATTAAAAAAAAGTTTGATCCCTCCACCACATTACCATTGAAGCTGTATTTTTATTATACCTAATTTTGTAAAATTTGTTTCTTATCTTCTGGGATGAGCTGAAACATAAGAAATTATGTGCTTAAAACCTGTCAGTCAGCGTTCAGCGTGCAAATTTGCACTCCAGGAGTGCAAATTTGCACTCGTCCATGGAGTGCAAATTAGCACGCCTCGAGTGCAAATTTGCACTCCACCTATATTTTTAATGCAAAAAACGAATTTAGGGGTGCAAATTTGCACTCCGGGAGTGCAAATTTGCATCCGTAATTACAATTAAAATTTGAATTAACGTGGACGTGCACATACTTCGCCGGACGTGCAAATAAAAATCCGATATAGCAACTAGATGATATTTAGGATTTTTTGGCCGTGGCGATTTAAATTTCACCGTGGCATTTTCGAGAAATCGAATTTAAAAAATATTTATTTCATAAATTAGGTTTCTCGAAAACTGAAAGTTATAAAATTATTGTTTAAATTTTAAAAAATCCCTAAAATACAATAAAAATTTAATAAATAATGTATAAATTTTTAAATCTTAAAATTTAATTTCTATATATTTTTTTGTAAAAGAGTGCAAATTTGCATCCCTAGGAGTGCAAATTTGCACTCTTTTACAAAAAATTACATGTAGCACGTGATAGTACAGATATTGTGGTATAGGGTGGTCTAAGGTTGTAACCTAGGTGCCACAAACTTTTTGTCTCCGATTTCGCTACAAATTTGTAGGAACATAGATTTTAATGCGTAGATTACGAATCTGAAATCAGTAACTGTGTTTGGCGATCGTGCCGCCTCCCAGAGGGAAAAGCAGTGGAAAATTTGTTTTCAACAGAATTCGCTCAAAATTTGGTAGTTTATACTATGTGACTTATGATTAACGTGTTCCAATTATTGTTGAAAAATTTTGATTTTTGCGCTATCCCGAGGAAAAAACGCGGGACATATTTTTTCCTCAGAATGCACCCAAAATTTTATTGTTGATACTATTTGACTAGCTGATTAACGTGGTGAAATTATTTTTCAAAACATTTTATATTTGCGCTTCCCAGAGGGGGAAATTCAATTTTATCGCTGGTTTTTGCCTCTGGACATCGCCACGATAAGCAATTTTGAAATATAATTTCACCACGTTAATCAGCTAGTGAAGTAGTATCAACAATAAAATTTTGAGTGCATTCTGATGACAAAGCATTTCCAACTGTTTTTTCCCTCTGGGAGGCGCCAAAATCGCGAAACACGGTTACTGATTTCGGATTCCTGATCTACGCATTAAAATCTATATGCTTGCAAATTTTCAGCCAAATCGGAGACAAAAAGTTTGGTACACCCTTTGTTCTCCTTTAAGACTCTTTCACCTTGGTTGTAGTATTGTTTGTACAACATGATTATTACCATTGTTTTTTAAATTATTGTTATTATTCGCGTGCAAATTTGCACTCCTGGAGTGATATTTGCACCCGGCTACCGTGGCGTGCACATTTGCACTCCAGGAGTGCAAATTTGCACCCATGATTTTGATGGAGTGCATATTTGCACTCCCTCGGGTGCAAATTAGCACTCCATAGACGAGTGCAAATTTGCACTCCAGGAGTGCAAATTTGCACGCTGAACGCTGACTGCCTGTTACTAATAGTACCACATAAATAAATACATTAAATTATAATATTTGCAATTTGATTTGTTCTATGTTGCTGATTTCATTTCAATTTATCAAAAACAGTTATATGCTATTATTCATTTTATTTTCACTGAATCATCATATCCCATTTGTTGCAGCTACAAAAGTGGAACGGTATTTCCATGAAAATTTACGAAACATGCACAAATCATTAAATACTGCAAGATACATTATACAGTCAATTCATAAATAAATTAGTTGGCATTTTATTCATTGAGATAGTTACACAGTTCATTGAGTGTTCATCCACTACAAAATTATGCTAAAAATATATTGTGTTGGAAAGGTCGGAGCACAAACATAATACTTCTGAAAGTCATGATCTTGATTATTTTTTATATTTTATAAAGTACTGTGTGTTATTTCGTACAAAATCAGTTCATTAGCTGCTTGTGAAATCATGTCCCTGAAAAACCTTATTTTTGGTAATTCAACATTCTTGATTTGTCATTTGTCCATGTTGATGTATTAATTCATACGCATGAACTGATTTTGTAAAAGTTTGCGAAGCCAAGCGCGTTTATCATTTGTAGGGAGTTTTACATTTTATGTTTTGATATTACTTTCTTTCTTCCGAAAAACGGTCGGACATAAAAGGTCAAGGTACGATTGGGGAAAAGCGTTGAAATTTTGTCGTGCACGGGAAATTGCTGCCTTACAACATGATAATAACAATATCCAAGATGGTGTAAACAAAGGTCGAGAAAGTGCGTTAACTAGCGAGGAAGTTCCACCAGCATAACAAGCTACACTTGATCAGAGAGCTGGTAGTAGTAGTCTGACGATTTTAATACTTTCTCCAAATCCACCCCTGCAAGTTGAGCCTGTGATAAAACTAGACTGTCCTCGATTCAGACTACCGGATGTTGGTTCTAATCTCAAGCTCAGGTTAATTAATCAACGGATGTTTGAAGCATGTGTGAAACCACTTTTTGTACTACTGGTGACCGGAGTACTCAGAATAATATGAAAATATGGGAAGACAAATGTCTATGTGTCCTGTCCTTCGGCCTTGTCGGTCATAAGGGAAATCATGTTTTTTAAATGTATAGTGACGGGAGTACTTTTCGTAGAATAAGATATGAGATCCAGGTTTTTGTATTTGCAAATATTCTTCGGTATACTTGCTCCCAGAGTGACGGCTATTGAAATGGACGGCAGACGGAATGTCTCACTACCTTAAATCACGAGCTGTTCAGACATTCGTGAGTGAGACAACGGGGAAAAAAATTATTTTTGACGGAGAGCTAATAAGTGTTGTAGTGCAACCCAATGGGAAAGTTGTGATTAATATTTGATTTCAAATACGTACCCATATTATATTGTATATGGCATTAATGGGACTCACGAGGGAAGGACCAGGTATGGTTTTTTTGGAATTGGCTGGGACGCGGTTGTAGTGTACCTTTTGGTGAGAAACTAAACCATATAACGTGTTTTGACTCCATGGCCACGAATTTCCGAGTTATGAACATTTTAATTTTATCGGGGTCAGTTTTTGAAATTTTCCGTTTTTCTTATGGAGTTTAACATGGAGAAAGCCAGCTTTCACGGGTACCCCCCTTCACAATCAATTCAAAATTGCCAAAAATTCAAAAAAATGCCTAAAAACCCAATATTTCGAAGTAAAAGTAAGGTAAACCATGAAATATCGTCAAACGATTCAATTTAGACAAACAACAGCTATTAGCGTTCCTATGCATGTACCCATGGTTGTATTGAAAATTCGTATTTGACAAATTGAAGGCTCGTTAACTCAGAAACACTTTGCCATGGAGACCTCGCATTTGGCACCAAATAATTTTTTAGTATAAGGTACTTCTACGCCAAGTTTCAGCCAAATCAAAAAAAATCTTGCTTGGTCCTTCCCTCGTCAGGGGAATTGTTAAACTTTACCCTTAGTCTATATGATTGGAATAAACTATCCTGCTACAATTGTGTCACCTTAGGTTGACGGTGAAAAGTTTATTGACTACGAAGATGAAGCCATGGTGAACATTACAGACTTGATTCTATGCAGAAATGTGTATCCTCTCTTAACAATGCAATGTTTCCTCCGCAGTGTTACAGGTACATTTGGACAACATAAACAAATTAAACGCAAACATATGTTTTCGAAAGTACCATTGTTGTGATGAGCCATATAGTATACAAGTGGTGAAAGGGGACTTTAAGAAAAAGTAAGCTTACTTTAAGCCATAGTGGGACTTTAAGTCTCCCGAATCCAATATTGATTTTCAGTTTTGAGTATCATATGAAGCTGTTCCAGCTTCAGTCTCGGCTTTACCGCAGAACATGTGAATGGTAAACCAGGAGAAATGCCGCGTAAGTTTCTTACAAGGATTGCTATATTTAAAGTCAGATATTTGGTGCTGCTATACCGAGCTTGCCATTGGATTTCTTTGGTTTCCACAAACTCACTATTGAATAAGGACGTACTATTTTTCAAAATGTAAAACGATTTGTTGACAGATAAGCCCAAAGATTTGAAATCCTTCCCAAATTCAATTTCGACTGGTTGCAGGTTGGCCCATGGGTCGTAGATGATCTTGTATTGGTTGGCAATCAATTCATTGATAGTTTTAAGCCTTTCCGGTGGGAACTCAACGGTAACCAAGCTATTTAATCCGTTTCCATAAATTTGAAGAAACAGAAATGTTAGGGAACAATTGATGAGCCAATAGTGAGATTTAATATCCATCCCTTGCCCAAACAGGTTCCCAACGAAGTATAATAATTCTTTAAAATCATATGTAAAACGTCCGTCGTATTTCAAAGAAAATACCATTACCATCATTAAAATGAAATTGAATGCTATCCAGATGCCTGGTGTAAATGGTTCGTACCAAACTCCAAATTGAAGATATTGTTTTCCCTCTATTTGTTTTCTGGTGCAATAGAAAACGCTTGTAGATTCAAAGGTATCAAAGCACAACCTACTTACTACGTAAGAATTTAAAATTGCTGGATTTATATAATTCACACCGATCATAATCAGTTCAGGACCGGAAAATCGTTCAAATGGTCGAAATTTTAAACTGTTCGCAGTGTTCATTGGATGAAAGGAAAATGTTAAGTTATGCTCCGACGCCAGGACGAGTAATAACATTATTGATGTTGGGCATCGATAGCTTAGTCGTAGGTTGGAACTTTGACAATTTTTCCGCTGACGATCCTGATTGGTTCTCATAACCTTAAATCCATCAGTCGCAATACCAGGAAGCGTTCTGCCATTTCCTTTCCAAAATAACTGGCGGTGAAGTAGGAATGGATTTTGAGAATTAAATTGTGTTTGAATATCCTTCACAATCCACAGGGCAGAATTGCAGTACCCGGAACAAATTATGGTGACTGTTGTTTCGCTCACGTTACATTTAAGATTGTGGGGTAATGTAATAATCAGCTTCACGGAAGGCAAAACCGATAGCTTTTCATGCCATTTTGCGATTAAGGCGACATTTTCGTTGCTATATCGTGTGGTGTTTGTCCAAACGAACAGAAACATGGATTTTGATGGGACAATGATATTTTGAAATCCATTTGCAGTATTCCAAATACTGATCCATGCCTTCTTGCTGTCCAATTGGCTTATGATCACGTTGAATGTGTCTGAATAGCGATACGTTTCTCTATTGATTGATGTTGTGTTCTGTGTGTTCACAATCCGCGTCAACAATGACCCGCCGGGTTCCATCAGTTGTTGAACTTTGTAGAAATACACTACATACAGCTCAAACTTGGAATTAAATTGCGGAAACAAATTAGCTAAACATACAGATTTGTCTCCGTAACATTCTGGTTGGTGAATTGCTATCACAATTACGATTAAAAGCTTACTCATGCAACTTTGAAACATTGTGTTAAGATGTAAGGAAAAATCAAATTTCTGGTGGAAATACGAAATAGTAGTTTTGCGTTCAAGCAAAACTTCCGTTGTATAAAAACAGCCTTTCCTGCTTTTATAAAATAAAAGGAATGCCTTTGAAATTTTAGGTAGAATTTATACAGAATTAAATTTATTATGAACAACTCGATTTTGGTTAGCTTCCTACTTTACTTTCAGGGACAATATGTGGTAAGATAATGCACAAGTATTATGGTTTTTAAAAAGATTCCTTTTAAACAAGAGAATAAATTGGAATACAGAAATTGAGACACTGCTTTTTCCCTTATGGATATGGATTGAATGTAGAAAAATCTGATGGCGCATATTGGATTGCTAAATTAAAATGGTAATTATTGCTTCGCAAAACTTGAAGGGGTAGTCCTATGAAAACCAATTAAAAGTCTGGGTTACGTCCGTGATAGATTTGAGATGATAGATAATGGACTATTAGTTCCAATCTCACGTGAGAACTTAAAATTGCTAATATGAAATGCATAAACGTATTATGTCAGTAATGAGCTGCTTTATAATGAAAAAGTACCTAAATGCCTTTCATTAGCATATTTATAAAAAAAAGTATTTGGATATCAACGTGCGGCATCGAAATCGACTGATCTCGTTGGTAGTCCGATTAGAAACTGCATCATCTAATTTCTGGTTCAATTAGAAAATGCATCATCTAATTCTTGGTTTGATTAGAAAATGCTTTAACTCCCATACATTAATATAGGAGTTGATCAACGTATGGCCGATCCCATGTAAACTTTTTCATTCTGAAAAACAGAACGATGTGACGTCACGCGGTGTACAACATGAAATGTATATCCTATATATGCACATGCTCGGTTTACATTTAGCTTACATTACTTCATTGATTCTTCTTTTCTTGTTTTGATTAGTATTGATAGTGCAATCATTCCAAGACTTTATAATTAAAGTTAATTAAGTTAACATACTTAAGATTAGTCAATCAGCTGTTCAAATACAAAGGGCTAGAATGTCATTAATTTTTTATCTTTTCCAACGCATGATCAATAGCCACAATTTGTGGAAACAAAAAAATAGAAACCAGAAATATTATGCATGTGGTGGAGTTCATTTAATCATGTATTACAGAGTAAAGGAATGTTACTTCAAACAAAATAATACGAAATAGTCTATATTCGGTAGTTTTATACGCCTACATAATTGGAAGTTGAGTAAATCTTACTTAAATTATTAAATTTTTATATTAATCAGTATTAGAGGTTAATCAAAGAGGATTTTTAAAAACGAAAAAAGGAAGCTCTAAATAATAAGGATAAGAAGTATTTGAACATTTCTTTTTATCATAATTCTGTAAATCTTCCTCAAACCTTGAACTTACTATTACCAACTTGGGTATCAGAAACTGCTCCAACTTTTTGCACGGATACCTTGCCATACGAAAGGCACATATTCGGAGTTTTAGCTGGTTTGTCATACATTGGAGAAAGTTTTACTGCTTTCACTCTCAAAAACTAGCATTCGGTTTTCACGTCATAATTTAAAGAAAATCTTATATTGTTTTTCGTGTGGGCGTGACGTTATCGGAATAACAGGCTGTTGTGAATGGAATCGTACAAATTATTAGAAAGCGTACTAATAAAAAGTATTTTTTAAACTAGTTTCAATAAGCTAATTGTAACCATTCCAGACTGAAGTGACTCAAATATATGTCTTATGAATGTTTCACGAACAAAAAAGTACACGCATACATATTAGAATTAATTCTTGTAATTTATTTACATTTTCTTGAAGCAAAAAAATTATACACTATTAAACAAAAGAAATTTGCATAAAATAATGCATGGCATGTGCACTACACTGAAACTATTCACCAAAACCACTAACGATAAGTAAGGTGTTTTACTAAAAAAAAGTTTTCAACAAATCACAATCTTAAGCATTATTTTTCTATAAATTTATATTTTCATTCCTAGGATTTTCTTAACTTCTACGCGTAATTGTATCGCAAGGGCGTCCCTCAATTTTGAAAACCCATCTAACTGGTTGCTGCAAATTAAGCATTTTAAACCCTTTTCAAAAGATCCTTTCTTTTCTTTTACAATAGCGTAAAAACGTTCCGCTTTTTGTGATTCCTTTGCTAATTCAATCTCTTTCTGCAACAAAAATCACAAAGTGAACATAATTTTCAGTGTACAAATACAACAATGACCCATAATAGTTTAAGCAACCTGCTAACAAACACTTACCAACTCTTGAGCAGTTACAATCTTCAACATTTTAGCGTGATGCAACAGCTCTGTTGTTACTTCAGTGGCTTGAACAACATCTTTGATGGCATTCTGAACTAATTGGAATTGCCACGGGTTCTTTCCAACAGTTCCCCCTTTCTCAATGAAGTAAACCAGCACCTTCCCAAAATTGGTATCCAACTTTATCCACCTGTTCCAAATAGCTATTTTCAACGCTTTTGAATACGTTTTTTTACTGACTTTAAATCCATGCTCTTTCATTAACTTAATAATCTCCAAACTAATGCCATACCATTGGAAAGCATTCAAAAATGGAGTTAACTTATTTTTATCAGCAGCATTTACATCTGCCCCTCTTGTAATCAAGATATGTTGAGCACACTCATTATGTTTTGAATTTCTTTCAACCGCAGCATGAAGTGGAGTTTGGCCAGATGTATTCGACAGATTTATATCCATCCGATGAACTTCTAAAAAGAAATTAAGGGCTTCAAGGTTGCCATACCTCGCGCTAACGTGAAGATTACAATACCCTTCCCCAGTGTTTTGATGCAAGTTGGCCCCGTTTTCAATCAATTTTCGGATTAACTGCAGAGACATTCCATTACGAACTGCCCAATGGAGTATTGAATATTTAAATTCATCCACGGCATTAAAGTCAGCCCCATTGATGTGGAGTAGGCTAACCGTGTCATCAAGCAACTCAATATTTTCCATTGCCAAATGAAGTGGCGTTTTCATAGGCAGCCGCTTGCTCACAAGGTTAAAATGCTTGAATCCAAGTTCACAAAGCAATGAAACAATCTGATGGTATGTTTTCGGTGACAAATTATCCAAATTCAGTTTGTGAAGCACAGTTTCTTGAAAGCTGTTGTGCACATTTACATTAGCTCCTTCTTTAATAAGGCACACCAACAGTTCCCAATGAACTCCGCTCTGCAGTATTGGCGTCGTGTTGTATTTACCAATAGTTTCTTCCATCCATTGCCTACTTTTTGTTGATAATAACTGAATGATTTCTTTTTTGGATGAAAGAGTGGCTTGGTTGTTTGAAATACTTTGGGCAACACAAAAATGAATCACATGGCGCAGCTCGGCTAATCCCTTGCTTCCAAACTGGTTTGCTAAGTATTCCACGAGACTATAGTGTCCCCTTTGAATCGCAATATGTAACGGCGTGATCTTGAAACTGTTAAAAATATATGGTTTTCTATAGATTGGAAATGGGACTTGGGATAGCTCCAACCCTTCACAAAACGCAGTCATCAAGTCTACGTCGCAATGCTTCGCTGTTAAAAGCAGCAAATTTCCTAGGTCTTGGTTTTCTTCTTTTATTTGAATTTCATTTTTGGAGCTCAAAAATTGGTTTATTTTCGGCAGTAAGTAAGGATAATTGTTTGAAATTGATGCGATTATTGCATCACTACACTGATTATAAACATTGCTAGTATGAAGAATTGTTGAGATGTTACTTAGCTGAGAAGCCAATTGAGACTGGTTTTTATTAAATTCATTAATAAAATAGCAAATCACAGGGAAATTGAACTGGAAAGATTTTATTTGGAAATCATAATTGTCATGATGATGAATACTCGTCGGAATGAATGTGGACCCCTTCGTTGTTTCATTATAAGTGCTAAATATACGAAATAGCATAAAATTTTTAAAGCATTTGCTGCCAAATTCCTTATTTGCTACAAACCAAGCCACTAGATACTCGGCAAAAGTGCGGTGCACAAATCCCACACTGTTTAAATTAGTCGACTCAATAATGCCAAATTTACAAAGTTCAGCTTTGGAAACGTTTGCGCAAATTAAATCCTGAAATTGGGCAATGTCCTCTGGAAACAGTAGCTCCAAAGCGTAGTACATATGAGCATGTTTGATTATGTTGAAATCATGTTTTGAATAAATATCTGGGGCAATGAGTGAGATATTTTCTTGGAGCCTCGTTTTCATGTGTTTTTGGTACATTTCAAAAATAGAAGTTACAACAATGTTAGAGCATGGGTTCTGATAAACATGATGCCTCAGTTTAGAACACCTTTCTGCCTCCTCAATGTACGTTTCCGCAAGCATTCTGCATTGTAGAGGGATTCCGGTTATTTGATTTTCAAAATCCTTCACATTTTCAGATAAAGCTTTCAAACAAAATTTTGCAAACTGCTTGACCGCCTCGTTGGTGTTGATTCCTTCTGATTTCCAAAACTGAATTAGGAAGTTGACTTGGTCTGACTCATTTAATGGCTCGAATAAGCTTCCAAGAACTTGTAATGTGTTCTCAAGTTCTTCTCGCATGTGAAGTCTCGTAGTCACGAACACTTGAACTGACGTTAGGCTTGCAACTTCTTGCAAAATCTTCTTAGCTGTGTCAATCTGGTGAATGAGCACTTCATCGAAACCATCGAACAGCAGGATGCAGTTTTCAGATTTGATTGCTTTTGTAACCAACTTCCTTCCGAATTCGAATGTTGAAGACTGCTCAGCGATCAAGGATGATATAGATTCTATATTTATTTGTTGGTTTCCGAAGGCTTGAACGAACTCTTTCAGAATTATAAAACGAACCAATGTTCTGGTGGGGTAAAGTTTTAGTAATTTTTGTGCAATTTTAGAAAGTGCCACCGTCTTGCCCATTCCTGGGGAGTCAGATAAAATGTTGATTTTATTTTCACTTGAAGCTATTTCATCAATTAAGACGGTATCCTGTTGTTCATGAATATGTTTTTGCAATATCTCAATTGATCCTGAAGATTTGACCCATTCATAATTATTGTTGTTGTCGACCTTGATCCAATGAATTGGTGCTGTTGATAGCTTACAGATTTTTTCATAGTCTGGCTCATACTCAAGCAGAATGAATCGGAGAGTAAGTCGACGGATTTGGTTAGAGGAAACATCAGTTTTTTCACCATTAGCTAAATTAGTCAGCTCATTTCTGGTAATGTTCTGTACCACGAAAATGTCCTCGCATCTTGCTTTGAAAATTTCCAGCTTTAATTTACTTCTGCATTTCAGGACGCGAGGAATATAGTACGGAGGCGATTCAGGTACCTGATTGTTAACGAGCTCAATACATTCTCCTTTGGTGAGCTTAATCAAAATGCTGCTATCCAATTCCACTAAAGGACTGAAACTGCCAATATTTAAAGCCTTTCCTTGAAAAGTTACCAGGCTGCAACTGATTTCACCCTTTTGGGAATCTGAAAGGTCATGCCAGGTCACAGACTTGGTGATATTTTCTAAAGGTTTCAACTTTTGGCGAAGAGTGTCTGTACATCAATACAATGATTTTACATAAATCGTAAATATTTCAATGAATATAATGAAATTTTGATTTTTTTCTCTTTAAATTACCGGCACAGTCTTTAAGACCCAGTTTTTCTAAAACGCTGAAAAGTTTTTTTAGCTTTGCATTCTCCCCTTCTTTTCCTCTCCACGCCACTAATATTTCATGCAGTACTGCAGAATGCGTCTTAACTTGAGTTAGTAGCCAGGGAGTGATCAAAACCACATTATCCTTCGGTATCTCTAGATTTCTAGAAAGGTCTAAAAGTTTGGTCCATAAAACTTCAGCCGATTGTGAGGCACTTAGTATGTCACATACAAGCACGAACGTACACGCTGCGGTGTAAAAATTAATTTAAATGAACTGTGATTTCAACAAAGCTGAAAGCCTTAAAAATTAATATTGCAAGATTGTAAATACAGATGTACTTACGAGAATCTCCAACAGCCAGGTCGCCGATGTCTGGGTTATTTGAATCAGCATCCATTATGATGATAATCTACCACGTTATTGAACATGGAGTTGTATTTTTCCTTTTTGATTGACTACCAAATCCACTGGATTATTACGATTTTTAGTTGGCCTTATTATGAAATACAACTTTGAATTATAGGAATTGAGAGTAGATGCTGGAAAACTAATTGTGAGCAATTGTAACTGCAATATCGATTTTATCTATCTTGAATAAATGATTGTAAATGTTCTCTCATAATGACTTCTGATAATTTCAATATTATGTTGCTTTATCTTATCTTGTAGATAATTCACGTATGAGCAAAAAGGAGAATAAAAGATATTGACGTTGGGGTACAACGAAAAGCTTTTATATTGCAGCAATATTTTATACTTATCAATGCGATATGCTCTGATATTTACACCCATGGATAAATACGTGGAACATTTTTTCCATGCAATTGGCAGAATATTTAATCGAATATCTTCACTCGAATCGAACATCGAACGAAGTGTTACTTCTGAAGAAAAGAAACGGTAACGTTTTTAGTGATTGAATTTTATACACAAGTTAAATAATATATGTAACTGTTACACCAAGTTTACTGAATGAATCTAATTTATGAAGAAGTTATATAGACCTATCCAATATAAAGTTTCCTGTAAAAGTTTCTTTACCTTATTTGACTGTGTTCAAACATTGTATGGCAATTGGAATCACTTGAACCCATGTTATTATCACATGATTAACAGAAAACAAATTTTGACAATATACGTCAATTTGAATTATATTATATTTTTTTATATTATTATTCGCACTAAACGAACAGAACAGGGTTTAACTGTCAACTCCATTTTGTTTTTGAACTTATTAATTTTGCTTTCAAGTGAATTATCTAACAGCTTCATATATTCTGGTTCTTTACATTACGAGTGAAAATGTGTCGGTTATCAAATACATCCACGAAATTAAATGACATGACAGAGTAAATATATCTGTTTAACTTTTGAGTTTTCTTCAGTGAGGATATGAGAATATTATAAACGTGCACCCGGCATTATTTTTAACTGTTGAAATACAAGCTTTCAGATGTATAACCATATAATCCCATCTCTCAGGTACTTATTCAATCTTCAAACTTATGCCAAACGTATTTCCATCATCAACTTGAATTGTGGGCCATAAGTCGACACGGTGTTTTCCTAAATTTCCAATAACAAAAATAGTGTTAAATGTTTACACAAAAGGTTTGTTTGAAGAACGGTGTTGGAGAGTTAATGTATGATTAGTAAAAAACATGAAATGTAAAAGGATATATGTATGGAAAATTACGGTGGAAATTTCTGCTGATTGAGCATTAAAGAGAGAGGTGCAGATGCGTGTGTATGAAAAGGGGCAATAGCGAAATGTGTAGTCAAAATCAAGACACAGCTAACACGACCTCATCTCGTTGGAGTTCAGACAGAAAAGAAGGGCGATTGTCTTTTATTCGTTGGTTGTATTTATAATTTTCCAGATTAGTGGCAATGAACTTTAAGTAGAATATCAATTGAATAATGGTCAAAGTAGGCTTTTAGATTACCGTAAAATACAAATGAATTAGAAGATCATAGGAACGAATTATAAGATTATACAAATGAATGAATGCACATACAAATCAGGTCCATGCGACCTGCATAGATTAACTTGAAGATAAAAACGTGAGAATTGAGGAGAACGACTGGACACATGTAAATGAACATATTTTTAGAACAGAACAAAAGAGAAATACTTCATGCATACAAAGTCAAGAAAGTAATATAAAAAACTGTCACTGAAGCACCGAACAAACGGAATTGGCCAAAATATTACATTAATGTCAACAAACAAAGTACAATCGAATAAAATTACTTTCAAATGCTGTATACCTTTCTACACGATTGATGACGGAATGCAATTAGAAATATTTCCTGATATTTAGATTAAAATATTATTGTAGAACATAATCACAATTGTAAAAAACCACAACTTTTTCTCCTATTTTTGTTACTTAATTTACTGACCGATACTGCCTATCTGTTTGAATTCCTGCTTCGCGGCTCCGTATATCATCGCTTGTAACATTTTATAGGGCATTTATAGGTATATCACCGATATGTATGTACAAAATATACATACATATAGGTGATATACCTATAAATTCCCTATAAAATGTTACAAGCGATGATATACGGAGCCGCGAAGCAGGAATTCAAACAGATAGGCAGTATCGGTCAGTACTCAAAAGACAAAGCGTTCATGTTTGGCTTACTTCACGAAACTTTGGTCAAAATAACATAAAGGCACACCAGAAGAACAAGAATATCTTTAGTAGTATATCAACAATTGAACTGGAGCAGCAGCTCATTGCCTTGCCTTGGGTACTGGGGTTTGGCATGTGCGTGTTCATGTTGGAGTGTTGCACTTTGTAAGTACGTGTAGTATTAGGTTATTTCAGGAGAGACAAAAAGGTTTTACGTTGGTTCGGGTTGGGATGAAATCTGGTTAGCAAGCTAAAGACAAGCAAGCAGACTAGACACAAGGAGTAGAATGGAACAGCCGAGTAGGTACATACATTTACATACGTAAGTAAGACTAACTTTTTTCCATTCCATCATCAGCTTGCTACCTGAACGTCGTTGTAGCTCTCTTTTTTCCTTCGTTCGATTGTAAATTCATCATTTGTTACTACTGCAGCATGCTAACAAAAAAGCACCATTCTTAAGCAGAAAGACATTATGCCAGATGCCAGCTACACGCTTTTTATTCCCGAATTCCCGGTCATTATATCTTCACTTGTATTGTGCATTCTAATATGGTTGTTGCGTTCACCTAACCGGTGTTACGACTTGAGTTCGAAGAGTAAAAATGTTTTGTAAGGAACTGGACAAAGACGAGAACCACAAGATGATGTCATTTTTCAAATGCACTTACAGTAGAATGACTGGACTTTTTGGATTAAATTAACAACTTTTAATAACCAAACAAAATCCCTTTTTTATAGCAATTCAATTACAATCAACTTTGTACAATTTAGATTACTGACTTGACCTGATATGACTTTTAGCTTAAACTGACTAACAAGATGGTGGATACATTGATTTTGACAAGAGAGAAAACCCGTAGTAAAACGGCGAGAATTTAGTAATAATCTGATATACTTTTGTAATAATGAGAAGATACAGGGTTTCACTCTCAGGTTGAGAAAATAGTAAAAGGTCAAACATGACAACAACCAATCACAGAGAAGAACATATTGGTTTGCGTTAGCTCAACTATCTATGGCAACTACATAAAACGTGCATTTTCTGGCAATGGTCATAAATACAATTTACGTGCCCAATTCTCACATAACTTGTGATATGCAAGCATAGAATGTTTAGTTTTAAAATTGAATATATATTTACACTCGCGCAACTAGTAATTGCCTATTAAACGCTCGGATATATTTATCAAGCCAAATTCACATTATTATTTGCAAATTTATTTGATATTGACGTGATCTATTCAGAATCAAGATTTTTTTCCAACTTGGGAGCCAGATTAAAACCATTTTTTTGGTGCAAGTAGTACACCATAAGTTATGAACGAATACGGGGTAAAACCCCACTTCATTACCCCAGGGGGGAAAATTTACCCCTTTCATCGTCCCAATTTGTGATTCATTAGGTCATCCATAGCGACTAAAGTTCTTGATGAATTTTTTTAATCGATTCCTCATAAAATTCTGGTCTTGGGTCAGGAATTTGTTTTTAAAAAATACGCCACCTAGCGGTAGAAAAAATCAAGTTTAAACGGAACATAAAAATAACACAATTTGGTGAAAAAATTCTTAATTTTTTACCATCTATATCCAGGTATCTTTAGTTGACCATTGCAATATGTAGATGTACTGTATACTTTTTTTGGTAAATCACTTGTTTTTACGTCTTATCTTTTGTTTCAATTTCTGTCACTGGACCATTTTATACCTGCTTTTTTCTGCCGCTAGGTAGCGTATTTTTTAAAAACAAATTCCTGACCCAAGACCAGAATTTTATGAGGAATCGATTAAAAAAATTCATCAAGAACTTTAGTCGCTATGGATGACCTAATGAATCACAAATTGGGACGGTGAAAGGGGTATATTTTCCCCCCTGGGGTAATGAAGTGGGGGTTTTACCCCGTATTCGTTCATAACTTATGGTGTACTACTTGCAAAAAAATGGTTTTCATCTGGCTCCCAAGTTGGAAAAAAATCTTGATTCTGAATAGATCACGTCTATTGTAATATAATCAATCAAACTATAAAAAGTTCATTTTAATATTGAGTTTAAAATTCTACATCAAAACAAGGTTAATTACTCAATTTAACATAAATATAGAGTGAGGTAGATTGGGAATAACATAAATATCAATATCAATTATTCTAAAATCATCTTTATCGAAAAGTTATTAAAATCAATGTTTTATTCATCAGCAGAAAAACGAATGTCGGGTGAACGCTTTTATACTCATATCAACATTGGATGATGGAAACCACGTGTTTAGACCGAGTTATATAAGTACCAGTCAAGGCCCCTTGGTAACCGACATTACATTGTGGGTGTTGAGAATGTCACCTAACTAACCGTCAGATACTTCTCACTCGTTTATGATGCCTGGAAGAAAATAGGATGACAACACAAAATATATGTTTAGATTGATAGTCAATCACACCACCCCTCGTATTGCTTTATTCACCGAATCAAACCATCATTTTATATCATAAATGGCACAAATAATTATATATTAATGTTCCTGTTTTCTCAACCACCAACTCAATCTCGAACACACGACTCAATAACACTGCTTTACTCGCTCTCGAACAATACGTAAATCAATACTCATCTCCAACTCTCAAATGTTACACAAATCAATACTCTTCTCTCTCTCTCTCTCAAATCCTACACAATTAATACTCCTCTCTTAATCTTGAATACTACACAAATCAATACTCTTCTCTAACTATCGAACGCTACACAATTAAATGTGTTTCGAACACACAATTCAAACAACGTTGAATCTCGAACACAAAATAAAAAAAAATATTAAAACTCGATTGACAGTACTTGACTGTCCTCTCTCACTCGCTCGTTCTCGCGTTCTGAAGTGAACTCTCCTCTTTTTTTCTCTCTTCACAAGTTGCAACAAGGCAAACCACGCAACACTCACACATCTTGACTCATCGAGCCATTTTCTCATTTCTCTATGACTTCTGCTATGAACAAAGTCTACTCAATGCTCACAGATCTAACAGTGGGGTCGATAACTTCTACAATGTTAAACTTGAAGCTTCGTTTGTTGAAAAATATTGTGCAGGATGACTTGTTTAGTGACATCCAAACATTTAAACTTAGTTCCAACCAAAACCAGTCAAGGCCCCACTGGTCACCGACATTGTGGCGTCAATATCTTGATTTCTTTTAAGAAATATTTACTAGTCCTTGAAGCAAAAATGGTCATAAGGCATATTTAATCGACCTAGCCCGTTAAGTCGTCATTTCTAGATGTTTTGTTTTTGGACTTTGGAGCCCTCTGACGCCTGATTATGGTGTCAAATAATTAGCAACCATTAGTAAATATGAAGCCCCATTGGAATAATACATGACAGACTCGGAAAAAAATAAATTTAAATTTTTATAGTAATATAACGGGATATGCCCATCTCTAGTTTAATTATCCGATTAAGTTGAAATAGCATGTTTTAGTGTACACTTGAACGGCCCATGACGTCATTTTTCTCATAAATTTCGAAATCTTTGAACGCTTGTTACTCCGAGTCGACACCAGTCTACTCCTCCATTCCAACGGTAATAGGTGCGGAATTAGAAAGAAAAATTTATAAAGAAAAATTCGAAGAGTAGACTGGAGTCGACTCGTGACCAACGCCCCATCAAGTTTGCATTGTTAACGGTCAAAAGTTTCGAAAATTTAAAATTTAAAAATTTTATTATGTCCACCTATGCTCAAGAAACGAAATGATGATAGGAAGTAGTAGCATATGAAGCACAGTTTTGGTGCTGGAGTTGATTTACTGATTCAATCCTGGAAGTTGAAGCCCCATTATCCCAGCCGTAGGTCACCAGACCAAGAAACAAAAAACGCCAAAAAATTAACCATAAAAAACTGCGTCTGACACATTAGTTTAAGAGAAATCGGTGATTTAACAGCGGACAGTTTCGTCTCACTTGGCATGGCTCTACTCAATTTAATAAGCTGTTAAAAAAAGTAATCAGTCGATTTTTCATACAAAACGTTATTATGCCACAAAATTTAACAAAAAAAGTAAAGTGACGATGTGTAATTTTAAGGTGGAAATTTCTACTAAATTTGTCTATAAATTTTTTTTAAAAGTGTAAAAGTTTCATGGGATCACTTTCTCATACAATCATGGGGTCACTGATTATTATACAGGCGTTGCGTTATATATAAGTCAATAAACTGCTAGTAAGCAGGCCAGAAAGCTGAGGAGAGCGTTGAGTGAGCACCTCCAAACCCCCTCATCCCATGTCCACCACCTCTCACTCTCACTCTCACTCTCTCTCTCTCTCTCTCTCTCTCTCTCAACGTATCGCGATCCTCGCGATCGCGATCCTCTCCCAACGTATAGTGAAAGCATTCATTCCATGGTTTATGTACAACCACCTGATTCCGAATTTATACACAAGAACATCCATACGGATGCTATGCATTTCTTACGTATACATATACATTTCAGCCAAATCGATGAGTTTCTGAACTCATCCGCCTATAACTTTCGAACCATTGGACCGATTTGGCTGAAATGTATTCCCAGAGGTCCTCTTGAGTAGTGCTACCTGTGTACCAAATTTGAGCCAAATCGGTCAATGTATGTGACCAGGAGAGTGCGCACAGACAGACAGACAGACAGACAGACAGACAGTTTTAGTAAAACCATTACTTCGCTGAATACTCAGCTACGTAATAAAAAGTGAGATAAGTGTCGTTATCTGTGTGTAAGATCCAACTTACAAATTCATATTTTCATACATCTATTTCTAACAAAGTGTATCTTAATGCATACAGCTATTTGTATCATTGACGTTGATTTATTTGGTATATTTTGTATAAGCTATGATCACGGCAAAGATAGCAATGCAAATGTATGATAGTCTTCACTATGTCTTGCGAGTCAAGCCGGGTTTGTCCACCTGCAGCTTTCTCGTATTTAAATCAATACGAAATGGAATAAAAAATATACATTTAAATAAAAACCAACGAATGTCCAACACATTCCACATTATTATTTTCCATTTAAAAAATTTCATGTTAGAAGTCTAAAGTTCCTAAATTGTAGTGAGTTTTTTAAAGATTCAGATATATAAAAAGTCGATTGGCATTATATTTTAAATTTTGTATGGAATAGAAAATGAGCTTCCATTTTTACTACAGGAGCGCATACGTTTTATAACTATTGAAAGATTTATATGCTATTGATTTTCTGTATGAACTACACATCTAAAACACGTATGCACGTATGCTATATCATATATCTCCCGAAAGTCTCACTTAAAATAAAATAAACTAAAAAGTCAGCATAATTATCATTACCTTAAAGTTATGAATTATCATTTTGGTTTAAAAGTAAGGAAAAGTGATTGAAGGTGCAACATGTCAGGCCACTTAAATTTTCATCAACATCTACATGCATAAATTATATGTTCATTATGCTAAAAATGAAATAGCAGCAGCGCATTAGTGAGATTATCCGAAAGTATGCTCAAGAATCGGAGCTCGTATCCCTTATTTAGAGCGACAAATGAGCCGACAGAAACTGCAATAGGTTTTTGTGACTTTCCCACTCTTCGAATTCGTCTATCAATTTTGAGATGACATGTCCCATTTGCCCGAGTTCTGGAGAGATATCCATTTTTCCACATGCTAACCAACTCTTTTGATAGCTCAAAAATTATCACAGACTCTTTTATCACTATGAACGTTAAAGCAGCCAAGACTACAGCCATTGTTGGAAACATCATGTACATAAACAAGGAGGTGGTATGTGTATAACCGTTGATGGTGATCCAAAGCAGAGTCACTATACCAATATGACTCGCTACCAAAGTACATCCAGCAAAAATCCCTTCGAATTTTGACATCATCGTGTCAATAATTCTAAGCTGATTATAGTAGTGGGTCGATCGCGTATCCGCTTTCATCAAAATCCGGATTCCATTCATTATTGACTGTACGTAAATTGCTGCCAATCCTAGAAAGAACGCTACTGCGCGCATTCCTTCATAAATGGCGAATCCAACAATTAGAAATCGTAAGAAAAACGGCAGCAATATATGTTGCAGTATCTCGCGTTCTTTAGGATCAGGAAGAATGTACACATCAATAATGTAGGATAGCTGATCCAAATCAAATACTACGGCTATGAGAGTAATGAAAGGTGGACTGATTCCGCAAAAAGTCTCAAATGCACACAAGATTGTTCCCGTAAAGTCACTCTTTCCTTGATTGTAGATGTCAGCCGTTGGTCTGTGAAATTCTAAAATAAATTTTGCCTTCAAATTGTGATATTACATTAGATTGCTGAGTTGATGGTTTGTAATTTTTTACCTGCTTGAATTCTTGCAGCAATGGTGAAAAGCTGAGTTTCGAGAAGCCCGATTTCAGGAATGAATACAACTGTTAAACTTACTCCAAGGTACAATATGTCTACAACCAGAATGCTCATATAAATCGCCATGTGTATTAAGGATACAGTCCTAATTGGTAGAAAACTTTCCCTCAAAATAATGTAAATTACGACCAGCGTTAGAAGAGCTATGCAAAATTGTGCAAGAATCCATGTTTTGTAATTCCAACTAAGTTTATCTACCCTAAGTTCCCGCTTCTCAAAATCAATGCGGAACGGAAAGGAGTACATAAAGCCAAAAGCATACTCGTGGATTTCTAACGCCTTCCACATTAAATCTGTGGCCATTTTTTATTACAGTGAAAATGTGTCAACGATTTTATTAATAGCTTGATTTTTTTCAAATTCAATCAAATCCGTTGATTTTACAGCTAGAGGGAATTCGGTGGATAAATTTGAACTGCACCTTAAAACCAATTTCTTCTTCTTTTGCTACAATTTTTTGTTGTTGGAATATTAGAATATTAAATTGCTATTATGGATTGCAAGTTTTCAATATATATTTATAATTTAGTCAATTTATTCAATATATAATACTGGAAAGCTCGACTATTATTTTTTAACTTCGCTTCATAATCTACCTTATCTTTTTCCATGTCTTTTGAGACCAAAATGTTGTCGTATAAATTTTGTACAAGGATTTATAGGAATGTTTTAACATTAAACGTGTTTCAGAATAAGTTCTTTACTTTCTCAGGTCCATACATTTCTATACAGCCTATAACCACATACCGCATACAAAAGCTTCTAAAGACCAATTCTGAAACTTGTAGGGCGTTTTCCATGTAGTACGTCACAATTTGGGTTGGGATGGTGAGATGTTTGGTTTTGATGCATATGTGACGTGGCGCAAAACAGATCGGTTGGGTAACCTAAACCTAAGCTCCACGTGACAGTTTGTCCATACGTTTTTAAAAACTATAAATAAGTTTATAATACCACATTTTCGTATAAGACTCAACGAATGTAGCATACGGACCAGTTTATGCATGTAGGCTAGAACATTCTGTTTTGTGGGGTTTTTACAATCTTACATTTTTTATGGCTAGGAAAATTTTCGTTTGTAAAAATATTACTTTTACGCTATTCCTCTTAATGTTTAAATAATCCTTGACAGTTGCTACCCACTAATATTTATGGCTATTTTTATGAAACTGCAACACGTATCTACTTCTGGCTCACCCGATTTATTTAGCAGATGAAGCATGTATAGCATGACCTAACGAAGGGAGAGCTTGTTTGGCGAAGCTTGGCAGTTGGGTGCAGGTAGTCTGAAAAATGCCAATTTTTGAGTGACGTGCTACAGGCAATCCGTAAATAGAGAGTGCCGGGGCTCTATAAGTTACTTTATGTTAGTTCTTGCCGGTAAGAATAGAGAAAATATGTTCTTACGAAATTTAAACCTGACTATGCGCGGAGTTTTTCTTGTTGCAATTAACGCTATATTTAGTATCGGGGGAGAACTTTTCCGTTGATGCAAATACTATCTTTAAACGTATCACCTCTCCAATTCAACAACCTGGATATAATCTTCTTAATTTTTTCACCGAGGAAACCACATCCTAGTTAAGCTGTGATTTGGGTGGAAATGCTTCATATTTCATAGCATTTTTGTAAAACCACCTATGGGCAAAATACTATATGCCAACAGGTGTGTGGTGAAAATTATTTTTTCAGACATTGAGGTTTTTGGTTATGGGAAATGGCATAGGAAAATAAATCGAGAAGAGGGGCAGGGAATAATTATCGTTTTTTTTAAATCCGACTTTAATAGGAAAACCTTGAGTTTGTCGACTTATTAGCCGGCACCCTTTGCAAAAGGGGATAGGTTCTTATTTTCACAAATGGTGTCTGTCTGTCTGCGAACACGATACCGGCGACACGGTTGAAGAATTTCTTTTTGTTAAACGATACCTTAGGTCAAAACCTTCCCTGGGAAGCGAGATGGGTCTTATCGGTTATTGATAACCAGGTCAAAGATAAGATCAAATATTTCTAAATAGCAAAGTATAAAGTGTGATACATCAAAATGACACCATTTGCTGAGATGAATTCAGTCATGATGTTTTCAAAATTCTACGATGAACCCTACGTTTACGTGACCTACGAACGTTTAAATGTCGAAATTTCGTAATTTTTAATTATTCAAAATTTCCATATTGAAGTTAAATTGCATAAGGGTGTCGGTTCTTTACGCCTGTTGTCGGGTTTATTCATGTAAACGGCATTATTTTGGTAAAATAAATATGTTACAGACATTCCTTATACCAGCATAGAAAATGCTTTTTTACCCTGTCTCACCTCCAACTAATAAATAAACCAGGCGCGGGAGTTTCAAGTGGCGTATTCAACATTTGTAGTTTTTCTGCAGCTGGCACGAGCTCAACTCAATAGTTCTCTACTGACAAAAGTTACAATCAAATAAATTTTTCAATAGTTCGGAGTTCAGTTTGATTGTTTGATTTACGTTTTGTTGTTAGAATGGATTTAAGCTGGACAACGCTGAAAGGATTGGTTAATCCTGAAGTTTTACAAACAGTGGAGGAAATATCTGGTTTCACAATAATGACTCCTGTTCAAGTAACTTGAACACATTATTATAAACTAAATTGGTCATAATAACTAATTAATTTGAAACTTGATTTTGTTGTGTAGGCTGCCTGCATTCCTGCAATGCTGAATTACAAGGATGTTGCAGCAGAAGCTGTTACTGGAAGTGGTAAAACATTGGCATTTCTTGTGCCTTTGCTTCAGATCTTATTGGTACAGTGAAAATGGATGTTTTTAAAATGTTTCATGCACTCATTCAATATATTTTTAACTCGCGCTCTGGAAGATTCTGCAGCCATGTTTTTAACATTCCGTGTTGTGTTCAAAATATTGAATTTACAGAGGAGAGAGGTTAAATGGAAGAAGACTGAGGTCAGGGCTGTCATCATTGCTCCAACACGGGAGTTGGCACAGCAAATTAGCGAGGTTTTGGAACTGTGACCGCCAAGTTTCACTGAAGAATACGCGGCCTGTGTTGGCACAAAATATTAATCGAAGGACCAGGTTCTCACGAACCAAATTGACTAACTAATTAAAATCAACGCCGGAAACACTGAACATTACAATCCGTCTGACGACTTATTTATTATAACTTCCTTCCCAAATAATGATAACAATTAATTAGTTAAATATATTTCACTCGAGCAGAGCACGTCAGCTCGCTGAGCGATCAAGGCAAAAACTCAAAGACTTGAGAAGGTAAAAAGAGCACCACTCGCTCAAGCCTCTAAGACAGAACTAACTAAAATAACGAAAATCTTTAGCCTATGTACATTCCATTTCATTTCATACACATGCACATGACGAAATACAAAAACAGGAATAAACTTGTTCAAACATGTTCATAATTTCTTAACCTAAAATATAATTCATAAACGCCGCGTCCACAGGAACACTTTCTTAAGAACCTACCCCACTTATCATTTGCACTGTACATTGGAGGTACTTCAGTTCAAGATGATATTGAAAAGTTTAATGAAGGCGGAGCCAACATCATTATTGCCACACCGGGCAGATTGGAAGCTTTACTTTTGCACCGTGAAGGATCCAACCTTCCTGCAGCGTTAAAGTACCTTGTATGTGTAACAGAATTATGTAACAAGTTTATTGTATTTTGGCATCAAAAGCTGTATATATCCACAAAATACAAAAAAAAATTACATCATTTGACTCTTTATTTAATTTTTTTAGGAAGTTCTTATATTGGACGAGGCTGACTGCTTGTTGAGTTTGGGATTCGAGAAAGCACTAAATTCAATCCTACAAATGCTTCCGAAGCAACGGCGAACAGGATTATTTTCTGCTACTCAGACCACCGAAATTCTAAAGCTTATCAGGGCCGGTCTCCGAAATCCTGTGTCAGTTGTGGTACGAGATAAAAATCAGACTACACGACAGCCAGCTTCCCTAGAGAATTTCTATTGGGTGATCCAGCCTCAGCAAAAGTTTCAGGCTTTAATGAATTTCGTCAAGAAACATTCGAAGGAAAAGATTTTGATATTTTTTCCAACGTGTGCGTGTGTTGATTACTTCTCCCTGCTACTGAAAAGGTAAAAAACCGGCAATATAACTGGAGTATTTAGTTGCTTATCGATTATACTCGATTTTGATTTATTGATCTAATAGCTTGGTTTTGGTTTGCTTGGAAACAGTTTTGTCAACAATAAGAACATATCTGCGATTCATGGGAAAATGAAGGAGAAGCGACGAATAGCTGTTTTTGAAAAGTTCCGTAATTTGCAGACAGGTACGATTTGGTAATCAATACCACGATGTTGTTATTATGTATCCTCCAAAGATCTCGCTCCTCAGCATTATCATTTTAATCATAATGGTTTGCTGTTGCAGGCGTTCTCTGCTGCACGGACGTGATGGCAAGAGGGATCGACATCACGAAGAAAATTCACTGGGTAGTTCAGTTTGACCCACCTTCAAATCCAGCATCATTTATTCATCGGTCCGGAAGAACAGCTCGTTGTGGACAAGAAGGGAAAGCTATTGAGTCTGATCGTATCAACTCTGCTAAAGTGGTCGCTGAAAGATATACCTATCTCAATGCTAACATTGAGCAGTGATCATAGGCGGTAAACTAAATCTTGGAACAATGGACCGTCCAAAAATGATGGTAAATCGAAAATGACTTAACCATGGGTGGACAGTCCGACTTTAAAAAAATGATAGTTAGTATTTAAATAATATATTAACTCCGCCAAGAATCACCTATCTCTCGTTTTTGTTGAAAACTAAGCAAAGCACATAAAAATGAACAGCCCATGACGTCATTTTTTCGAAATTTATGTCAATTGTCTTTTGTTCACAACTCCGAGACGCATGAAAATAAATTCTCAGTTTCTTTTGAGTGGGTTCTTAACTGCTTGAAGGATTTTATTCAATCATAAAAATGATTTTATTTTCATGCGTCTTGCCGTTAAAGCCTGTTGAAGTTTACATTGATAACGGCCAAAAGTTTCGAAATTTCAAATTTTCAAATTTTTGACATGATTATCAATGGTATTCATAACGTTTTGGAATAGCCAAGTTGTCTAATACTTTTTAGTTTTCGTGTAAATAATTATTTTATGTTACATCATAAATTTGAAAAACTAAAATATTTAAGTGAAAACTGCAAATTTCAAAAAACTGAAAACGCAATGTTTTTCTCCTTTAAAAAGTGTATTTATCTGCATATGAATTTCCCAAATCAAAATTTTGTCAGCGACCGATTTAGCAGAGTTGAGACGATCAGACTCTATTCTGTTTTTGCAACCTACAGAAACGGAATACATCAAGTTTATCCAGATTAACCAAAAGGTACATATCATACAACACCGCATCATACATAGACCATGCAAGCCGTCGTCATACGGATGTTCGCTGATGAGTTAACATGGGAGAGGATGACTATCTGTGTTAGCGTAAATACACTACCGAAAAGGGGCACCCAAACATTACGTTCATACAAAATGCATACTTTTTAGTAATGTTTTATTCATGATTTGGTAATTGGTGCTACTATAACTACACTAATTATGCATAAAAAATTGACATGAAAGTTTTCGTCAAAATTTTTAACGTTGACTGAGGATGATCCATTGATGATCCATTGTCTTAACAAGAACGTTTGTTTACTTTTTTAAAGATTGCGTTCTCAACAAAAACTCCTTCCACAAAATTTAATGTTGATGTTTGTGAGGCGGATATGGGAGGTGAATTAAATATTGATTACTGGAAGCGGAGGATAATTAACAGGGGCGAAACTAGAGGCTGAGGGGCCCGGGTGCAAGATGAACCGTGGGGCCCTGCATACCTCAAACTAAATATTCAGAGTGCTTATCTGTGTGCTAAATATTTTCAAGTATATTCAATTCAAAGAAAGAAACAGAAAGCAGCTTTTGTAAGCAGGAAGAAGCAATGTAACAGGGGTTCAGAATTTTTCTCTTATTTAATTACAAACAATTCAACGGCATATACAAAAGTGAAACAACTTAGTCATGCCTAATGCATAAAAGTAAAACAGTTTAGTTACATAAATATTTAAAACTTAACTTAGTCAAACATACCTATGAGCTTAAGGTTAAATCCAATACGACTAGCATGCTGATTAGGTTGAATTCTTTGAGAAGTTAAATCGGCCTACGTCGTGGTTTATTTTGGGCAAATGTATCGATCATTTTATCAACTTCACGGTTTTGTGCTCGGTCACTTTCTATGCTTAATATGGCAATGCCTGAAAGTCTATACTCTAACATTTTACTGCACAAGTAGTTTTTGATCAATCTTAACTTGGAAAAAGACCTTTCTGCTGACTCGACAGAAACGGGCAAGGTTAAGTAAAGCACGCAACTTGTGACCAAGTTAGGGAATGACTATCGCAAGTTATAGCGTATAAGAAGATTCAGTAAGTTGCAAATCTTATCAGTATTTCTTAGCTCAGTACGCATGCACGCCTTCAAATGAAGTATTTCGTTATACAAATTAGAACTCACATCATTTTTGTAGTCCATACAAAAACGGTTGACATATCCCAACAGTTCGCTGTCTTCCATGCTTAAAATCTTAGACTGCATAAGAAATTGAAATAATTGATAAATTGCTAGAGTGCTTTCAAATTGGATTCTCATTTGAGATATTAATTTTTCATCGACCGTAATCAGTGTGTCGATAAAAATTACCTCCTCTGAAAGCACTGACTTACTTACGTATAAGTACTTGTTCCATCATAAAACTTTCTTTTCCTAATTGCACGTGAAACTGGAAGCTCGGACGGCACTCCCCATCTTTTAGCGATTTCAGCAGATTCGTTTTTTATTTGAAAAAGATCATTCCTTACTTGTATTAAGCTTCCAATTCCGTTTTGCCACATTTCTACACATACATCCATCGATATTTCAAAAGACTGGAGTTTCTTTGATAGAATATTGAAAGACCTTAATATTTTTTCCCCAAAATACTAAAATAATAATAAACTGAAAACTCTCGATTCTACTTTTTATCCCTTTGGCTTCTTCAATTTCGTCCTTTTTGACCGATGTTAAAACAATTTTTGACAAAGCTTTCAAAATGTCAGTGTATCGCGTTTTAATAGCTAAGACTGAGGCATGTCTAGCTTCCCACCTGGTTTCGCAAACTTGCTTCAGCGTAATAAAAGAGCTTTGTAGTTTCAATGAGCTTCCCTATTTGTATATGTTTTCAATTTCTTTCCATCTAATTCCACTGACATGGAAGAAATTGTACACGTTTTTAATTGTCTCAAAAAAAGTGAGACATTGCGATCTTAGACTTCACTCCATCAGAAATAACAATTATGATGAACTTGGTCATTTTTGTCCTTGATATTGGGGTCTGACTTTCGAAGCCCCGGGGCCCCTTTGCCTTACAAGGGCCCCGGGGCCCGGGTGCGGCGCACCGCCTGCACCGCCTACTTTTCCGCCCCTGATAATTAACTGTTGATCGTTGTTGCGATGTTGAAATGTTGGTAGTGGAGAGGGATAGTGAAATGTTAAATTCTACTTTTTTAAGCAGCCCGAGTTAGCGGTTTCATAATAATAATTTTTTTAACTGCATTGATCAGTCGGGCGTAGTATACAGGTTGCAACTTGATCGATTATTGGAGAAGCGATGATTTGACTACCCATTAGATAGATTGGCGACGAATTAAAATGTTTAAAAGATAAATTGATATTCGCTAGGTTAGGTAGGTAACTGTTAGTAAATGACGCAATTTAAGAGCCTTTGAAGTCCGAGTAAGAGGGATTTTAGTCACATTAGTCATTTAATTAGTGGTGGGGGGAGAAATTTAACCCACTTTCAAAACGGGATAGTATGCTGATGGAGTTGAAAAGGAGTGCACAGGCAATCATATAATGTTTCTTAATGAAAATGAAGTGTCAATTGCTGGAAGGGCGATAATGTTGATTGTTGTGGCATACTTTATGTGTACTTAGATGTTGGTTGTTGTGAAGATACTCAAATTTAATTTAGGAATGGGCATCATAAGAAAATCTGACGTAAATAAATTCTACATTAAGAAGCACACCTCAAGTGTGCCTGGCCCTTTTCGATATTCGTCAGGTTAGGTTACTGTTAGTTAATTACAAAAATTCAAAAGCCTTTGAAGTCGGGATAAGAGGAACTTAATCACGTTGATCCATTGATCAATGGTGAATAAATGGTGGTAGGGTGAGTAATTTTACCCTGTTTGAAAAGCGATTAGTATGCTAGCGGAAGCGAAACCGTAAACCATATTTATTAGTGGAGTTGGGAGGGAGTTTTTAACTCCAAGGGAGTTAACAGGCTTCTTGTATAGTATATTCTAAGAAAAGTAAAAAGCCTGGTTGAAGTAATCATAAAATTTAAATTTGAAATTTTCAGGTCGAACTTCATCCCATTGGGTTTAAAGACTGTGTAAACGATGACACTAGCCAGAATCTTCTTAGTAAAATAAGGAAATTACAATTGCAGGATCGTGCCGTGTATGATAAAGCAGTTAGTGCTTTTGTGTCCTATTTTAAGGCTTACTCCAAGTATGAATGCAGTTTGATTTTACGAATCAAAGGTGAGATTGTTAATCATAAATTAGAATATGTTATCAACTTTTAAGATTGGTGTATCTTTATGTATATGGGGGAAATGATATTGAAATTCTTTGCATAGATCTTCCTCTTGGTAAATTAGCTGTTTTGTACGGATTACTGCGCTTCCCAAAAATATCAGAACTTCGAGGAAAGGTTCCCGACGACTTTGCGAATCATGAGTTTGACATCAATGACTTGCATTATAAGTAATGAACCAACAACGATTTTACAAAAATGTATATTTTGTAAATCTTAATCAATTTTATTTGTAATTTGTATAAAATTATCAGGGACAAACAGAAGGAGGAAAGTCGTAAAAGGAAGCTTGAAACGTATCAAGAAACTGGGAATTGGCCAGGTGCAAAGAAGGCCCACTCAAGGAAACTAGCTGACAGTACTCCATGGTCAAAAATAAAGGATAAGAGAGCTAAAAAGCATGAAAAGAAGGCTTTGCTAGCTTCAAAGAAGTTAGGTGGAGCTAAAACGTTATCAGAAACTGAAATTGCTTTACTAGATAAATCCTTGAAGTTCAAAAATGATTGTAAATGAGTTTGATGTGAGGAGCCACTGACGATTTCAAATAAATAAGTAAATTTTTATTTGCACGAAATATGTAACAAAAAAGTTCAACAAAAAAATGGAATGATTTGTAGGCAAAGTTTTTATGTATTCATAGTATCAGTAGTATCATTTCCACTACCCACTTGCACATCATGAAGATGTGTTGACACCGGAATGGAAGTTGTTGAAGAAGCCTGGGCTTTTTCAGTCGCGTTATTTGGCGGCGGCGCTGTTCCCTTCAGAATAAGGTTTCCCAAAGCTTTTTCAGTTTGGCAACCAACCACCATTTCTTTCGACACAATTTCTGTAACTGGTAAAACTGATTCCATTGGTTTTGAGAATTGGTCCTCAGAAGCCATCTCAATTTTCACCTGCTCAACCCTACGCATAACTCTCAGAATGTTGAGAAAGGAGAGCATGCTCAATTCAGTTTGATTCCAGCCTCGGTCAATCAGCTCGGCAAAAAGCTGGGGAAATTTTGAAACGTCTTCAAGACCTTGGGGCATCCTACAATTAAATCTCAAAATGATATTTTTTCGTTGATTTTAAGTTTTAAATGAACAAGCGTTTTTTTACTCACTGTGGAACTCCATCATAATCAGTTCCTAGTCCAATGTGCTCTGCCCCAATCAAGTTTTTTATGTAGTCCAGATGATCCGCAACATCATGCAAAGTTGCGTTTCTGCTCTTGTTACAGTTCACAAACTCATTGTAAAAGCTGACCATAATAATTCCTCCTGTCCTTTTCTGTGAAGCAACACAAAAAATGCGAAAAAATGATTTTTATATCCTGCAATTTTTATGACTTACCAAAAGGTACAATACACCGTCAAGCACATTAAGATCATGGCTACAAAATGCTTCCGCAGCCGAATGGGAGAATATAGCTGGGGCCTTTGATTTCTTGAGAGCATCCCGCATTGCATCTGCAGAAACATGGGATACATCAACCATCATTCCAATCCGGTTCATTTCATAAACTAATTCCTCCCCAAAGTGTGAAAGTCCAATAGGAGCGTTGAATGGAATGGAATTTTCCGAATCGGCCCTTTAAATAGAATAGAAAATAAACACATTTACACATTATTTGCTCAATTTTTATTCCAGGAAATTTTTATTGTCAATTAATATATTTTTACCAACTTACCATGGCGTGCTGCATTGATGCGTCAGTGTCAAATATCGTACGCCAAGTTTGTACAAAGTTCTTAGAATTGCCGGGCTTGAGCTTATGGAATGTCCCCCTTCAACGCCGATAAAACTCGCAATTTTTCTTGTTTCATTTGCCATGAGTAAATCTAGACAAAAAAATGAGGAATAAAGTTCATAAAAATAGTTTCAAACAAAATTTATAAAAATATATCTTTTAAACGTTTTTACCTTCCGCAGATGTGGCCAAACGAAGGTCATTTGGATATTGCTCAACGAGTCTATGAATCAAGTCAATCTGCTCCATAATTTGAATGACAGCATCCTTTCCTTGGCTATTACATGGTGTAAAAGCCACCCAAAACTAAAATTTACAACAAAACATTCCACTAAATTTCTGTTTTCGCATTTTCCACGCTATTTATTTTATGTTCCATTTTTTCACTTACTACTCCACCAACATGACCCTGCCTCAATCGTGGAATATCTGTATGACTCTCCCGGGAACTAGCCCATGGCTCCACGTCCCTCAAATCGGATGAAAAATTTACTTTTGACAACTGATTTTGTAACAGATTTCTCACATTGTATGCAAAATCATTGTGACCGTCCACTACAGGAAACTCCTGTAGAACTTGGAGAGCTTTTTCCAAAGAGGTGATTACTCCATCCCCATCTAAATCTTCAAGTACAGGAGTCAGAATTTGTTTGCGAAGGGCCGGTTGAGACCAAGGCAAGTAAAAGAGCAAGACACCCAAGGAAATAGCGAGGAAAGCCGTCATTGCGATAATACTTATCACATATAATTTCCCTTTTGTTTCCCTCTTCACTGTTGAAAAAACAAGTAAATTAAAATTTCCTACATTTTATACATAATATTTTCTTTAAAACTAAAAATTAAAAGGTTTTTAAAAACTTACGTTTAGCCCCAGCACAAACCATCGTGATTTTATCACCAAAAGGATGAATGAAATTGAAAAAAAGATGATGCTATCGAGCGTGATTCTGATCCGAAACTGTCACAAAATAATGTGTTTACTTCACTTCATGAATTCAAAGAAAAGACAGACACCTCTATTTTTTGCTGACATAAACACAATAAAGAAATGAGTATCTAATATCAAAACTGCGTGTCTAATGTGTAACCCTCCAGGTTTCAGTTGACTGATAAAAGAGTTTTAAGCTAAAATTAGCTTGGCATTGGCAATACAAGTGTGTCTGTCTTTGAGAAAGAGAGTACAAGTGTTCTCAAGAGAGCACTACAAAGCTATACTCGTTTCGTCGCAGTTTTCCTGTGATGTGATGTGATGATGATGGATTTGATGTTGGATACTAAACTGAAGTAGGTAGTAGACACGCATCGTAGTGAAATGAGGAGGGGAACAAAAACAAGTGCAGACTCAACAATATTTCCACTTCTTGGAATTTACATGTTCTTTTTTATTACGCAAAGCATTGTTCTTATTCACGTTTTATTATCAATTTCAAGAACCTATAAAATTCGATTACTTTGAACTCTATATGGTGTAAAACATGCTCTTATGGGCTCAAATGGGCTCTTGGTTCATTTTTGGCTCATTGGCTCAAAAAGCTTTTAGAGTTGGCATCCGGCATTCGATTTAAAGTAATACGTCATTCCTTTTGTGCCGTCATATTGATATTGATTACCCCATTGCACTAATTGTATTCATATCGGATTCAAGGTTTTGTTTAAGGGTAAATTGCATCACATTTTGGGAAGTTTTGGATATCCTAAATATTATGTGACATGAAAATGCACGAAAATATCTTTCAAGGATGCAGGAGAAATTTGTTGACGATGCTTGTTAAAAATGATTGGTAAGATGACCAATGCATGGGCAGTATCAATTACATTGCAAGGAAAATGGCAAATATTTACTGTCGCACTTATATCGCAACATGGTGTTAAATAACTTCAAATTTTAATGAGTTGCAACCCCAACTAAATGCTGAAAATGCCTTTTAAAAGTGGTTGCATTATGAATTATTTTAGTATATTTAAATGTTAGTTGCAACGTGATGAATGATAGACAGGCATATTCTCTCCAAAAGTTTTCAATAGAAAAAAAAGCATGAGTATTGAGATCGTTTTACCTCATTTGAACTGGCTAATTGGATTTGAAGATTGTTGGAATTTCCTTGTATTAAGTTATGGCATTAATTTACATCCAAAGAAGAGTGATCTACTTACAAGTTTCTTTCTACTGCCGCTTGTCCTGTTTCAAAATGAGCTGGGAAATTGCACTAAAATGAAACTTCCTCTGTGGACATTTTGCAGAACAATATCATTCTTTCATGGACTGGAACGGGAAACTAACGGCAGTTACAACATAAACGAAGAATTTTTCATTAAAGCGTTGCTGTCAAACAAGCAGAAAAATATGGGAAGCCACTCTCAGTATTTGTTTTTTGTGATGCCGTTTATGAAACATCAAGTTTTCACACGATATCCTGGTTTCCTAGACTACATTTCTGGCGGACATCAGGGTAAGATTCATTTATATTTTTTTTGGAAAAAGGAAGTGGCTTCCGGTGAAAGACAAGTTTTGTTGGGCTCAAAAACATTCATTGATTCAGAGCCTTCTCTGATTCTCCTTGGGGGAATCATCGCCTTTCAAGTTACAAGCTGCAATACAATACGCATGCACTAAACAAACTCAACGAAAACATACGCACAACGAATGATGAACAAAGATTGTATCAATGCACCCCGTTGCGCATTCAACTTTTCTGAGCGCGCTCATTTCAAAATTCTCTCTAAACACTAAAAGGGAAAAGCAAAACAACAGAATCTGCCTCTTCTTCAGCATTTCATTCAGTGTTCATTAAGTTGAAATTATCTTTTTATTGACTTGCTTAGGACTTATCGCTCCGGTTAATTGTTAATTTGTTTAACTGTTTAAGGTAATAGAGGATTGAATTTTGAAAATTGAGCATTTATACATATTTTGTTTCGTGTGTCAAGTCTGAGAACTGATGATATATGATATTGTATGTTGTTATTTTTTAATTGTTTTATTTTTCAGTTAACGTAGACTAGACGCAGTACTCAGTATCGCGGTTCCAACTAAATCCTTGGGTGGGCGATCATCCCTGCTGTCTGTTCCCTCTCGCTCTCACTTTTACAATCTTATCGTCAGTCACCCAACAATCAACTATTATTGACAATCAGCTTATCAACCAACGACGTTAATATGGAGAGGACCGACACGTCTAAAGGATTGAAATCCACGAAAGTTGTGAAGCAGGAAAGGGTCGATAACCTTTCTGCAGGACCTCCTAGAGATGGAATGGAAGTTGTGTCACTTTCAAACAAAAATTACTTCACTCCCCCCATTATGGTGAGATATTCAATTATAAAGGAATGGAACAATGACTGATGATGACAGGAACTAGTTGACTGGTCTTCAGTCAGTCATCCATCAACAGTTAAATTCACTAATTTATGATTCATGATAATCGTTTGGATTTTCGATTGTTGATTGTAGGACGTGTGGCCACAAATCTTGATAAATGTAACGGAGCCAAAGGACGTTTTCTCATTAATTAACACGGCTCCTGTTTTTCGGAGTTTGTTGGAGAATCGGAAGGGTTCAGCACTGATGTCTCTTGTAAGTTTCAAAATAATGTATGCCCTTGAACTGCCTGTGTGATTGATTAGATTTTTAAATGATTTTCCCCCCTTTGATTTGTAATAATTGAGATTGCTGATTTTACAGGTGCTTCCGGTTCTAATGAAGAAGAAGCATTTGGAACCTCGTGACATTTTTAATTGTCGCCTCATATCCAAGTCAGTGAAAGTCAGTGTGGATGATGCGCTCGTCGAGCAGCAACCAGACTGGGTACCCCTCAACAGCTATCAACTAATGGGTTATGATGGTGAAAATAGCATCCAAAGTTTGCTAGACTTTCCTCAAGACTTCACGGGAAATCCATTTATTTTACGAACGGCTAAATTTATATTATGCATGGATGACTCTATGGAAAGCCCATTATGGCATTACGTGAATTTATTGCGGATCTTACAACGATTTGGACACGAACTGTATGATGTCCATTTGGATGTTTTATTGGATAGAGACAGCCCTCGCACCTCAATGCACGTATTGAAACAGGCCCTCAGGTATCTTCCGAACGTCAAAAAATTGGGCTTATCATTTGACGGGCATCGCGTTCACGATGCAACACAATGGAACAATTTTAGGACTTCTCATCGTCAGTTTCCAGTGCTACAGCATCTAGAGGAGTTATTAATTCGCTATAGTCGTAGTTACCGGAATCATTTACCACCTTCATCCTTTGTTAGACCCATCGTTCTAGCATATCGGAAGCAAATAACATGCCTCGAGTGTGAAAGCTATGTGTTTAGAGGCGTGAATTGGAGACCATTCCGATTTCCACAACTTCGTCAATTGGTGGTGTCCTTTGGAACTGACGTAGATTCTGGATTAATCAGCGAAACATTCAGGAATGTTGCAAGGCTTGGCTGTCCTCAGTTGGAGAAATTTACTTTGTATAGGTTTAGGGGTAGATTGATCATTACACTTGAAATGTTTGAAGCACTGGACAACTTCAGAAACAGTCTGAAGGTACTTGACTTGAAAGAGTTCAAGAAGGGGAGCCTAAATCTATATGAAGTGGACCCAGCCAACATTCAAGAGTTTCCACAGATGACCACACTCATGTTGAATACTGTTAATGTTTGGACTGGATTAATGCATTTGTTCCGTGTCCAGTTTGCAAAGTTGGAAGAGCTACATTTCGTGCAACCACCTTGGAGAAATACATCAGTGGAACCGTCTTTCGAGAAGATTCGAAATGATTACTTCACCATTTTCCCTGATCTCAAACGAATCTTTTGGAAGTGCGGGCAAAAAGTAGTTGTGCTGACTCGCCAGATGAAATTCTGAAGGGATGTCCTCTAGTACTTCAGTACATAAGTTCATTATAAACCTTACGGTTCACTTACAAAAAAGTAATTATGAGGATCATTTCCAACAGTCGTTACGAAGTCCGATTTGCTTTATATTTCTTTCTACTTCATCTAGGTGCGTTTGTGTCAGCTTAGGTTTTTTCATTTTGCAAAGTAATTTCTCTTTAAGTGAACCATAACGTTGAATTAAGTTTTGTTTAGATTTTCTTTGGTGTTGATAAAACTTTTTATTTATCTATCCCATCTTCTTGTCACTACCTTTATTAAACTTTTATTTGTATTCGATCAAAAAATAAACTATTTTGTTCTTCACGCTTCCTTCCTATACTGCGGTTTTAGACTTTTGCTGGTTTTTTCTTAGTCACCGATTTTTAACTGTGTACCTTCACCTTCTAATGAAACATTAAGTATTGCAAATACAACGCATGGAACCACATATCGTTACCTTAGTTTAAAAAACCCCTTACTTCTTTTGTTGATGAATTGCAATAACCCTTTACTTCTTTCAGTGATAAATAGCAATACCCCCTTACTTCGTTTTTTGGAGAATTCGAGAATCCATTACCATCTAATTCATGAATAGTATTCAAGTTTTATAAAACACTAGTCAAAAATATTTAGTCGTATGTGGTTAGCTGTATTTATAAAAAAATACTGACAACGAAAATTGACTTGCCATTCATTTTTGGCTTATCCTTAAAAATCAGTAAAAAGGAAGTAAAGAGGTATTGCTATTCATCACTAAAAGAAGTAAAGGGTTATTGCAATTCATCAACAAAAGAAGTAAAGGGGTTTTACAACTAATAAGTTAACGATATATAACATTTCAATTTGACGAACATAAGTCGTTTTGGACGAGTTGGAATACTACGTATATTAACAAGTGGGAAGTACAAACGTGAGATTTTTTATTTAATTTGAACCAAGGTCCCGTGTTGGAAATTTATATGCATGGGTAGTCTTTTAATGTGAGGATCCCATGTGTTTGTCCCTCATTTATTATGTGAAGCAATTAAATTTATTTTCGAATGTGTGTGTATAAATTGATGCTTGTGGATGACTGAATGAATAAACTGGTGGAATACAACAATAAGTACATTGCAATTTTTCAAAGAAAAAAACAAGAACGTCTCTGCTTTTAAGAGGGATAGAGAAATATTCGCGCATTTTACGAAAGAAGATTTTAAATATCAAATTAAGGTAGACTGATTACATTTCTACCTACTTTCAACTTAAAGTAGGAGTAGCATTGCAACAGGCGCTACCCAAAGACGATGATAATGCTTGATTATGATTGATTTAGAGGGCAAAGAAACTGGAAGAGTACCAACATTTCCATTTTTAAAGGGAATGTCATTTCATGTTGTCCTAAACTTCGTATATCTCTTATTTTCTTCTTAATCATACTTGTCTGTTGTTATAACAGAAAATATAAAGTTTTGGGAAAATTCTAGCAACCAAACCAATTTGGGCAGTATGTACTTCTCTATATGTAAAAACTTATCTCCCACTTCTACATTGAATGAAGCATTTCATGATTATTTTCAACTTAATAGAGCTCATGAAAATTTGCACAAAAAAGCTCCATTATCCGTACTTTTAATTAGTCTTTCCAGATTCTAGAATTATAGAACTCAATATTATCTTACTTTCAAAATAACAATATACCATTTATAAAGTGATTCATGTTGTTGTTAGAACAACTAACGAATATTCTTGTTCCTACCCTTACCCTACCATATATGTAGCCAATGTTTCCATTTTAGAAATTCGTGGAGGCTACAAGTAATTGCCATCGGAAATTTAAAAAGAGACTTTTTTAATGTTTATCTTCATGACTTCTTTCCAACTAGTTTTTTCTAAGCCCATCAAATAATTCACATGTTTTATGTTTTTTTTTGCATAGCAATAAATTATTTCAGCATTCTGATCATCTCATATCCATTCGCTATATTCGTTGCAAACTCTTGAACAAAAATTAAATTTTAAGCAGCACCAAGCATGAACTAATCGTGTCATTTGTAACTCAAAGCAATTCCAATCAGGGCGGGGCATCTGATTAGTTTTCTTTCTTTCTTTCATTATTTAAATCAGTTGTTACAACCAATTCCATTCCTTCCAAAAAAAACATTGTCATGTTGCTAAAGGAGAACTTGATTAGTTACAATAAATTAAGCAGCAATGCAATATTACGTTGTCCATATACAGTATCTTTCTCCCAAACATATCCTAAGAAGTTGTGATAAGCTCCGAAAGGAGTGGGTAATCCTTTGCGTCTACACATTGTACACGATCCTGATTTGGCTCAAACTCTTCCTTGAAAATCGAAGGTTGAATATTATGTATCATCAGGATGAGGATCATACATTCGCTACTTTTTCTACGATCATACTTTTTCTTCGGAAATCGGAACTGGGGTTGGGAAAGCTAACTGAGGATGAGCCGTTCTTGGAAAAATTGTATTTTAACAATTGTTTGCTTTTAAAAGGTCCTCTTGCAAAGGATTGCAAATGACACAGGTAATCTACACTTTCTCCATCTTCAAATCCGTCATAAAAAAATTGGAGTGAACACTCTTCGAATGACGGCTGGCTTAGTAAAACAGAAATGAATAAGAAAGCTACTGGGGCAAACTGATATCATTTCTTTTGGATCCCTCTTTCTTAATGAAATGTTCTCTTTCCAACTTTCAGAATGGGTTTGCAATATTGCCATACATTTCGAGACGGTTTGTTGTACGAATTTAATTTTTCATGGTATCAATTAGAGCTTAGGTTTCTACTTTTACCAGTTTCAATTCTGTGACAAACCGTTTTACATGGCTTCAGAACTAAAAGAACATTTACGCGTTCACACGGGCGAGAAATCTTTCTCATGTTTGGTATGCGGAAGTTCATTTGCCCGAAATTATGACCTAAAAGTCCATTCCAGGATACATTCAGGAAGCAAGCCCTTCACCTGCAAAAAATGTCCAAAACGATTTCGAACAAGCGGCAACTTGAAACAACATATCCGTTGTGTACACTCAAATGTTCGTCCCTATAAATGCGATATTTGTGATAAAACCTATCCAACGAAATCAAGGAGAGACAGACACGCCATCATACACTTCAATGAGAAGCACCATCGCTTTCAAACATGTGGGAAGAGATTTGCGAGCTCTGATGGCTTAAAATACCACCAAAAAGCTTACCATGATAACATGAGAAACTTCAAGTGTTCAAAATGTTAAAGTTCATTTGTGGATCGAAAACAAATGAAATTGCATTTCTTGAGAACATATTGCAGCCCAAATGAAAGACCGTTCCATTGTATTTTTTGCACAAAAACATTTGTTGTGCAGAAGGAACTCGATAATCATGTAAGAAGCCATCTTTCGGAAAAGCCCTACTTTTGTAACACGTGTGATTTCTCTTCGGGGTACAAGCGTAGCCTGAAAAATCATATATTTAGAGTTCATTCATTACCTTGTAAGGGTAGATTGTGCTTACTAATCTGCGTGCTAATCAATCTCCGATACAAGAAATATAATTCCTATCTCACTTCCAATTAAAAAGACCCTACTTCATAAAATGAGAAAAGTCGTAAAGTAAATTGTGAAATAAAATACGCTTAGTGCTTCGCGTTACCAGAAATAATTACATGAAGGAAACAATAAGGTAATGCTAGGGGACGATTGACTTTTATTTTCATATCATAATAATATTGAATTATCGAAGGGACTCAATACTGGAACCGTTCATCAACAGTCACCAATGATCCCGGTATATTATCCGTCTCCCTTTTTATCATTGAATTCCTGTAATGTAATATTCTTTATTCTTAACCTAAAATATCATATAGCTAAAATAATTGGTCGAAAATAAACTAAGATAAGATTAAGTAAGATTAAGATTATGAAAGATAAGATAAGATAAAAGAAAGATTCCGAATCTATATTCTTATTTAGGGACCTCAGGCCGTGGCTGAGTCCCAACACTAAATTCTTAATCGCATGTGTGAGACTATGCTCCTATTAATTTATGTGAGTGATACTGAGGATCCCTACAATGTAGGTTTTTCCACCCCAGTATCACCACGCGCGGGGAGGTAGACGTCCCCCAATTTGAGGTAGTCGGAACCCTTGATGCTAATGCTAATGCTCACACAAACACTGCCCATGCCATTATGCCACATCACACATAACAATACATAAATGTAATAATGAGGTGATGGGTGGAGGCGACACTCTTCAGTGAGGGGGATCAGCGACGGTTGTGGAGCACCAAGAACTCAGGTGACAGTACCCAGAGGAAGAAGGCTATAAAAAGAAATCAAAATGATGTTCACTATCATGATTTCTTTACTCCTTCTCACACCATTTACAACACTTCCCAAAATTATCCCATCATCTAATTCGGAATTATTTTCCTTTATAAAATTATACCTACCCTTATTCGGCCTTCTTAATAAAGGAAATGATCCTTTGGACCCTGGGGTCATGAAGAGGTGACTGTCGGAAGACGTCTCCTAAAATATTAGAGGAGAAATGAATGAGCTCCAACCCTTCTCCCTATTCACTCACACATACCACAATAATAATTATGAATGGGGGAACGTGAAACGTTGCCCCAAATAACATACCTTTTTACAAAAAGGAATTTTCCTTTTCCTAAGGGAAGTGGTGTGGGCCGGAGCCTGGAGATGAGAACCTCTCGGATGAACTGATACTTTGTGATTGAAAGATTATCACAATCAGTCTCGTCCTCTATGTCTCATCTCCTTGTCATTCATTGACAGCGACTTATGTTTTGCTTATGGGAAACGGTGTTATGGAAGATGTGATATCTTCCATGACACCTGCTAATCAAATGAGAAATATGGTGTGGAACTCAGTGCTCGATTGGGCTCAACGCCCTGATTATTCCTACGGACACTGTTCGGTACACTAGCGAAACTCTGTCCGAAAGAACTAGCCATACTCTGTTCACTTGACAGAATTCTACCAGGTATTTAAATGAGTAGTGAATGAGACCTGCATCTTATTATTGGGGATTCTCCGAGATCTTGCCTGAGCTTATTATGCTGATGACAAAGATCATGCAAGTTTGCATACCAGTCATCACAACCTTGACTAATTAAAACTGACATGTAGTTGGGACATAAATGCATCCAAGTCGATAAATATGTATTGTGTATTTGCGTCCTAGAGATACAAACATGGACAAATTTGTAAAAAAGGAAGGAGCCAATTATATAAATTTATTGCTGAACTATTTGTGCTTAGAAAAGTTACATTAGTCTTTGCAGGCTAAATATTGTAAATGGACTTTGTAAAATTGAAAAAAAAAAGTTTCCATTATCGCAATTGTCTGAAGCAATCAAATTCATTACAATTTAGTCAGGTTGATGCTTTCAAAGGGCTTCTGTATATATTTTCCTGGAGTCTCCATTGGCCCGATGTTGATTAGTTATTTTGAAATCTCTTAAAGGATTTAGGTTTTTTTGATGGACTTTGGATTGATTTTTGTGGTTTCAATTAATTGTTCAAATTGTATGTTAAAGGTTACGAGAAGGTGCGAACTTTTAGTTTTATTACCAACTAAAATCCAATCATCATCAACAGCATTTACACATGTAAGCACGAAAATCCTTGCTTTTTAAAACTATTTCCAAAGTTTTTTGACAAATTGCTAAATATTAAAATCGATTACTAATAATTATACGTTGGCTGCATGTTGTTTGCGTTATTAAACTCACAACGCAATAAAAAATATTCATATTAAATATAAAAATATAAAAATATGTATATACATAAAACGTTTTTTACCACCCTTCGTAAAAATAAGCTCGTTTTCTTAACGATTATCTATTTATAGGCAAACTTTTAAATTCATTAAAACTACTGAAATTGAAGTGATTTTTGGTGTAAAAAAGTGATTTTTTGTATTGAAGTTGTAAAATCTAATCTTGACATTTGAGTTCGTTACCTTAAGGACACAAGATTCTTTACTGTATTCTTCTTCATTATGATAATAAACTGATTAAGTGAATGCAGAAGCATAATATGAGAAAATTATCAACAATTTGTTTTACTAATAGTTCAATAAAAAAGAAATAAAGGTGTTGCTACGAAATGTAATTTAAAAAAATAAATTGTGCACCGCATAAATATAATCTTGTGTTTAAAATATGTTTCAAACATTTTGATACAACTCGTCAAATGAATGAAAACACATCGAATCATAAGAAAAACTGCATTAGAGTATTATGGGGGTAATCCTACACATCGTGACATCATCATCTCCAATGTCAAGTTACTTTTCGTGCAAGGGTCTGGTTGAAATTCCCTATTTACAAGGTAAAGGTCTCCTCTGGAAGTTTGTTGATCTAGGGAAATTGAACCTTGTTTCTCAAGCAGAACCACATCATTCAACACTGGTTACATATGCATATATTCACGCATACCAAGAAAGAAAGTAAAGGCAAGTGGAGTTGACCTGATGTAAAATATATCTGGATCTCTGATCGTCTTTCATGAATGGAGCTTCTGTGTAGCTTCGTTCTCACCACTACCAGAAAATGTGCAGAAATCAACAACCCAACCATGTTACTATGTACCCTGGCCATTTTTGCTTGAAAATTTATACCATTATCATTACCAACATAATTTCATTAACATGTTATGTACTCGCATTTCTGAAAATGTATTTATAGTTTGTAACGGGCACGGGGATGTTGTATGCAAAGACATACAACATATAAGCTTAACAGACGCAACGCACGCTGCTTTGCACACAAAAACTTATAATGTGAGCCGGTTTTGTAAAGCTTACAATCGAATGCACAAGAGTAATACATATTATTATGCCAGATGGAAAGTTCACTGCTGAGCGTTGTTAAATATAGTATGCGTTGCATTAAGTAGGCTGTCATGTAAAAGGTAAATTTTCTCAGGGTCCGCTGATGATGATTTTAGGGGTAATACAACCGCTACCCTACTTAATATTTCAACTGTTTCTATAGCTACTCACAATTTTACAATGCAAAAGGTGTTCCCCTCTTCCGAGGATATGTCAATAAATAATTTTTATGATAACTGCCAACTGTAGATCAATTACAAACCAATTTTTATTGAATTACCTACATTTTTACAGTAATCCCAGTATTATGCAAATTATAAAGGTCCGGGTACTTAAATATAACTAACTTAAGAGTTTAAACAACGACTACCATGTATACATCATAGTTACGTAGCTGAATTAGAACGTACAAGTTGAAATGTTTCAGTTTGTGTCATTTAATTTCACCCTTGATACAAAACTGAAATGAAACATTTTAAGGGTACATTTACAATGAACTTTTGAAGGCCTGAGTGAACGTTTACCACAAAAGTTTTATAAAGTAATTATGTATTCTTCAGCAGAAAAGCATCTTGCCAGAAGCCAGCTACACACTTTTTAATCCCGTATCCTCGCTGAAGAAAACTCAAAAGTAAGGAAGAAGCATGGGAAGGTAGCTTCCTAAGTCTGACTTTGAATCCCTTTCACTCACCATCCTTTATGTGGACTCTACATTCTCACATTTATTCTACGTCCCCATATTATTCCACATAAGCCGTAAATATGCGTGAAACAGATAGTTTACCTTTGAAGTGATTACTAGTGTCTTAAAATAACGTGACTTATTATTATTGTCTTTTGAACTTGCGACAGCTACAAAAATTATTTTAATATGAAAAAAGACCCTCATCAACCACAGACTGATTCATGCTCAAGAAACACTTTAGCTTTAATTTCTACGTATCACATGAAAGTACAGGGCCTCGGCTTACATTTACATGCAGCAGCATCAGATGAGAAATTTACAAGCAAGCGAAGGAAAAAGGGAATCGAAACGATGTTCAGGTAGCAAACTGATGATAGAATGGAAGTAACGTGTTACTCTTAATATAGTGTGGATACTGTATACCTACTCGGCTGCTTATTTCTTGTCTCTTTGTATCACTAGTCGCCAGTCTGCTTGCTATCCACATTTGATCCCAACCCTAACCAACGTAAAATTTTTGTCTCTCCTTATCTAACCCAATGCTACGCTTTTACACAAAAAGCCAAACCAATGCTCCAAAAGTTAGAGCTTTGTACGTCAGCTAAACCCAAGGCAAGACAATGAACTGCTGCAGGATTCAAGTTGTTGATAGACTACTTTTGGTAATGCATACCTTGTTCAGGCCGCAGGAAAGTTAGTTCATTTTTTGAGGGATAATAATATCTTAGTGAGAATTATCATGCATTGCATTCCTCCGTTGATGTTTATTTTGATATATTCTTCCACTCCTGGTGTGCTTACTTTTATATTGTTTCAACGAAATTTTATTTTAAAATGTAATAACTTTTACAGTTAGCCATACAATGTGAGCTTCTTAATTTTATGTTTGTGTTTTGAAAAAGACCTTTAATCTACTGACACCAGAAAATCTTTTTAATTACATTTTTTGATCAATCGTGTAGAAAACTATATAGCTTTCTTAAGTAAGTTTATTTGATTGTATTTTGCATCCCGGCATGAATGTTAAAATTACGAACGATTTTCCCCCTCCAATCAAACTTTTTATGTAAATCATTTAGCAATTTTCTGTATTGATAATTTAGGAAACAACCGTGTCAGCTTATGGCCCATAATTCAACCTGATGGTGGTACTGCAAAACCAAAGCATTTGAAGATCTAAAAAGTATGTAGTTCAATTTAAAAAAATTCCAGGTGAATGTTTATAATATTCTCATATCTTCAAAGATGACTGAAAATACTCAAAGGTTAAATGAAAACTTGTTGACTGATTTTTTTGTAGCTTAACTTCCAAACCCTCTTTTTCCTCCCTCGATATATTTGGACTTACAACAGATTTGAGAGAAAACAACAAAATGGAGTCTACATTGAAACCATGTTTTGTTCGTTTGATTCGACTAAAACCAATTAACTCATCTCCAGCAAAGTCAACGTCAACTGCTGTACCACAAAAGATACCTACAAAGAGAGAGATACGGTGTCCAGTTTGTAATAAACTGTGCCAAAGACACAGTTACCTTGAATATCACATGCGAGTGCATACAGGAGAGAGACCATTCAGTTGCACTATTTGCAACCAAAAATTCAAATCCAAGACAAAAGTGACTCAACATTCATCAAAGCTTCATAGTGACAGTCGTCCGTTCTCTTGCCTATGGTGTGACAAGTCCTTCAAAAACAAACAAGTGCTCATGGCTCACCTAAGTATGCACACGAAGGAGAAGCCATATTTCTGCAAAAAGTGTCCCGACTCATTTTCTGCCTCGGGTGCTTTGAAACAACATGCTTTAACAAAGCACAATTCTGGCAATAATGGAATAACGTGTGAATACTGTAGTAAAGTATTTTACAAACCATCTGTGCTGAAAGTACACCGGAGGATTCACACAGGAGAAAAACCATATTCTTGTTCAGTGTGTGGGAAATCCTTTGCCCAAAAATCCAAACTTGTGGTCCACTCCGGAGCTCACTCAGAACGTCGACCATTTAAGTGCACAAAGTGTTCAAAAGCGTTTCGCTTTCAAACCAGCTTGCGCTCCCACATTCTCAACTTTCACAAAAAGGTGCACAATTACTCTTGTGGAATATGTGGAAAGACATATTTTAACAAGGGAAATCGGGACCAGCACCTCAACTCCCATCTCAACGAGAAGCATTTTCTTTGTCCGAAATGTCCAAAACGATTCGCTCATCGACAAGCAGTGGTCTACCATCTAAAAGTATTTCATGAGAATAGAAGAGACATCAAGTGCTCCCAATGTCCGCGCTCATTTGTTGACAAGGTTAACTTTTACAAGCATTTTCTGAGAAGACATGCAAACCCAACTGAGAGACCACTAGCGTGTCTCTTCTGTTCCAAGAGGTATTGCCAGCGAAACGAATTAGAGAACCATTTGAGAAGCCATTTAAATGAGAACCCATATTTTTGCACTTTGTGCCCCACTTCATTTCGTTATGGAAAGATGTTGCGTAATCACCTAGCTCGGGACCATTAACTAAATTGCTAAATTGATTGAAAAATTATATTTTCTCTCCAACATCCCCATGAAAGCTGTACATTTATAAAAAGTATTTATGGTTATTTTATATTATGGGTGAAAAGCATGGACAAGCAAATAAAACACTTCATATGAGTAAATAGGTGTATCCAGTGGTGAACTATATGTTTATACGTGCTGCAGTGTAAAATTGTCTGCAATACTTTAACATTTATATTAAACTTTCAACTAGAGAAAAGGGGTTAGAGGTAACATAATATTGAATGGAACGTAGTTCAAATAAACCCGACAGATCGAGATGTAATGATGTACCTTTAAAATTTCCCAATTCCCCTCCCCTTCTGAGTGATCCCCACCTCTAAAACTTATTTTATTTTAATAAGATCAAAGGTCATACCGGGGTTACCTAAGAATTTGGGAGCCCCATTAATGAACTTTTCTCTCCAGTAGCTTCATTTTGATGCATCATCATAATCCATACCTTACAATTACAAAACATATTTGACCTTATCATGGTCATAGGTCACGTTGGGGTTATCAAAAACTGTCAAAATTAGTATCACTGATCTAGTCTCACCAGTACCTTCATTTTGATGTATCACAACCCATACCTTACTATTCAAAAAATTTGACCTGACCTATGACCCAGTAGTTCCCCTGTACCGATTTGGCCCATCTTCGAACTCGATACCCGCTTTGACCTAATATATCCATTAGTGAAAACAGAATTAAAAAAAGTGAAACCGTTTTTTGAATTATCGTGCCCCCGGACGGACGATGTCCTGAGCAGGCATGTTAATGGATAATAAGGCTAGTGGATTGGATCCGGTTTAAACCGGATTTTAATGTCTCCAATCCACCCCACTTCAGGTGGATTTAATGGCTAGAATGGATAAATACCTTAAATATGCCTTAGTTATAAAATTATGTATATTTAAAACCATTAAAATATTAAATTCTGAGCACACAAACTGAACTCTATCATGTACAGGGTGCTATATAGCAAATTGCAAGTGTTTGTGTGCAAAGGAATTGATTTTGATATCCTTATGTATAAGCTTAAGGATAAGACTTTCCTATGTATAATGCAATTTATACTTTTTTTATCCATATTTAGCCATTTAAACCATTTTAGCCATTTTCTCCATTATTATCCGGATCCAGGATTAAATACAATTTATCCTGGCTTATTAACATGCCTGGTCCTGAGTGTTTTCAATATATACCTAAAGGTACATAATAATGTGTCCTTCGAAATTTAGTGTGCAAAGGATTAAATCCTAGCCGAAGATTAAAATTTATTAAACAATAAACCTGACAATAGGCAGATATATAGGAACCTGCGATCCTGAGTTTAAGTTGAATGACGTCAAAATAAGCTATGTATCTGAGTAGTTCATTGGGTTAAAAAAGATTTGAAAATTTTCATCATTGTGGCTGCTATTGCGAAAATTCCAAAATTTTGACATTAAAACGTTTGTTGGTCACGCTGGTGTCATTTATGAACTTTGATAATAGCATGGTTGAGTTTTTCTCGAGAAATAGCATCATTTTGATGTATCATAACCCATGTTTTGCTATTAATTTTTTTTGACCTTGACCTTTGACCCAGTTACTGTTGACCGATTTTGCCCATCTTAGAACTTAGCCAAGACCTTGACCTAAGGTATCGTTTAGCAAAAAGAATTTTTGAAAATCTTCAACGGTGTAAAAGTTATCGTGCGAACGGACGGACGGACGGACGGACAGACAGACTAAGATCCATTCTAAAGAACCTGCTTTTGATCTTCGATCGCAGGTTAATAAATAAAACTTAAAACTTAAAGAATGTCTAGTGTGTGAAAATAAAAAGACATAATGAAAATGAAATACTATCCTGAAATTCTTTCCGTGCATTCTCTTGGAAGTAATCCTACTCTCAAAAAGTTTGGTTCGTCAAATATATGCTACTGGAAAATGTTAAGCGGATATTTGTGTATGTACAATTTACTAGTTTCTGTAAAAATGTAAATCTCCAATAAAAATTAAGCCGCAACTTGATCAAGAATCTTATAAAAATCTTGAGTATCAACCCATTCTAAAAAGTAAATTGACTTGATTTTTAAGTTTGTTGTAATTATTGTTTATCCACAAGTATTATATGTTTGTATAATTCATTTAATTTTCAGATAATCTGAAAGATGAGTCTCAAATGATGAAAGTGGATATCACAAAAGTTGAACGAGATGAGGACGTGGAAGGGTTGTCAGCGTCTAATATTAAACGGCCAGCACCAAAAATGCAGATGAAAGGATGCGCATTTTGCGTAACAAACAAAGAACCACGGAATTTTATGAGAACTAAGCAATATAGGATGAGAAGGGTCTTGTGAGATGTCCCATTTTACGGAAACACCAATGCTGGAGATGCCTTGCGACGGCCTATCTAATGCACTTCCACCACGACGTCGAGGTGGACGTGGACGCCAATTTTACTAGATAAGGATTCACCTCCCAATCTTGTATAAGTATAAACGTTTACTCGGTTAAAATTTATTGACATTTACTTACACTATTACTGGAAATATTTTTTGTTACAAAGTTGATTACTTTTATTTCCAGTTGTTATCTCCATTTAGAATCAAAATCTTTGTATCCGTTTGTTAGTTAGTTAGCGTGTCAAATATCAATGAAATTCAGGGGTTTGTTCTTACCTCATTGAGGAACTACGTGTTTATTAATTTATTAACGTTTTTTGAGTGTATATAATATAATATATAATAGTATATAATATGGCATTTTGTAATTTCATGCCAATATGAATTGTATTATAGAATTTTGGGATATTTGAAGATTCTTTCGTAGGATTTTCGAACGAAATGAAATCAATACTTAATATTTTGGCTAGATTATTTGTTCATTGTTGGAAAACTTAGAAAAAATGGAAAGTGACAAAAATTAAAGAACTAGTGTCAGAAATTTCCTACATGCAGTTTGTTATGCATACTCATTCTTCCTCATAATTAACTATGCATTTAACATCACATAGTTCAACACACAAAAGTCAGATCTGAAGACAATAAACCTGGTAAAACCGGAGTGTAATAACACTAATAACCTAGTTCTACACTAATATATTCTCTAAGGTGGATAGTGAAAAACGACTTGAAATTCATTTTTAAATTCAAGCCACGTAGGGGGTTACCTATCAACGCAAATTTCGGTGGCTTCCTGAATGCAAAACAATGTGCTGAAATAGGATCAATCATTGGATGCACTACAACGGCAACTGGAAGCATTACAAATGCATGTTAGACCAGTTTGAGTAGTAGTTGTCTGCACTTTTGACTGTCTTTTCTAATTTAGAAAGGGTACCATTTTCATCAACGACATTGTTTTTACCATTGTTTGCTAGATTCTAAACTCTGAAAGGATTGAGGTCATTTATTATACACATTGACTAAAAATACAAATTCATTCGTTTGCTTCAATAATACTTGCTTGTAAAAATTAATTTTTGAATGTATAATGATAAGTAAAACGACTGGATGAGTAAAAAACCGATTGAAAGGTACTGAAATTAACTTGGTCTGAAATATATACTCATACATTGTCGTTTCTTCTTGCTTCAACACATGTTTTGCACACAGGTTATTCAGAAAATCAGCGTGAGTCTAACTTGTACTATTATTAATTGCAATAGTGTCAGCAACAAAAAACAATGCAACTGCTAGTTCTAATACATACCACCCAACAACCTAACCTTTATAATTTGATTTAGGTACACCATAAGTTTTAGGAAGCAGTTAACATTTTTTATAAAGTCTAAAGTTGCTAATAATAATAATACAATACTTGGAAAGAATAATAATACATCTATGTAAACCTATAAAACACCAAATAAAAACCGGTGTAATTTGTCATACGCTTAAATATCATTTCTTAGCCTGCTAATTAGCTGGAGGAGCCTGTTGCTGAACTATGAAATTTTGCATCTGATGATGTTTCTCAAGAGTAGAATTTTGCGTCTGAAAATGCTGCTGAAGCACGAAACTCTGTATCTGCAGATGGTTTGTAACAGCCAAAATCTGCGCGTGTGTCACGTTTGATTGCTCGAGATGATTTTGGAAATTAGCATTCTGCTCCTGAAGCTGTTGTTGAAAAGTTTTATTCGCGTGCTCAAAGTTGTGCTGGAAGGTGCTATTCACTTGCTGGAGATAGTTCGGAAGGGTAGCAAGCTGTGGGATATGAACAATGTTATGCTGCTGCTGTTCCTGTGATGGAAAACCCAGCACGATTACTCAATCAATTCCTAATGCAGATATCACATCAAAATTAGTACAAAATATGTATTCCGTTACCGAATCAGCGACTTTCATCGTCTCTCCTTCAATTAATACGGGATCGTCAGCGTTACAAGGTTGACTAGGTTGTCTATGTCCATCTGGTTTTGTACTTGGACTATTACTGTATCCAGAACCATTCTCAGGAGTAGTGGACTGAGATGAAGATGCTGTAGCCGGTAGATCTCGAACTTGGTTGACTTCATTGTTATTTGAAAAAGATTGGGGCGATAGCGAAGTTGAAGCTACCATGATGGGATTTGGCACCTTATTAGATCCCTCTGCAGATGAACCTACTGACATTGATGCAACAATAACTGGAACGCTCATTTCTGAAATAGTCTTGCCTCCCAATTCAGGCCGTGTCACACCACCAGGGCTAGGTTTTTTGGAAGGAGGTTCAATTCCTGCGAATTATAAGCAAACAAAGGCATAATTACTTGCAGGAATCCAAGTTGTTCTAGCCGACAAACTAACAGAGTTTTGTACTTGTGCCATGCCATTACCAGATACAGAATCTTCCTCGAATTGAATACTTCGCTTAGATGAAGATTCCGCTAGTGGATGTTGACCTTTGTTGCTTCCATTGCTACCTGAGATGGATGGAGGCTTTGGCATCGTTGTAGCTACCACGCGTTTCGGATCTTCATTAGATTCCTCTCCAGATAAATCTATTATGGTTGGTTCTGGTGGTGATACGTCCACAACACTTCTTACTGGATCGCTTTGTTCTGCAAATTATAAGCAAACATATGGAATAATATAATTGGTTATATATTACATACGCTGAATGTTAAATTGAACAAAAAAAACTAACTGCTTCTATTAATGAGTGGAGGATAAGTGCGTTTTCTAGCGACTTGTGGGACACAGGCTTCATCGTCGCTTGAATCAGCGTCAACAGTCGTAATGATTCCACTACAGTTTGGTGCTTTGCAGAGACACTTCTAATGCCGAGAAGAAAATCAGAAGTAGTAAATATTAAGTCTTTGATTGGAGAATGTCATGAAATTAAGTTTTCAGCGCAGCATCAAAACGTTACTTACAATCCCATAATTTATGCTGCCACGTTGCCAGTGGTAGTCCATGGTAATTTCTTCCCCACGCTTAATGTCTCTTGTCGTCTTCAACACAACTTTATAAAGGTTGTCATGTACATAGTGAACCGCCTGACAATTAGGCTTGCATGAATGGTTTACAAGCCTAAGTGCTGATCCTTCTTTAAATGAGTTGATGACCAAATTTGTGTCCTGCGGCAGAGCCTCAAAGTAATACGGTACTTCGGGTTTCTGTGTCGTGGATGCTATCATAATACGTCCCGTGTATTCCCCCAAGAATTTGTGTTTTTCAATTGAAGACGAGGCAAACAAGCCAAACCCCTTGGAAGTAGTACTTTGGAGAAACGTCTTCTTTCCCACTAGGAACTGGTTATTGGCCCACCTATACAGAACAAAAATGCATCAATTATTATTACCTCAAATTAGTCTTAATAATAACATAGTTAACAGCGGAAAAAACACTATTAAATTGCACAACTGACGGATTATTTTTGCAGGCAGAACCACAACTTGCAGGACAAGCAATTTTGGCTTTGACGTTAGGACAGCTAGACTTGAGTGTACATTTACGACCTCGAACTACACGACAAACACAAGCCAGCGATTCTCTGTTAAGCAGATAATGTTGGCGTCTGATTTTTTTCTCCTGAAGGCGTCGAACGTGCGAAGGAACAATGCCTGCAAACATGGATACGAATTAATATGGAGTTTTAGTTGGCTGTTTCACCGACTAACGTATTATTAATGTATTAAAATAATGTGCTCCTACTTTCTTCAATAAATTCATAACCAGCGATGGCAGCGCACTCAGCCTCAGATGTCGGAGTCATTGCTACAAGTCAAAATCATTGAGCCAAGTTTATAATTCGGTTCTATTACACGCTGCAGTTGGGAAATAGAATCAGAAACTACTAATTCTATACCAACCAACCTGTATTTTTGTAGATTGAAGATTCATTCATTGCTTCCTTTTCCACACATTCATTGTTGTTACTCCTCCGAGTGGAAGTGGTTTCCTGTCGCTCCATATCGACCAGCACCTCTTCGTTCGTTTCATCAGCAGTTTCGGACCAGCCTTCTTCAGATGACTCATCGTAGTCATCGTCACAAAAAATCCAATACTTTTCGAGCCTCTCCTCTCGGGATAAGCAGCGGAGAGGTTCAGCATCAGCGAAATTGCATGCTATCACCCACTTTTCCAATAATTTGTCATGCGCTTCGACTTGGGGAGCATATTTATCCTTACATCCACGATAAGGTTTTAACGAACTTGATAAAACATGTAACACAACAAAAGTTCAAATCATGAAATATTATAAATACAGTCAACTCCCTTCATAAGAGCACTCTCTCTAGTGGCAACCTCTTACATTGGGCACCCTGCTAGACCGCCCTTCAAATTTTAATGTATTTTTGACTCTTTAAAGGAGCACCTCTATAAAAGCGCACCTCGTCATAATTGACACATTTCCGATCCCCGTTGCCATACAATTACATGTAAAATTACCTCTAAATAAGAGCACCCCATTTTGCACGTTAAAACCTTTCACACAAAATAACACATATTGAGCGCGAATTGTAAGCTCATTAAACGAAACTGAATTGCTAATGATTTAATTGTTCTATACTAGCCATCTACTTTAAATCATGTGCAATAAGTTCTGAAACATTATCTCATTGCTGCAGCAGACCAAATTTTCTGAATTTAAATTGGAGGACTATATTTTATCAGAGTGATTTAGAGTAGTGTAAAACTTCCGTTTGTTAAGCATTTTAAGAGTTCTTGATTCATTTGTACCTTAATTGAAGTTTTATAATGAGTAACTAGGTATTGCAATTTGTAAATTGGGTTGTTGTAATGCAAGATGAAATCTTTTAAGGAAAGGTACGCATGAAAATATTATCAAAACCTCCTCAAAAGATACAAATGCTCTTAACTGGAGATTTTCTGTATAAGGGACTCCCCATGTAAGAGACAAATTTCGATTCCCCTTGGGGTGCTCTTATGAGGGGAGTTGACTGTATTACAGTACTGCGAACCTTATCATAAATTTTGACTTTAAAAACTTATATTAATTATTTATAAAATAAAGTCGGCTAAATAATACCTTCTTGGAATCCAAGCTCGACATGGTGGATTGTCAAAGAATTGTACATGAATGTTATCACCAAATTTGCGCATACATGGCCTACTCTTAGTTTCTCCACGTATCATTGCTGGCCACCAAGGACATCCTGGTCTTTTCGCCCAAACCATTGAGCCCTGCGAAAATTTTGTTCCTCTGGACTTGGTGGTAGGATTCCTTCGTCCTTTTCTTCTTCCAGCCTCGTTTGTTGAGGAAGAAGATGAATCTGAATCTGATACCATTGTTGAGGTGGAAGAAGATGAATCTGAATCTGATACCATTGTTGAGGTGGAAGAAGATGAATCTGAATCTGATACCATTGTTGAGATGGAAGATGAATCTGAGTCTGAAACCATTGTTGAGGTGGAAGATGAATCTGAGTCTGAAACCATTGTTGAAGACTGCTGAAAGTGTTATATTTTGATGCCACGTAAAGCAACCACGCTACGCCGTATAAAGTTCGAGTTGCCAAGTGACAAGCAAGCCTGTTTTTAAACACAAGTAACTATTGTTAGCTAGCCAAATCTATCAACAGTAAAAAACAAATGGAGAGAAACATCAAGAATCGAAATTTGTAAGCCAACACTAATATAATACCAAGAACGTACAAATACAAAATCAGTTCACTTTCGGCTTTGTAAATAATTGAGCTTTTACAAACAAATACTGCATTTAGCGGTAAAATAACGAACCGACTAAAAAGCACACAAGAAAAAATTTAATGCTGCCGGAATTGCAGCAGAGGATACATTAAAATTCGTTAAATCAAATAAACCGTACACCTGATAACAGTGTAAAGAACTGGCACCTGGCGTGTATGTTGTACCAAAATCTTGAATGGTGTATTTGCTGTCCTTTCTATTGAAAATATCGACTTTTGACCTGGTTATCAGTAACCGATAAAACCCATCTCGCTTCCCACGAAAGGTCTTGACCTAAGATAGTGCTTAGCAAAATGAATTTTTGAAATTTTTCAACCGTGTCGCCTCGCCGCTATCGTGCCCACAAACGGACGCATCAACAGTAAAATTTGCCGGTTAATACCTAAACTAGTCAGTAATGCTACTGACTGTACTGTCAGTAGTGGTACAACTTGAAAAATGGTGCTTCAAAACTTGAATTATGATTAAAAGATTAAATTTTTGGAAATATAAACAACAATCAATGATTAAGAAAATTTCCATGCGTACGGCTTGCTGCAATTCAATCTGATTAGTGATCAACAAATAAAAATTGGCAACTGATGACTGCAACTTCAAACACACAATAAGTAATTGCTTTAGAATGGAAGCCCGTCAAAACCCCTCCGTCACATTCAACATTCACACAATATCCCGTTAGATAAACTATTGTTACAGGTCATATAACTAAAATGGTCGAGGTAATGTTGCAAATAAATTAGGTTTAAGGTTCAAACAACATTCAGAAAAATGTTTCGTTGCTGAATGCATTGTTGATTTCTTGAAAATATTAAAAACACATGTACCAAAATTTAAGCTCACCACCAGACAGAGAGGCTAAAGGGGCGACAGAGTACAGTAGACCAACAAAAGTACGAAAGATCCTCTAGGCCTAGCAGAAAAGTCTAGTTCGATTTTGCTAGCCACAATCGATCCACAATGCAATGATAGATATATGCTAATCGCCTAGAGTCTCTCTCAAAAATATACATATCTCGAGTCTTAAACTCTGTAATCTTTCACTTTCAACTTTCAACATTATACTATGCTAGATTAGTCACTTGTGTAGAACTTTCTGTTCATTGACACGTCAAAAGTCAACTTTTTAAGAAGGGCAGCTCAAATGTGCCAGGATTCCTTATCGGAGTGTCTAGAAACTCAACTTTATGTCAACATCGTGTTTTGGTAGTTTATACATGCCTCAGATCAACAGAGACAAAGTGAAGCTGATGATGATGAGGATTATGTGAGCTTAGTTTTGATGTCACTAAATGCTTTTGTTGATATCAAACCAAGCATAATATTCAAAAGCAGCACGGCGTTCTGCTTTCTACACTACATACGCATCATGCATTTCATATGTGCCTGCAACTACGTTTAAAAGTACATTATGTATTTTAAAGATTGTATCTCGTTTTGTCAACACGCTCATTTTATACGTTTTGGCAACACAAAAAAAAGGGCTTGAATTAAGCCTTTTTCATAATGGCGAACACTCAAAACCCAAAGTATGAATTTTGGCGAAAATAAAAACTCTCAATATGAGCTTCATTTATATTATAATACAAATCATTTTTTTATATTTTATATTAAATTCTGATAAACATAAATCGTATACAGGTGCAATATGTAACAAAAGTCAGTTTGTTTTTTCGATTTTCTATAAGACTAAAAATAAGAGATTTTCACCGAATTTTATATGATTTACACAATATAAAACGTATACATAAGTTAAAAGCAGTCAACGCAAAGTTGGAACTATTAAAATAAAGTTAGAAATCCACTCTTAGAAACTGCCATTTTGATTTTCCATGTCAGCATACATGCTACATAAATTATAAAGTCCACTGTCTCGATTTCTGTATTTACACAGTAATAATATATTGTGACTTTTTATCTTTTGAAATCCGTCTGCATGTGTACGTATAACCTTCATGAGCAAGTTTGTGGGTCACTTTATCACCAAACTTATATGGATAAAGAATAAATTTCGAAGCCATTGTAAATGAAGCTTCATCAAAATATTTTTGAACGATTTGATGTGGATGCTGGAAGAAGACTCAAATGAAGGATTTGAAGAAATATGATAGAAAAGAGAAGCAAACTCAAGAAAATGTTTTGTATTTGCCTTTCAAAACTGTTCGCCATTATGCATAGTTGTGAATTGGGGCTCATTTTCAACTTCGCCATTATTCAAATTTTGGGAATGTGTTTGATTTTGGCGAGTTTGAATTTTTTTTGGAAATCGTGTTCGCCAAACCGAAAGACCACCATTTTAAATGTATTTTACTTTGACCAAGCCGTAAATTAAATTTATCCAGTTATTTTTGCACCACGTACACAATTGATTCGTATACTTTTTATGTTACTTTGCAAATAATCGTGTTGATAAGACTACAGTCCAATTTCCTAGTTTCCTGATTGATACACAACAGACTGCCTGCTGGAACATTTTCAAATAAAATATGATTAAAAGAAAGAAAACCAATGCAACTTCCCCACAGTGATCCAAGTGAAAGTGGGAAGTAATCAAAAAATCAAGATACTCATCAAGGCTCATGTTGTGATGAAGGAGAAATCAGGAAACTTTCGCTGAAAGTAGTAAAAAATAAATAATTATAAAATCGGCTTTCTCATTCTTTCACTAACCTTTTTATAGTAAATTACAAAAATACTAGTTGTATTTTCCATACTTCATCATTGAAACCCATGTGCTTTCCACAATCCAACATGACGTTTTTACCCCCAATGGAAAGTAAAAGACAACTTCTCCCTACGTCTTGTCCGGCTCCTGCAACAAAATTTGAATATTGAACAGGTAAAATTTAAACGACAAGAGAACTTTATAATAACAATGAAGAAATAAATTACCTGACGGAGTCAGCTTGATTTACGGCACGTTTCTCAATCCACTAGTGTCAGCATTCATTAGAAAATTAATCACAACTAATCATTCTATTGATGTCAATTCAATTATAATTGACTATCACACAATTTTTATACTTTCTACTGAATTTCACCCTTGTTCTACTAAAATCTATAATCTTCATAAATTTTATTCCAAAAATCACAATTGATGCAATGCTATAATGCGATGTACGATGCTTACGTAAATCCTAAAGAATCTCCAAAAGCACCCATTCTGGTGATGCAGTTCATTTGACGGAAATGTCACCATCTCTATGTCTCCTTTTGCTAGCGTGCTTTCACTATTAGAGATGCGTGCTAATGCTAATAAAGAAACAATTTTATTAATAAAACTTTTTTTCTTAATTTCATGACTTGTTTCAGATTCAGACTTTTATTTCGACTTTCATCTTTTGACTTTTCATGCGCTAAACAATTACAATATTTCACTTTACTTAGATGGCTCAACTCTTGTATTTCTTCATAAAAAGGGTCTTACAGATAAGGAATTTTAACTCTCTATTTTACTTTCAATTAACATTTCTTCATACCCAACATCGCTTAAGCGAAAATTCATAAATTCTTAATCCATAATTAGTGACTTAACGAGCAATAGTTTAAATTCATGTAGTCAGTCTTTAGGTTTTGAGATTAGGAGCTGCTGGGAAATGTGTTTGATTCCATCACACGACATTGTCGGAACATTAGGAAAAAATAAAAAAAATAATATTATACAAAATATTAATGATTAAAATGGCATAATAGATTTGTAATAGATGTACTTACCTTTCAATTAATTTCTCATATTGGTATTGCAAATTTAATCCAATCAATCAAGATTGTTGAGTTCATAACCCTCCGGAAACTGCACTTGTCCACCCAACTCGTTTATCTTGGAACATAGGTTGGCGCATACGTTGCGAAGAAATATGTTGTCCTGCTGAACCTTCGCAGTAACAGCTTCCCTTTGTTTGAGTCTCTGATTTTCGACTTTCAAACGATTGTTCTCCTCCAGTGTCTCCTTTAAAAGGGCGACGCGACCTCCGTCAATACTGCGCTTCTTCGATCGGCAGTTCCGGGATGCAATTTTGTTCTTTTCTCGCATTGCCCAGTATGCTTCTCCTTTTTCTTTATCAGGGACAAGCTGCAAGTAAAAATACAAAACAAATGAAAAGTATATCAGGTTCGAGAAAAATTAGTCGGGTGCCTTCCAGGATGGCTGTAGGGTGACATGATTACGTACCTTTATTTTTTTGACTCTCTTAATTCGTGGACGCAATTTAAGAAGCTCTTCCGTAGTTGGTGTCCGCGGTGTAATTGCTTCCCATCCCGACTCTTCACTTGCTGAAGAAATTTTGTTTGAAGCTTCTGGTCCATTAACAGATAACCCACTGCTGAAGTCACCTCCTGTTCCTCTGCTTGTTGAAGGGATGGGGTCCCCAGCTATCTCCCTGTTCAATTCCCCACCAATTCCCTTGTTGGTTGGCGTAGTGGAGTCACTCAGTGACATTGGTTCTTCTCCAGCATTTTTACTTGGAATCTCATGCTCAGGCCCTTCTATTCTAGATAGTGTACAATCCGGTTGCATGGGTTCCTGTTTGGAAAAGATAATAATTTTTTTAAATGTATACTTATAACACAACTTAAGCCATGCTTCAAGTTTAAGCGTTTTTAAGTCACTAACTACTAAGAGTAAAATGTTAGAAAATGATTAACAGCTACGTACCAAATTATCCCTTTCTTGAGGATCAAATTCCCATATATCCCACAAGATGTTATATAGATCGCCACCAGACATTTCTCCGTTGTAAGCTGGAAAACCGAAGTCGGGTTCCATTGTAGAATATTTAACTACTTTAGATGGATCCAAAGTTCCCAATTCCATTAAATTTTAAACGTTCCGTGGAAATTTTTGCGTAGGTTTTTGGAAATAAAACCAGTTAACAAACGCACCAACAACAGATAACAACCGTCGTGCACCAACTCTGGAACTCGAATGAAATCCTGAGATTCATGCAGAGCGTTAGAAACTCTTGGATCCAAACGTTTTGAAAACACTTAAAAGCTTGTTGCTTCTGACAGTGAGTACCTAACTATTCAAACATCTATTCCCAGTTGAATGAATACAGGGGATTTAGAAAGCTCTTGAATAATGCGTTCTATATACGAATCTATGAAAAAGTTCAAACGTACAAGTTTAAATTTCTTAATTTTTACAACAATTTGCATATTTATGAAAGCACGCTTTTTCTAACTAGAGTAAAATGGCAACCTTAATTTAATACATAGGAGTATATGCAATTGCATCTCTTCTACTTCCTTTGTTGCACTTCGTATTTCGAAATGGTAGAATGTATGTAGCAATGATTATACAAATTAACTGCTAGTAAGCAGGCTCAGAGACGTAGCTGAAGAAGGCGTTGAGGGATCACCTCCAAACCCCCTCATATCCACCAAATCCCCTCCATGATGCTCTCTAAACCCACCTCCGCGATCCTCTCCCAACGTGTAGTGAAACATTCCTTGTAGTAGAATACGATTCCGGATTACTCGAACCGTTTGACCGATGTGTCTGAAAATGATTCCTTGAGAATGTTGAGAACCTCTTGATTATTGCTACCTGTGTGCCAGATTTGAGCAAAATCGGTCAATGTATGTGACCAGGAGAGTACGTACAGACGAACAGACAAACTTATAGTACAAAAATTACTTCGCTGAATCCAATTCAGCTGTTGTTGTCAACTCGTAAGCTTCAATTTAGCCTGCCAGAAATTTCATTCCGGTGGAAACCTCCAACGTTCTCGTTTCATTTCCGAAATCGAAGAAATCGTATCGCTGCTCGGAAAGGATGAGTTCCCATAATTTCCAAAGTGCTCATCAATCAGGAATCTTTCCCCAGCTTTCACCACCCATACATTATGCACCTGATCGTATGGACACGCTGAATACTACCGGGGCTATTTTTTCTACTGCTGACCATCAAATTTTTCCCAACTTCAATTACTATCAAGTAGCTTAGATAATTTTATTAATCATTTTAAAGTTATTAACCTTGCTAAATTTCTCAAATAAATTCTCACTCAAACGATTGTAAACTAATTTTGTTTCAGGGTCAACCCTTGATTAGGAGTGGTAGGACTATTGGGATGATGGTGCCACAAACGGCTCAGTATCAACCCAATGGTGACTTCAACTTTCTCCAGCTTTCACCAGAGAGCTCAGGACTTTGTCAACCGGCGGCGGCTAATATTTCAGGATGGAACCTTGCGCAGATTGGGAATCAAAGTTTCAATAATCACTATAGTTATCAGGTTGTTCATATTTTAGAATCACTTTGAAATTATTTTATATTCCAACATGAAAGAAAATTTGCTTAAAATATTACCAATTAATTATTGTTTAAATGACCAGCAGACCAGCATGATGATGGTGCCGCAAACGGGTCAATATTACACTCAACCCAAACGTGACTTCAACTCTTGGAGTAATCATCATTATGTAAGTCAGCAAGTAATGGGACGACCTGGATTCAGTTGCCAAGTTGGATATCCTTCTCAACCAGCTCATGCCGCCTTTTCAACATACATCCATCCCATATCCCAACTCAGCAAAATGTTCCCGTTCCAGCCTATCATCCTGGTCCACCAAATCAATACTGTAGTGACGCTCAAAGGCCTGCGACCATGGTTTTGAATTCAGGTGGCCAATGTATCCCTTACCTAGGTGCTCACCATCAACGTCCGCTTCCATGGATTTTGAAGTTGGATCTCCTTCCGTTCCATCTTATCAAAATCTTGAGTATCAACCCATTCTAAAAGGTAAATTGATTTGATTTTTAAATTTGTTATGTTTATTGTTTATCCGAAAGTATTACATGGTTGTATAATTCATTTAATTTTCAGGTAATCAATAAGGATTGAGGTCATATTATTTTATGCACTGAACATACGAGTTTATTCGTTTGCTTCAAAGATTCTTGCTTGTAAAAACTTATTTTTTTAATGTATGTATAAGTAAAAGGACTGGATGAGTAAAAAGCTGATTGAAAGGTACCAACATTAAATTGGTCTGAAATAAATACTCATACATGCTCGTTTCTTCTTGGTTCAACTAATTTTTTGCCCACAGTTTATTCAGAAAATCAGCGTGAGTCTAACTTGTACTATTATTAAGTGCAATAATGTCAAAAAAACAATAAAAGTGCTGGTTAATAAAGCTCTAATACATACCACTCAACGACCCAACTCACCCAACCATTATAATTTGACTTAGCCTAAGTCACTTAGGTACATAAAGTTAATTCAAGTTCTAGGAAAAAGTTGACATTTTTTATAAAGTTTAAAGTTGATAATAATAATGATGAAACACTTTGAAACAATAATAATACATCTCTATGTAAACCTAGTATAGAACACCGGATACAAACCGTTGTAATTCGTCATGCGCTTAAATATCATTTCGTAACCTGCTAATTTGCTGGACGAGTCTGTTGCTGAGCTATGAAATTTTGTATCTGATGATGTTTCTCAAGAGTAGAATTTTGTGTCTGAAAATGCTGCTGAAGCACGAAACTCTGTATCTGCAGATGGGTTTGAAAAGCCGTGATCTGCTGCGCTTGAGTCATATTTGATTGCACGAGATGATTTTGAAAATTAGCATTCTGCTCCTGAAGCTGTTGTTGAATAGTTTTATTTGCTTGCTCAAAATTCTGCTGGAAGGTGCTATTCACTTGCTGGAGATAGTTTGGAAGGATACCAAGCTGTGGGATGTGAGCAATGTTATGCTGCTGTTCCTGTAATTGAAAACCCAGCACGAATTATTAGTCAATCAATTTTAATGCAGTTATCACATCAAAATTAATACAAAATATATATTTCTTTACCAAATTAGCGAATTTCATCGTCTCTCCTTCAATTACTACGGGATCGTCAGCTTTACAAGGACCAGGTTGTCCATGTCCATATGGAGCATTACTAGATTCAGAACCTTTCTCTAGAGTAGTGGACTGAGATGAAGATGCTGTTGCCGGTAGATCTCGACCTTGGTTTTGGTTGATTTCATTGTTACTTGAAGGGGACGACAGCGAAGTTGAAGCTACCATGATCGGATTTGTGACCTTATTAAATCCCACTGCAGATGAACTTATTAACCGTGATGGAACAATAGCCCGCCCATCTGGATCGGCCATTTCTGAAATAGCTTCGTCTCCCAATTCAGGCCGTGTCACACCACCATGGCTGGGTTTTTTGGAAGGGGGTTCATTTCCTGCAAATTATAAGCAAACAAATGTATAATTAATTTCAGTAATCCAAGTTGTTCTAGCCAACAAAGTTCTGCAGCTAAGCCATTACCAGATTCAGACGCATCCTCTGGAATTCTGCGCTGATGTGTCGATGAAGTAGATGGATCTGGACTCACGTTTAAAAAAATCCTATTTACTTTGGATTTCCTTTTTTGCTCACGTAGAAAGTCCAAGTTTCTCAAATAAATTCGTCGTGTTGGAACTGGACCTTTGTTGATTCCATTGTTAACTAAGATACGTGAGACGGAAGGGAACGACGGAAACCTTGAAGTTGAAGCTACAACGGAGTATAGATCTTCTTTAAATCCCTTTGCAGATAACTCTATTGGCATTGATGCCGGTGATGATAAGTCGGCACGCATAATTGGATGGCTTTGTTTTATGGCTGCATTTCTTGTCACTTCAAGTCGTCTCGCATCAGATTTTTTCAAAAGAACTTCTTTACCTGAAATTGCAACCAAAAAAATTGTTATCTGTAAGCAAACTACTCCTTCACGTCCACCAGGTGTGCCATTACCAGATTCGGACGCTTCCCCTTGAATATTACGCTTCAATGACGATGCAGCTGCAGCAGGTAGATGCGGAATACCATTACTCATTAAAACCTCATTAGATGTGAGTAGGGAAGGTGGTAAACGTGAAGAAGCCACGAAAGATTTATCTTTTGGCTTAACTTTAACGCCCAAGTTCGGAATTCCTGATGCCGATGCAGGTGAAGCTATTGACACTGATGCTGATGCTGCTGGTACGTCAACAAGACTTTTTGGATCGCTTTGTTCTGCAAATTATAAACAAACAAATAATATTATTCGTTAGATATATTATATGAGCTGAATGTTAAAATTGAACTAAAAAACTAACTGATTCTATTAATGATCGGAGGATTCCAACTTGAATAAGTGCTTTCTCTAGCGATTAGTGGACGAGGACCAGAGTCATCCTCACTTGAATCAGCATCAACAGTCGTAATGATCCCACTACAGTTTGGTGCTTTGCAGAGGCACTTCTAATGCCGAAAAGAAAATCAGCAGTAGTGAATACTTTAAGTCTTTCATTAGAAAATGTCATTGTCAGCGAAGTATCCAAACGTTACTTACAATCACATCATTTATGCTGCCATGTCGCCAGTGGTAGTCCATGGTAATTTCTTCCCCTCGCTTAATGCCCTTTGTTGTCTTCAACACAACTTTATAAAGGTTGTCATGCACATAGTGAACCGCTTGACAATTAGGCTTGCATGAGTGGTTTACAAGTCTAAGTGCTGATCCTTCTTTAAATGAGTTGATGACCAAATCTGTGGGTTGCGGCTGAGCGTCAAAATAATACTGTACTTCAGGTATTTGTGTTCTGGATGCTATCATAATACGTCCCGTGTATTCCCCCAAGAATTTGTGTTTTTCAATTGAAGACGAGGCAAACAAGCCAAATCCCTTTGATTTAGCATTTTGGAGAAACGTCTTCTTTCCCACTAGGAACTGGTCATTGGCCCATCTAAACAAAAAAATTGCACGAATTACTACCTCAAATTAGTCTTAGGAATCACATGGTAAACAGTGGAAAAAACACTGATAAATTGCACTACATACGGATTATTTTTGCAGCCAAAACCACAAGTTGCAGGACAAGCAATTTTTGCTTTTACGTTAATACAGCTAGATCTGAGTGTGCATTTACGACCTCGAACTTCACGACAAACGCAAGGCAGTGCTTCCCGGTTTCGGAGGTAATGCTTGCGTTTGATTTGCTCCTCCTGCAGCTTTCGAACTAGAGGTGACATGGTGTCTACAAAAGCAAAGGTGGGATTATACAAATTAATTATCCAATTACCCATCTGCCAGACCATCTAACAGTAATAAATTCTAACTTTCAGCAATGAACGTATAGCCAGCTATCGAGGCGCACTCAGCTTCGGATTTCGGAGACAAATCTGAAACAGAAAATAATTTATGAGTTACAATTCAATTCCTTTATCACATTTATACTAACTTTCAATACTTAAAACTAATGCTGTTCTAACCCGTATTTTTGTACACCCTTTTCTCACATTCGTTGCTACGATTCAGTGACTCAGTTGGCGATTGATGCTGTTCATCAATATAACCCTTCTCCGCAGCATTAAAAGTTGTTAACCAATCGTCATAAGTCTCGTTTTCAAAGACGATGGAATACTTATCCAGTCTCTCCTTTGGGGATGAGCAGCGGAACGGCTCAGCGTCAGCGAAGTCACATGAAATAATCCACTTTTCAAAATATGTGTCACGTGAAGTGATCGAGGGAGCATCTACATCCTTACTTCCACGATAAGGTTCTAACGATCTTGAATTGACGCAACGAGAAAAACAAAAAATGAAAGGTTGAAGGATAACAAAATTACAGCAACTTAAACCGGTTAATTATAAAACGATTTAATAAATTGATCACCTTGTTGGAATCCAAGCTCCAGCCGGTGGGTTGTGGAAAAACTGAACATGAATTTCTTTACCAGATTTGCGAAGAAACGGAGCACCCTTGCGTTCTCCACGGATCATAGCTGGCCACCAAGGGCATTTTGACTGTTTTGCCCAAACCATCGAGCCCTCAAAGAATGGAGTTGCTAATTTCATAATGTAAAAATATAATATTGACAAATAAATACAATTGACAATTGCTCAAGATATTCAAGAACTGAGGATCTCAGTTTACAGTAGCCTAAAGTGATAAGCCATCAATAAAATATGAGTTTCTAACTTAAATGTCGTCATTGGATCGGACAATTGATGACTTACGGTTCGTTGTTCCATTATTTATTGAGGCAGAAGACGAATTCGATTTTAACTCTGACATTCTGAAACCGTGCACATGCACCATCAATCCTTCACCATGTACCACTATCTCATTTAAAGTTCTACAGTCAGCAGTTGCCCAAGTCACAAGTAAACTTTTATTAATTAGAAAAATACACTATCAACTATTAAACAGCACGTGTAATGCCATGCCTTTAGATGATGACCAAAAACACGCAGTTAATTGCAATTAACTGGTTATTAACCAATCAAATTGTTTTCTTAGTTGTTTATTTAAACAACCCAAACCATATGAATGAAATAAGTTCAACAATTAATTACTATACGTCTCGGTCTCAATGGACTGGTTTAATTTCTTTCTCAAATACTACAACATAGCACAACGTGTTTATATCTCGTGGCTGAATAGCCCACCTATTTCGCAATTTCTATGGCTCTACCACTAATGCATGTAGACATTGAAACCCACTTCAGTATCAATTTCCCGTAATTGAAAAGATGTTGTTAAAACATTATGATTCACCTTAATTTCAATTTTATGTGTGGACTGGGGTCACCGGTCACCTTGGAAACGTAGCGTGAGTGTGGTAAAGTTTCATGAATTTGAGCACGAGATGCACGAGATGAGCACAAAGCAAACATTTACATATTTATTTAATACAACAAGGCAAGGACCTTACCGCAAAATACAAACTCACTCTCCTTTTTGTTAGATATGATTACATAACAATAATTGACCGCGGTTTACGATTTTAACTAAGTCTAATTCTATAAATGACTTGTAAATTACAAAACTAGTGACAGCGCAGCTCCACACTAGACTACTTGGACAAGAGTAAACAGAATATTAGTGAATGAACAAAAGACAGAGAAAAGAAAGCATGTTTTTTTTACAGAACGTGGACATAACTGGCGGTAGCTCGCTTTACAATATAACTAATACTTAATTGATAATTCACTTGTGAAACCAGCAATCGTCGTCGACAAGAAAATAATGCCTAAAACGAAAGACATCCAATGAATCTAAGCATCCATATTGATCTACACATTGCGTCAATCTTAGGATAAGTTTCACCATAGTACATCATCATTACGATGACGAATAAATGGATCATTAGGAGGAATAAAGAGATCACAATTTTCCCTAAAGCCTTCATGTTCTTCCAATAAAAAATCCATTGGGTTTGGTGTCTCGCTGATGTCACTCCCTACAGAGCTGAGCTCCTTGAAATCAAACACAAAATATGGTTTTAAAATCGAGATGTGACCCAAGATAAAATGGAAAATGAATTCTAATTTTGGACATAAATGTACTTCCACTTTACCTCATTTTCAGTTCGCATGGACATGTACGATTCCATCAACGTTAGTTGCTGGAAACTGCCCACACGTCGTCGGCAGTTTCAACGAAGTCAAATATTTTGTTGAGCTACATTACATCAAAATCGGTGATACGCTGAGCAGTCATCCTGTTGAGTGGTGAGGTGAAAATTTAACTGAAACTGGTGAAGCAGCAGGCGAAGGATTTTCAAATCTTGAAGGAGGGGAATCAGTTTTCAAAATGAGGATGGAGTTTGTTGTTGGTGTCACAAAAAAACTTTATAAGGTTAAAGCAATAAAACTCAGAGATTATAGAAACAAACGACGTGTTTTAAAACCTAATCCGAAGGCGTCCTAACAACTTATTCCTAAACATAATTTGTTCCAATATCTTTAGAAACATTGTGTTATCGCGTGATGTTTATATGTGATGCGTTAATCAACTCCCACAGAATCGAGTGATGAGTCAAATCAAGATTATGACCGACACATTTTACCTTTGTAGAATGGGATTGGCGTACTGATTTCAGGGAATGATATGTCCACACGGTTAAGCATGTTAATAAAAAAATAGCAAGGTAAGGCATGTCCTAAGTAAACATTGCAATGTGGAATTTAGTCAATGCGTGACATGCAAAATTTCATGTCAATCGGTCAATTTACTTAAGAGTAAATATTGCATTTCGTAGTTCCGATTTCAGGTGAACCTGGCTCAAGTCTCAAAACGTCTCGATGAATCAAAAATACGCGTACAATATTTCTGCGAGGTCTTTGAACATGGCACATAAAAGTTGATAATAAAATGTTTGGGTTTCGATTCCTATAATTAAAATGCTTTTTTTGGGTCTCGATTGCTAACTGAGTATGGTTATGGTTGGATTTGAAACCGAACCGGAAACTATGTGAGGGTTATTTCATGTCCTTTAATTTTTAACGCTGTCAATAGTTTCTCAATTGGACCTACTACTAAATCATCTTCAACATCAATAGTGCTGTTTGAGTACAAATCATCATGTTGCCTGTTCTTGAAGTGATAAACTCGCATTTTTTTTTCTCCTCAAAGTTTTGAATCATTTATTTATTTATCGATACTTATCTACTGTTCTTACAAGCATTTATAGCCTTTAAATAAGGCCATAGTGAATATTTATCTTATGTAATTATTGAGAAATATGTTTGTCAATAAATGTTTCCAACATTTTTGCTACAGCATGTGACCCAATGAGCAGTATCTTCTGATTTAGCTACATTCACTCGTTTGTGCTCCTTTCAAAGTGATACCATTATTAATCCCAATTCCTAGCTCGCAAAGCGATTCTTGATTAGTATATAACATACGAACATAGTTAGCATTAAAGTCTGAAAAACTTTCAGAATAGGGCCAACAAATACCTCCATCAAAAAACTACAAATACTGACTCCGCAGAATAAACCAACGGTATAGAATATAATGGCGGCGTTACCGTCCATGGTTGGTGTACCCACCACAATTTCTGCAGCGTTACTATAGTATTCTTCCCTTAATCGACCACTTGGAGATCCAATAACTTGAGTCCACCATTGCCAAATCCCAGACGACTCCAGAGAACCCATCCTTCCCTGTATGGTTGTTGGGATCCAACCAGTCAGAGATAGTTGGAGGAATTCAACAAGTAAAAATGACTTTCCAACATACACGTATTTTAAGCCTGCTTCCTTTCGTAGACTTTGAGCCATTTTCATAGCTTGAAATTCTGTAAATAATGCTGCGGATTTATTGCAAACTTGAACCGCATCGAATAGTAGTTTCGATTGCTTTTCAGCAAATAATAGCATCGCTTCGGACACATCATGTGTCTCGCTTTCAGTATCTTGAAAAAGTTGAAGGACACCCGGGTGTAGCCTTGTGTTTATAAGTAACAGATCACTTGAAATATTATTGTGACCAATTAAATGTTCATTTAGACTAAGAACTTCGGAATAAATAGAAATGATTTTTCCCCAAAGTTCGTGTGGTGATACTTGACTTAAACTTACTTTTGGAAACCAACTCCTCATTATTTCATGGAACGTATCCCATGTTATTGACAGCGGCGTGTATATTGTAAAATTGTGAGACGTCAGTTGCTCAAAATTTCGATACGACATTGTCTTTTTGGGTGCAATTATATTGTAAACGTTGTCGTATTTGTAGGCGTTTGAAAGCACTGTTCCAGCAACCAGAAGGGAGCCAAGCATGCATCGCAGTGAGGGAAGTTGAAGATTATTGTTAGCAAAAGCCTCCCCTTCTTCTAGTAACACTATAATTGGTTGCATAAATAGATTTGACGAGAATTTGTTAGCAAGTTTGTCGGTTAAACTTATCCGACATCGGTTAGCCATATTTGTTTCCTCAACCAAATAGAACAAAATTGGAAATAATACTATGATGAAAATAAATATGACCCACCAAATGCCCCAACGGAATATTGTAAAAAATTCACCAAATCCAACAGATTCCTGAGGCGGTTTACCACAACTAATAAATTTATATGCTCGTTGGGGATTATTCATTTGTAATGGCAAAGCTTCGTGTCTCCTCTTAGAATATCGATCAAACCGAACGGATACAACAAACCCGTGCTTGTGAGCTTGATTTACTCTAAAAGGAATATCTACACATTCAAACGTACCATTGCGGTGTTCATTCAAAATTCCGTCATCATAATTATATGTTGAATTAGGAATTATCATTCGTGCTGAATTCATAGCAAATTCACCAACTAAGTTGTACAACATTTTACTGTGGTCAACAATGGAGTTGGTTTTATTACTAAAATGAGCAAGAAACGAGTATGGATTATTTTTGCATGTTAAAGATTTTTGTCTTTTCCACAGTCCAACCTCAAAATGCAGTCAGTGCTCAGGCCGTTAATTAACGTCCCAGGGCCGTTGATTAACGTCCCAGCTGGGGCCGTTAATTAACGTCCATGGACCGTTAATTAACGTCCCTGGGCAGCTTAGACCACTAATTAACGGTCCAGGGACGTTAATTAACGGCCCAAAATACGTTTTTATTGGAAATCAATTTTTAACAAAATATGTTGACACTTAAAATTAGTTTAAATGTTTAACATTTTTCTTAAGCAAATTTAAAAATTTTTGACCGTGGCAATTCTAATTTTAAGTGTCAACATGTTTTTTTAAAAATTGATTTCCAATAAAAACGTATTTTGGGCCGTTAATTAACGTCCCTGGACCGTTAATTAGTGGTCTCAGCTGTCCAGGGACGTTAATTAACGGCCCCAGCTGGGACGTTAATCAACGGCCCTGGGACGTTAATTAACGGCCTGAGCACTGACTGAAATGAGAAAATCCGTGTGCCCAAGAAATTAATTGGTTGTCATGGTAACGTTGTATGGTAATCAAAATCGCGTTGAAGGAAAGCTCCCAAAATGTTTCCTTTATGCTATGGAGTTTGACAGAGTTCCCATATTTTTTCTTCGTCCCAAAATCGATTGTTAACACACTGGCTGAGGATATCCGAGAACCATTAAACAGCCCTAATGTATTGCTTATTGTTTTTATTAGAATAAATAAATCTTGAGATGCTGCTGGCAACAAAGAATTCCCGCGACGAACCGTGATATCAGTCATCCAACGAAAAACATCCTGTTTAATTTGCTCCTGATTGTTCTTTTGATACGTATCTTGCAAGATAAGAATATTGATTGGTCGTGCAGAAGGATTAATAATCCTTTTATCCATGTCCTCGTAATAGACAAAGGAATGGGGATAGCTTAATTGTAAACTTAACCGGGGTTCATACCAAAACCTATATGTAACTGGATTGAGGAGGAATTCTGGTGGGTATATGCCAATGTTGACTTGGCATGACTGTGGCTTAGAAATATTTACATACTGCCCTAATTTTATCCGGATGCAGTGTTGGTCTAGAAAGTCATCGTTATAAAATAAATGGGAAGGTGTGCACGAGGTTTTGAAAATATCGGAAGGGGTTTGCTGAGCATGAGCAACTCCTTTGGGTGCCCAAATCAAACTGTATTTATAATCTCCTTTATGGTTTACCCAAAGTGCAAGCTGAGGCTCTTTCAGTATTATTGGGACATTCGTCGGCAGTAGATTTATTCCTTGAAAGTTGGTTAAAGTAACGAGACAATTTTGAAACGGAGAAAGTATCTTGTTCAGATTACCTATATGTGCGGGATTGACATTTTTTGTTGAACTAAATAAACGGGGGTCAATGCTAATGTCTTTAGTTTTTACCACCGTCAATAGCTTATTAATCGGGCCTACAACCAAATCATCTTCAACAGAACATTGAGGATGGAAAGAGATGAATAAAATTACGACGTGTATTGCTTTAGAAAGCATTGTGAAATCGATTGAAATTGATGCTTAAGTTTGTTTGGGACTAACTACTTCGAATTTACTGCTTTGACCAAAAAGTTTATTTGTAGTATTTTATTGGCAGTAAGTTCAAAATTTAACTGTTGTTCACAGAAAGCTGAACGTGAAAATCGTTTGGTATAAAACTGAACTTATGGATTCTACTCTTTGTGATTAATACAAAGAAAAGCGAACTTAACGGAACATCCATGCAGCGTTGCCCTACAAACCAGACTGGCTAGAAAATGTGTTTGTCCTTTTTCATATCTAGGTTTAGCTTCCTTTCCGTAATTACTCCACATGTAAGAAAAGTAATTATCTTTGAAATAATGAGCGCAATTAAGCCATGGCATGAAGTATTGTTTGAACATTAGACTTTGCCTTACGATAGTGCAAAGAGAAGAAGTAATTTCTTTTCATACCAAAGTATGGCGAACTATGTACACATAACAACTAAGAAGCATGAGTGAAAAACATGTTTGCCTAGAAATTGTGATTTGCCTGTTTTTCGTATAGATCTAGGCCTGGTTTCCTGTTTTTACAAACTCAACATGTAAGAAAAGTATACGAGATGGAACTGTAGAGCAGAATTGAGCCATGTCCTAAAATATTGTTTGAGTAATAGATTTTTGGGCATGGCTCAATGTAGCGTGACCGAAAAACAAGTCTGCCAAGACATCACACTTTCCTGTTTTTCGCATTGATCTAGGCGTGGTTTCTTTTTTGTATTGAGTTAACGTCATGTAAGAAGGGTAAATATCTCTGAAATGTTGAGGGTAAATGAGCCAAACCGTTCATAACAAGAAAATGTTTTTTGCACAATACATTTCAAGCTACGTCCATCCATTTAAGCAGGGAAAAATGTAATTTATGCTAGATATTGGTTCATTTTAGCTGGTTGATTGCTGGATGCCCAATTATTAACCAAAAAATTACGATAAAATAGATGGAAGCCAACCTAAACCAAATTTCTGAGACCATCTTCAAATGGTTTTCTACAGTGAGCTTAGAGAGAGTGGGTGGTTGGATTTTTATGAAGGTTATACGTTCAAAGCAATAAAATTATTTAGTTAAGCTTATTTATATTCCATGCTATGTTTCTATAGATGCAACAAATTTTCACCAAGTTGGAGCATTGTGAAAACTACAGATATAGTTTCTATGAAATGATCGTTTAAAATAATTTTATGACTTTTGAAAAAGTACTAATGTAATATTACGAATATCTAAGAACATAATTTAAAATTTCGGCTATTATGCACGCTCCATACTTAATATATTGACATTTGATGTTAAATTATGATGGTATGTGCTTGCAATTTTAACTGAAAATCCATAACTATGGGCAGGAATTCTTAATTGTTCCGGATATTTGGCCTTGTTTAGTTATGAGCTTAAAAAACTTTAAGCTGGGAATTCTATCAAACCGTTCAATTACTAGAAACAGACTTTTAAGTAGTAAATGGTTGCTCTTTCATATCTCGAAACCTCACAAATTTTGTTTAGGTATTATAATACACACGTTGGCAGGAGCGGTGGCTAGAGATGAGTCCACGTGTAAGAAACGTAATCATATTGAAATATAGAGCGGAAATGAGTGGAAGCGTTCATAACATAAAAAAATGTATGAATAACAGATTTGAAGCATCGTAAAAGCGTTTGAAAGTTATGGGCGCGAAATTCAGATATCCATCGATTTGGCTGAACTTTAGTATTCAGAGGCTTCTTGATACGTGAATCGATTCGTTGTGGTAATTAAACTCCATTAAGAGTAATTCATGCAGTTTTGAATGTTCTTAAGCGCAAAAATTAAAAATAGTCCCATTCACCACCCAGCAATCTTATTCATCGCCCAGTATTCTTATTCTCCCGTTTTCGTCGTTCAGCGACGTTTCTAGGTCTGTTTACCAGCAGTTTATTTTATTAATTAGGAAATTAAAATATTTACAAAACATTGATAGGACAGCAAGACGGTTATGAAATTAAAGGAATAATAGTAAACTAGTACGTGTATCTGTTTAGAAAACCGAAATTACTTATCGTTGAATCATGTTTAATTAAAACTGGGTGCAATGTGCTTCGCGAACATTTTGATTAAAAATAGCGCCAATTACCCATTAAACGATTCGGAGAATGTTGCGAATGTTTTACTTTCCACGCAACGATTTGATAGGTTTACAATCATAATAAATTACGGAGTGTAATTGCATTTCGAATTGATTATGTTGGTTTTGTATGAAAAGAAAGCTTTTCTTTGTATACTTTTCTATGGTGTTTTGACGTGGATTTATATGTATTAATTTTTATTTCACTTAGAAATACTTTAAGCCCTGTGTAAAGGTCTTAGCTAACGTTTTGTAGTCGTGGTTTGTTGAAATAATGTGAAATGCGTTGGTGAATAAACTTTTAACACTCTTTTGCTACGTCATTTAACCCTGAGATTGTCAGGATTTAAAAAACAATCAACCACCAAAAAGCAGGTCATAACATTGATTCTGTTAAACTCTTCTAACCAAAACCGAAATGCGATTTTTTACCCTTACGTAACATATTACTATGATTTGCGTCAAAACAAGTGAAGCGTAACAAATAGCTTTCCAAATTGGCCCGACAAATACCTCCAACAAAAAACTACAAATACTGACTCCGCAACCTAGACCAAATACGTAGAATATGATGGCAGCGTTACCCTCCATGGTTGGCGTACTTACCACAATTTCCGCAACGTTACTATAGTATTCTTCCCTTAATCGACCACTTGGAGATCCAATAACTTGAGTCCACCATTGCCAAATCCCAGACGACTCCAGAGAACCCATCCTTCCCTGTATGCTTGTTGGGATCCAACCAGTCAGAGATAGTTGGAGGAATTCAACAAGTAAAAATGACTTTCCAACATACACGTATTTTAAACCTGCTTCCTTTCGTAGACTTTGAGCCATTTTCATAGCTTGAAATTCTGTAAATAATGCTGCGGATTTATTGCAAACTTGAACCGCATCGAATAGTAGTTTCGATTGCTTTTCAGCAAATAATAGCATCGCTTCGGACACATCATGTGTCTCGCTTTCAGTATCTTGAAAAAGTTGAAGGACACCCGGGTGTAGCCTTGTGTTTATAAGTAACAGATCACTTGAAATATTATTGTGACCAATTAAATGTTCATTTAGACTAAGAACTTCGGAATAAATAGAAATGATTTTTCCCCAAAGTTCGTGTGGTGATACTTGACTTAAACTTACTTTTGGAAACCAACTCCTCATTATTTCATGGAACGTATCCCATGTTATTGACAGCGGCGTGTATATTGTAAAATTGTGAGACGTCAGTTGCTCAAAATTTCGATACGACATTGTCTTTTTGGGTGCAATTATATTGTAAACGTTGTCGTATTTGTAGGCGTTTGAAAGCACTGTTCCAGCAACCAGAAGGGAGCCAAGCATGCATCGCAGTGAGGGAAGTTGAAGATTATTGTTAGCAAAAGCCTCCCCTTCTTCTAGTAACACTATAATTGGTTGCATAAATAGATTTGACGAGAATTTGTTAGCAAGTTTGTCGGTTAAACTTATCCGACATCGGTTAGCCATATTTGTTTCCTCAACCAAATAGAACAAAATTGGAAATAATACTATGATGAAAATAAATATGACCCACCAAATGCCCCAACGGAATATTGTAAAAAATTCACCAAATCCAACAGATTCCTGAGGCGGTTTACCACAACTAATAAATTTATATGCTCGTTGGGGATTATTCATTTGTAATGGCAAAGCTTCGTGTCTCCTCTTAGAATATCGATCAAACCGAACGGATACAACAAACCCGTGCTTGTGAGCTTGATTTACTCTAAAAGGAATATCTACACATTCAAACGTACCATTGCGGTGTTCATTCAAAATTCCGTCATCATAATTATATGTTGAATTAGGAATTATCATTCGTGCTGAATTCATAGCAAATTCACCAACTAAGTTGTACAACATTTTACTGTACAGAGTTCCCATATTTGTTCTTCGTCCCAAAATCGATTGTTAACACACTGGCTGAGGATATCCGAGAACCATTAAACAGCCCTAATGTATTGCTTATTGTTTTTATTAGAATAAATAAATCTTGAGATGCTGCTGGCAACAAAGAATTCCCGCGACGAACCGTGATATCAGTCATCCAACGAAAAACATCCTGTTTAATTTGCTCCTGATTGTTCTTTTGATACGTATCTTGCAAGATAAGAATATTGATTGGTCGTGCAGAAGGATTAATAATCCTTTTATCCATGTCCTCGTAATAGACAAAGGAATGGGGATAGCTTAATTGTAAACTTAACCGGGGTTCATACCAAAACCTATATGTAACTGGATTGAGGAGGAATTCTGGTGGGTATATGCCAATGTTGACTTGGCATGACTGTGGCTTAGAAATATTTACATACTGCCCTAATTTTATCCGGATGCAGTGTTGGTCTAGAAAGTCATCGTTATAAAATAAATGGGAAGGTGTGCACGAGGTTTTGAAAATATCGGAAGAGTTTTGCTGAGCATGAGCAACTCCTTTGGGTGCCCAAATCAAACTGTATTTATGATCTCCTTTATGATTTACCCAAAGTGCAAGCTGAGGCTCTTTCAGTATTATTGGAACATTGGTCGGCAGCAAATTTATTCCTTGAAAGTTGATTAAAGTAACGAGACAATTTTGAAACGGAGAAAGTATCTTGTTCAGGTTACTTATATGTGCGGGCAAGACATTTTTTGTTGAACTAAATAAACGGGGGTCAATGCTAATGTCTTTAGTTTTTACCACCGTCAATAGCTTATTAATCGGGCCTACAACCAAATCATCTTCAACAGAACATTGAGGATGGAAAGAGATGAATAAAATTACGACGTGTATTGCTTTAGAAAGCATTGTGAAATCGATTGAAATTGATGCTTAAGTTTGTTTGGGACTAACTACTTCGAATTTACTGCTTTGACCAAAAAGTTTATTTGTAGTATTTTATTGGCAGTAAGTTCAAAATTTAACTGTTGTTCACAGAAAGCTGAACGTGAAAATCGTTTGGTATAAAACTGAACTTATGGATTCTACTCTTTGTGATTAATACAAAGAAAAGCGAACTTAACGGAACATCCATGCAGCGTTGCCCTACAAACCAGACTGGCTAGAAAATGTGTTTGTCCTTTTTCATATCTAGGTTTAGCTTCCTTTCCGTAATTACTCCACGTGTAAGAAAAGTAATTATCTTTGAAATAATGAGCGCAATTAAGCCATGGCATGAAGTATTGTTTGAACATTAGACTTTGCCTTATGATAGTGCAAAGAGAAGAAGTAATTTCTTTTCATACCAAAGTATGGCGAACTATGTACACATAACAACTAAGAAGCATGAGTGAAAAACATGTTTGCCTAAAAATTGTGATTTGCCTGTTTTTCGTATAGATCTAGGCCTGGTTTCTTGTTTGTAAAAACTCAACATGTAAGAAAAGTATACGACTTGGGAGTGTAGAGCAGGATTGAGCCATGTTCTAAAATATTGTTTGAGCAATACATTTTTGGCAATGGTTCAATGTAGCGAGACCGAAAAACAAGTCTGCCTAGACATGACGCTTTCCTGTTTTTCGTATCCATCTAGGCATGGTGTCCTTTTTGGGAAAACTGATCGACAGTTTTTTTGGTCGACAAGGAAAAATGATCGATAGGTTTTTTTGGCCGACGGGGAAAACAGATCGACAGTTTATTTCACCGACAAGGAAAAATGATCGAACGGTTCATTGCCTACATCTCATATCTGCATTGTCAATTGGGCTGCATTGTTTGAAATGCAGCCATCATGTAAGCATTAAATTTTATACAAATGAAATGAGCATGACTAGACACGAGATTAATGCGACTTCATCTGTACCAATACTGAGAATGAGTACCAACCATTTCAATCATTTATGTGTATGTATTTTACCAAAGAAAATGAAAAATAGACTTCAGCTTGCTTCTGATTTTCGCAATTCAATGAATGCATGTATTAGCGGATTAATGTCAATACTGCATATACTATCTGAAAATGTAAGCATTATGCAAATTTATGCATAAATAGAACGCTTGTCAGCATCTAGCTTACCTTATAGGCCAAATAAATATACGAATATAAATATTGAAAGTCGCGTCTAAATAATACATGATATTTTAGGAATAATTTGGCAACAAATAATACACAAAAAATAATTGACTAATGGTGATATTAAGTAGTTTTAAGAATCCTAAAAATATAAAAATATAAATGAATTCGTTGTAAACTTGTATATAGTGCAGTTCTGTTGCTGCTTCATTTAATTGTTGAAATCTAGGAAAATGAGAAAATCGTTCTACATGCAGTATTTACATTCGTTAAAATATTCATTGATCTTGTTTCGCACTAGTATCGTGTCTAGTCATGCTGATTTAATTTGTATAAAACTTAATGCTTACATGAATGCTGCATTTCTAACAATGCGGATACGAGACGGAGGCATTGAACCTTTCGATCCTTTTTTCCCGTCGACGAAATAAACTGTCGATCTGTTTTCCCCGTCGGCCAAAACAAACCTATCGATCAGTTTTCCCAGTCGACCAAAAAAACTGTCGATCAGTTTTCCCTGTCGAACCAAAAATGGTGTCGACCAGTTTTCCTAGGGATCTTTCTGACGGGGATCAGTGTGTGTAGGGACCAAAAAGTGGGGACCACTCCTCCTGATACGCATGTAAGAAGGGTAAATATCTCTGAAAGGTTGAGAGCAAATAAGCCAAACCGTTCATAACAAGAAAATATTTTTTGAATAATACATTTCAAGCAACGTCGATCCATTTAAGCAGGTAGAAATGTAATTGGTGTCAGATATTGATGCCCAATTATTAACCAAAAATTGACGATATAATAGACTGAGCGCAATTGGAAGCCAACCGTTGAGGATTAATCAGCTGTAATGGCAAAGCTTCGTGCCTCCTTTTAGAAAATTTGTGAAACCAAACTCTTACAACAAAGGAGCTCCTCTCATAATAAGAGCTTGCTCTAAAAGGAATATCCACACATTCAAACGTCTTATCGCCTTCACCATAAAAATATGTGGAATTAGGAATTATCATTCGTGCTGAATTTATAGCAAATTCACGAAATAAGTTGTAGAACATTTTGCTGTAGTCACCAACGAAGTTGGTTTTCCCAATGAAATGAGCAAGAAAAGGGTGTGGATTATTTTTGCATGATGTTACAGACTTTTTCTTTCCCTCCAATTCATCCACCACAATTCCTATTGTAGGGTCAGGACTCCATTTGAATATATGATTGTCATGGTGACGTTGTATGGTAATTAAAATCGTGTCGAAGGAAAGCTCCCAAAATGTTTCTTTTAAGCTATGGAATTTGACAGAGTGTCTAATTTCCTTTTCCTTCCCAATATCAGTTGTTAACACACTGCTTGACGATATCTGAGAACCATTCAACACTTCTTAATTGTTAGGTACTGTTGTTATTAGAATAAACAAATCTTGTGATGTTAGTGGCAGTAAATTATAAAAACCACGGTACGTGATTCGATCAAGCCATGTGAATAGTTTTGCTTTAATTTCCACTTGATTGTTCTTAACATAGGAGTCTTCTAGGATGAGAATATTGATTGGTTGTGCAGAAGGACTTAATGGAACATCCTCGATGCTCTCATAATAGATAAACGATTGGGGGAAGGTTAACCTCATATAGACTGTTTTTAATTTGTTGAAATAATCATATGAATGGAGTAGGAATTCTGGTGGATATATGCCAATGTTGACTTGGCATAATTGTGGCTTAGAAATGTGTACAAACTTCCCCAGTTTTATCCGAATACAGTGCTGTTGATAAAAGTCATCGTTATAAAATAAATTCGAAAGGGAACACGAGGTATTAAAAATGTTGGTTAAATTTTGCTGAGCACACACTCCTTTGGGTGCCAAAATTAGATTATAAGGCTTTTGCAAGTGCCTTCTCCGACTCTGATCTCTTACCAAAAGTGCCAGTTGAGGCTGTTTTAGTATTATTGGAACATTTGTCGGCAGTAGAGTTATTCCCTGGAAGTTGGTCAAAGTAACGATACAATTTTCAAATGGAGACAGTATCCTGTTCAAGTTACTAATATGGGTTGTCATTACATTTTTTGTGGATCGGAACAAATGGCTGTCAATGTCAATTCCTTCTATTTTTAACATTTCCAATCGTTTCTCAATTGGACCAACAAATAAATCATCTTCCATGGTACTTTGAGGATGCAAAACGATAAATATAATTACTATGTGTATTGATTTAAAAAGCATTATGAGATCGGTTAAATTTGTTGCTAAGGTCAGTTTTGTATAATCCTTGTCACTTGGTACCGTTTTGAAGTTGATATTGAATGAAAATTTGTAATTTTGGGCCACTGAGTTACAATTTCAATTGTTGTGCAATGCTATATTTTTCAAATAGGTCTGTTTGCAACTCATAACATTTATAGAAACGTAGCGTAAAAATCATTGGAAACAACGCTAAATCTTCGATGTCAGCACTTGCTACTAATCCAAGGTTTAGTGATTTTTTCAGAACACGTACTTAGCATCGCCTCAGAATATTTCTGGCTAGAAATTTTGTTTGCCTGTTTTTCGTATCGATTTAGGTCGGTTTCCTTTTTGCAATGAGTCCACGTCGTGTAAGAAAGCTGATTATGTCTGAAATGTTGAGCGTAAAGAAGCCAAAAAGATTCATCACAAGAAATTGGTTTTTGAACAATTTAGATTTCCAGCCAGGTGGATTCATTTAAAGAAAGAGAATGTAATTTATTTCAGATAATGACTAATCTCTGATTGATGGATGTCCAATTATTATTTTTAAATGAAAGAAGATTATATCGAACTGATTATGAGCAGAATTAGAAACCTACCTAAGGCCAATTTTGGAAACCACTTCCATCCAGCTTCAAATTATTTTCCAGCGTCAGAATTTACCAACTTGATATTTTTATATGGGGTAAACTGCTTCCTTTTCCATCATTTTCCTCATCCAAACCAATAAACGATCTAGGTATGGGGTATTAAAATTAATAAGCTTGCAAAAATGATTTCCTGTTTGTCATTGAACGTGAAACCAGTAAATACGGTTGCTAGGTACCAACTGACTGTGGAATTGTAATTATGTTGATATGACACTATAAATTAATGTGGTGTAAATGAAAGTTCGCGCCGCTATTATCCAAAAAGTTGACCTATTAAAACTCTGTAAATATAGATTAATTAATACTTAATTGATTATTTTCAGAATCATCAATTGTTTCACTAATTTTTATTCAACTTTTACTAATGTGTAGCTTTGGTGTGAGAAAAATGTTCAAACTTTTAAGTTGGTAAATGAAATAATATTTTTAAGATTGTCAGCATGTGGTATGGAGAATTAAGTCATTAGTGGACTGGATACGAAATATGTCTTTAGTCGGAATCAAGCAAAAATGTACAATAAACTTGTAGAAGTATACCCAATAATTAATATTGCTTATCCAAAAACTGAAACTGTGACTCCATACATTTTACGTTGGATAAAAAATTATTCAATTATCACTAGCTGAAATAACGAGGGATTAAATGTGATAATATATCGAGGAAACCAAAATGCAATTTCATCTTTCATCATCTCCGTTTGATAACGACATGATGAAATTTAAGTTTGCGGCGTAAGTTATCTATTTAAACTTGTGTTTAAAAATATTTTTGTCATGTATTATTTATACCTGTCTAAACCAATCTAAAGACTTACGAAAAGGGACGAACCTGTGTACGCTTTCGTAAGATCATTTTTAAACCGTGATAACCTTTTAACGCAAAGCTGCTTAACAAATTATAATTAATTTGAGGGTATTCTATACAAAAAGCCAAGCAGGAAATGACATACCCTCCAAGCAAAATGACAAAAATTATGAAAATATTTCCATCCATTGTTGCCTGCCTTGGAGCCGTTCTCCTCATGACTGGATTGAAGTTTGAAGTAAACAACATCAAATCATAAAAATGATTAATCAATCCCGAGAACTGTAAGGCCTGCATGGCACGCATTACAAATGGGGGAACAAGACCCCTAAAGTGAAATGTGTATTCCTGCTGGAAATAACTTTCCTTTCCCACATATGTATATTCCTCATAGTTAGTTTGCCATGATTTGGCAATTTCATGAGCTACTTGACGAGGTACCACGAATGCTGTTTTATTGCATTCCGTCAACATATCCGAAATTTTTACTTTTTGTTGTTTTTTAACATATTTGTCTACTTCGATATCAAAATTTCTTTTCCTGTCATGTTCAGTAGTCCCTTTCAAATCTGTTAGTTTTGGCACTATTTCCATGGATATATTTGGCCAATTTAGTTCTAATGGAACTATTCTTGTATGATTTTTCAATTCAAAATATACTTTTGGGACATCAAATTTATAAATCGTTGCCACAGCGTTCATAATATTAAAAACAAAATAAACGTCTGAAAACATTGTGACGTAATCACTAGGACCTACCTTTGTTTTGCTGTAGTTTATTAAGGCCGATGCATTACTCCATACTTGTATAACATGATCTGTGTTTGGAATATGATTGACGTCAAAATGGTAGTATTTTGCTCTGGAAAAGATGTTGAAGTCGTCATCTATGAGTTGTGACAAGTTTTCATAAGGGATTGGCTTCCGTGGGGATATCATGTTGTAGACATTTGTATTTTTGTATGCGTTGCTTAGCACAACCCCGACCAGTAGGAAACTTCCAATACATATTCTAAGATAAACATTATCCGCTATGGCTGAGGAAAATGGGTCACCTTGCTCTAACAACGGTTTTGTTAACTGCTTCAAAGTAGAAACTAAATTAAAATGTTTCCACAACACATTATTACTAGCTTCGCCTTGTTTCAACCTAATCGAAGCACAAAAGAATAGATGAATAAATCCTGTGAGAAGAAGCAGAGATATAAAGGTAAATTGCCATATGTATGCATCAAAAACATTAACAAGCTCGACAAACTCTAAATCTGAAGTTCCGGGTCTCCCACAAGATACAAATATCTGGGTGTTAACCAAATCAACCAAATTCATGCCGTCAAATTTAAATGTATTGACTCCATATTCAAGGATATGCGCCTCAATTCTAACATGGCGTTTCACTTTAATTGAGACTCCATTCTCACAGCTCATGCTTGACGATCCACTATATAATCGTGAGTAATTTTGAAACACCAGTTGCAGCACAGTGGCTAGAATTGGAAAAAATATAATTTCTTTTTCACCTAGTCTGGAATACTTATGGCGACTGTCTAAGGTCCTTGGACAGGAATACATGTAGGTAGTTAATTCATTGTTCATGTACGAGCTTTGGGATGCAATCAATTCGTTTCTTTTTGGATACAAACTGATCATAAGTTTAGAAAACTGGTCGCTGAGACTAAGAAATGACACAGGAATTTCCTTCAGTGAGATAGTTTTTTTATCAACACAACTAAAGCATGGCTTCAGTCCTAGCATGTTTGTGATTTGCAGCAAGGATTTTTTGATCCTATATTTTTGTGGACTCGTATGACCAGTAACCAGTGCAAGATAAACGATATTTTTCGCCAACGCCTCTGTACGTCGGTACATGTGGCTATAGTCGGGTGATCCTTGTTGCCAAACCCATTTTCCATACACCCTTAAATTAAGCCACTGTTGATGCTGTTGTTTTGTAAGAACGTTGGCGAGTATAGACGGAAAAGATGAAGGTTGTATTTGTCGATGACCTTCAGGATCAATCATGAAGAACTTGAGGCGATCTCTTTGGCGAAACCAAATATTTCTTGGACTACATTCAACTAAAATACCAATTTCTGAATCTTTATGCATTGGGCAGTCTCCACTGTGCACGGGTGGAAAAAGCGAAACATTTATTTCACAATTCCATGGCTTTGATTCCATGACGAATTTTGTTCGGTTAATTGTCATACAAAAACCTTCGTGTATTGGAGTAAAGAAGAACCACGATCGATACCAGAAATTTTCATCGACTGCCTTTCCTTCAACAAAAAGGTTGCTAGTGCAAACAGAACTCCTGTTTCTCCCCGTGGCAATAATATTTTGCGACATATGATTTTGGATTCCTTTTTGAGTGGCTCGAATGTAGTAGAGCTTTCGGCCATCTGGATAGCCATATTGTTCCATCACAGGCTCTGGCTGCGACAAGATGATAGGAACGTTTGGTGGGTTTATATCTATATTACGAAAGTTGATCACGTTGACAAAACATTTTTCAAAATGTTGAAGATACTCGTTCAGATTATCCACATTGTTAAAGTCGTCATTATTAATTGGGTCGTTGATGTACCTCATGAATCCCGATTGTGTTAACACTTTTTCTTTTCCAGTCAAACGAAGCAATTCATTTACCGTTCCGAAATGTGTGTCAGTTTTGTCATTATAAGGCAAGTGGCCACTTATCTGGCACAAACACTTCAAAATAATTACAATAAGTAGCAACATCTTGCTACTCAGATTTACCGTCCACCTTGACTTTTAGGAGTTTTCTGCAATGGGGAGAGACTTTTTGTTAGAATACACACTAAAAAACTTAATGAAATCATAAAATAAAAAGTAAATTTAAAACTTACAGAAAAAAGCCAATGCTTGACAACAATTCTTTTTACGTGCCGGTTTTCCTAGAGTTGTTAGAATGGGGTTTTATCTTTGATAATTTCAATTACAATTTAGCTCCATAGCGACAAATGTTCTGGACCTCTTTGTGTACTAGGAAAATGGAAAAATAGTTTACTTAAAGTTCATCCGCATCTAAATCAATTTACTGCAATTTTTGTATTAACAAATTTTGTGGTGTCGTGGATTCACGCATGTTTGAAAAACTTTGTTTTTCTGAGAAATCGATTGTCCATTTCCGGTATTAATTGCACAAAGCCACAAATGCAACAGCACGGTCAATTTCAGTTTAATTTAATAGGACCAAATTTTAGACGAAGAGGTTACGTGGATATATGTATAATCATACGCGTGAGTATTTATGTAGAATTTTTGAAACAAATTATTGGTATTGCTTTCAGGTGGCAGCAATCCGAAATGGGTTTGAATAATCATAATCAGCTAAATAAAACTTATTTTAGCAGATATCAAGTAAAGAATTAAAAATTCGTTGTGCATCCCCATTACATACTGTTGTAAAAGATCTGCAACGCGAAAATCAATTGTCAGAATACGCAATGAAAACCTTAAAAATAAAAAGGATGCTGGTAGAAGAAATCGAAATGCATAACAAGAAATGCAATTGGTAAAAACTTATGTACCTTTTCTCCCTTGTTACCCTTGATCAAAAAGAAAGCTTGATATATTTTGTTTAAAGTTGATCTACAATTAAATATTCTTTGTAGCGTTTAAAACTATTGCAGTGCAACTGTGTTGGCTGTGCTTGCATGACTAGTGGGAAAATGAGGGCATTTACAAAGGCGGTCTGTGTGGTTTTTCTAAAAAATCGATTTCCGTTGTCGATTGTATAAAACAAACCACCAAGGACACACCACGGTCAAACTAAGCTTGTCTTTTTATGCTACACCGAATGATAACGAACCGAATTTTAGCTACATGGCTATGATAATGCTTAACCTTCGGTAATGCTATTCGTACGCGTATGTAGAATTGTTACAAATACAGTTGATAAAATGCTAAGGATTTTTTATTTTGTTTATCCAAAAAAAACAAATTTCAGGTTTCCGGTGTGGATGATATGTGAAATAAACCACCATTTGAGTAGCACGGTTTCACTACGCTTATTAGTTTGTTTTTGACTAATGTGTCAAGGAACGAATATAAACGAAGCCATAACATATAAGAAAATACTGCATCTTAATGTCCCTATTCGTAATGAAATTTCCTGTAATATGAAGTCAGCGAATTAAAACTTCTGCATAAGCTTACGTTAATACTTGCTGCAGATTAAAATACCATTTATCAGCTTTATTAAAGATTATTAACTGTATTGATGTCGTAATGTGTTAATGATTTTTACCAATTTTTAAAGACGATGATTTCTTGTAAAACGCCACGAGCCACGATGAATTTAGGATGCCAGAAATAAGTCCCTGATTTACAAAATTGAATTACTTGGTATTATAATTATAAATAAATAACCAAGTGAATCAGTATGTTAAATGGATCAAAAGATCTTGTAGCTATTTGTTAAGAAAATGAAATGGCGATGGTCTGCAAAACCTGGTGAAAAGGGACTCGGTCATTTGTGGCAATTCAAAAATATTTTATATGGTTAAGAGGTACCTGTAGGAGTAAGACTGAACCGACTAATAGCAAGGAGGCATTTTTCTTGCGAGTGGCAAATACATAATATGAATATTTGATGATGAAATTGTTGTTTTGCTTATACGGTTGTCTCTACAAAAATCAATATTAAAAATCCGGTGAGGATGACACAAAGTAGAGAGCCAACTTTATTAGACGTTGCTTTCCTTATGAATTTTGAGTGATTGCGCTATCAAACCAAACTCAATAATAATTGGAATCTGGGTATTGTCAGACATCTTGTTAAATTAGTATTCGGAGCTTTACTAAAATTGCAAATATATTTACAATATATATATTACCTTGTAAATATATTTTTTCAACGTAAATTGGAATTTCACTCAAATTATTGCTAGATATGTAGATCCTAGCATTCCTTTTTTAACAGCAGGAGAACTTTTTTAACGACTGCTGGTAATATAAACATTTCTGTTGTCTTTCATACCATATTTGAGATAAATTCCATTAGGCTTCACTCAATCAATTCATTTCTTGGTTTTGTATTCCAAATTCTTTACATCAACTTGTATTATTGAAATGTGTTGGTTTTACTCCACAATTCGCAATTTAAATTTGGCTCCTGTTTTTAAGGTTTATTAGTCACGAAATGATTTTTTTCGGTCACTCCATCCTTCTCGAGCCCATCCATGATGATTGAAATTAACTTGTTGCTTATAAAACTCTTTGAATAAAGCCATCAACATCTTCATTCTCTCCTCACTTAATTTGTATCTCACCAACTAAAATTCCATCAATACTGTCAAAATTAATTGAGTGTGTAATAATGCATAACAAAAAATGAAAAACAAAATATTTTGCAAAATAATATTTAAGCAAAACTGTGCTTCCTTCCTAGTAGATCCGAACTATTGAACTATTCACTTTCTACTTATGCGACCTAACCTCGTTCCGGTCTACGCACAAGTTCAAATGCACTAAAATGTCCTACAAATCCACGACTTCTAGCTTGTCCCTATTCTTGGCTTATCCTAGCTTATCAGTACAATGACGGGCGTCGGATAACAAATAAGAATAGTTTATTTATACAACAACTAATAAATATTGACAATTTAGACAATTTCGTAAAAGTGTAAAAGCATTTACATGCACTCAAGATACAATAATTTTCATACGACAAATCAAACAAATCAAAGACAATAATTCTCAGAGATATAAACCTAACGAGATTGGACATGCAGACTTTATTTTGTATCCATATAAAATGATCCACGGACCATATATCCCTGACTACAAAGACATTAGTAATGTCACAATTGATCTTCGGCCAACCAACATATTATGATCACATATGAAAAAGTAAAATCGTTTACGGAATGCAAAGCGAAAGCGTGACAATGACTATAAGGAAAGCAAGAGAGCTTAAAAAGAAAGGCGTCAGAAATCAAGCAAAAGCCATACACGTTGATTGATGATGAGCTACAAGAATGACAAAAATTTCGAAAAAATGCCCTTACTCACATGCAATTAAAGACTTCGCTTTCCAAACACAGTTTAATTTAAAGTTAATAACTGCATGATTTATTGTTAACAGTTGCATTCATGTGGCTTTATGTTACTATTAAAGCTTTTAGTGGTTTGAGTTTCAATATTTTGATGTTTCTTACTTAAATTAGACACACCAACCTATTTTTTATGTTGAGTGCAAGGTGTTGGAAGATGTAATTTTAGCATAACTGTAGTAGTTCAGGAAATAACGTCCGTAGGATTTTTTATATGGGCACAAAAAAAATTGCCTGTAGTGAATTGAGCACAGCCATTCTATTTGTATATTTCTATGATAATTCTACGAATATTCCAGAATAATGAGACAACTATCAATCAACTATCCAATCTACGAGGCAACTGTCGATCACAGCAGAGTTCTGTGGGTACATCAACTCGAGCGTGCGTCCAACATCCAGAAAAACGCAGATATCAGCATAACAACTTGTTGGTACGGCGACGGTAAGAAGTTACGTACATGGTGCGGCGGTCGGGTATCTTGACGTGTTGCTCCTATGCATAAGGTTTGATAAGGCTGAACCTCAAGTTGGATTGGTTTAGAAATTGTGATAAGTTCACAGGACACGTAAAGTACGATTCTGCATCGAATGAGCCAATAAAATATTTTCTAAACCTTCACAGTAAGAATTTATCCATGAAACGGATACGGGATTTAGGTCTAATTTAACATATACGGAAAACTAATGTATTTAATATCTATCAGACACTCCACACAGGAACAAAAACCCTGGCATTGTGGGCTTATATATTCATAAATATAGCAAATTGCACGTTTTTGTTGTATATAAATAAACACAATTACAAACTTGTCCCAACATTTATGTATATGATAGCATAGCATTGCTTGCTAGATAGAGCGTATATTGACGATGATGATGATGGGCCTAGCTAAAAAAAAGACAAAGAAGTGCAGCAGTCCGTGTTACATACACTTTCATACGATAGCATGATACCCCGACACTCCGCGTCTAATTTAAAACGGCTCATTTTTTCTTCTTTTCTGTTCTCTTAAGCTGTTTTGACTGGAATAAAGTAAACACTGCTGTCTTACTTTGCTGCTCCAGTGCTATTATACTCCAAGTTTACGACAAACACAAGTAACACTAGTTTTATTGAATTAAAAGTAAAGGTGGAATGTGACACGTGAAAAGTGACAATATTTTCAATTTTAATTTTAATTTGATCGACTATTCAAATACTTGGCTTGTGTTTATCCTTCAAAATGGAGAGAATGGAATTTGAGGAGGAGGAGATTGAAGACAACATCAAGGTAGAAGCAGTCGATGAGGAAGAGGATTATGAAGATGAAGAACTGAAACCTGATATTGAATCCAACATGCACCTCTTGCATCCCCAGTCTTTCTCCTCTTCTTTGATACATCCTTACCATGGTGATGATGATGATGAGGAATTCAAAGTACCCAACCACTTAATTGTTGACAAGAAAACTCTTCCGATACAAAGGCGGACACCCAAAATAAATGTCAAGAAGCGAAAAAATAGGAGACCTTTCAAACCTAGACGCTCACCCGGACAGAAAGAGGCGTTAAGACGTGCAAATATGCTCAACAGGCAACGACGCATGGTTCGTGACGGAGAGAATCCATCGTCTCTCGAACAAATGATTATCAACTACGACTGCTATCAAAATCTCCAGCCACAGCCACCCTGCAAACAGTATCTTTCAGAGCGTCCCAGTTCCAGTGACAACAAGCTTCATTGTCTGGTGTGCTATGAGAAGCTGGAGACACCAGCAACAGAAGCAAGAGAAGAGGAGCAGAATGATAACAAGTCGAAGGAGTTGCAGGAGAACCTCAAAGCCATTTTCATCTTGAGGAAGATGCTGGATGTTCCTAGAACACAGTTGGAGAAATATTTGAAAGTTTCTAAAGGACCTTCCAGCTGGATAGCTGTTTGTGAGCGCTGCCAACCACTGGTCACAAATGCGCTGGATCTCAATGATAAGATTGTGGAGCTGATGAAGCAGCTGGAAAAGTGTAAGCAGATGGTTATCAATAAAATAAAGGAGACTGCTGGTGATGAAGAATGTTGTAAAGCGAAGGAGTGTCCCAACGGAGACATTTGTAACGGACATCATTCCTTTTTGACAGATGAGATTCGAAAATGCGTTGTTGAAAGTAATGCAATCAGAATGAGATAACATTTTTTCTTGTTAATATGGTTTTCTTTTTCTTGTCAATAACCATAATTAAACTATTTTTTTTACAGAAACGTATGTATCCTGTTCAACCTTGAAGGAGGGAGATAACCAGGCCAAATTAAAATATGAGGAATATCTCGAAACGATACGACTAGGAATGGGACGTCTTGCCAAAAACTCTAAAGGTCAAATGACTTCATTTGAAGAGGAGAAGCAGACAATCGACAATTTTCACAACTTTTACTTCCATGAACAACCTTCGGAGGCGGAGGATCCTTTAAAATGGGAATTAGATTCTGACCCTGTTGACGACATCCATTTTTCCCCAGTGGAGGAAGAAGTGGAGACTATTAAAGAAAAAGGGATTAGTTACATCTGTCCTTATTGTCCTGATCTCCACCCTTTTAAAAATGTGTTCAGCTATATTGGCCATATTATCTTTCATTTTGGTAACTTTGAAAAGAAAATCATATTGAAAAGTTAAAAATGACTTGTTGACATAATATGTAACTGATTGGATCTCATCTTAATGAAGAATCTAAACGTTTATTGTTGCAGATTATCCAATGCAGTGCAGCCAATGTCATCTTTACTTTCCAGAGGACCAAGAAAAGTTAGATAGCCACTGGAGAAAATTTCATAATGAGATTGAAGCGGAAATTCAATTTCATCTCGTGAAATTCAGCAGTGTTGATGATGATGCATCTCATTACTGTTATCAATGCTGGGAATTATTTTGTGAAAGCTCAGAACGGGATGATCATATGGAGATTGTTCATAACTGTAAGTTTTACGCTCTTCCTCTTGTCGATCTATTTTGTGTTTGTAAAGGTCCTGTGATTTTGAAAAACGAATTATTTTTTTCACAGATTTTCCAAAGAAGGATCACGCTTGCTTAAGCTGCGACGAAAGATTTATGAGTCTTATTGAGCTGATTTTGCACCGTGCCAAGATCCACCCAGCAATCGCAAAATACAGCTGTCCTGTTTGTGATGATCAATTCAAAAATAAGGACGGAATGAGCGTGGATGAGTCACGTCTTAAGGAACACATTTTGTCTGCCCACTCTTGTATGGAAATCCCTCTAGTCGTCAAGCCGTGCCTTTTGTGTGGCCACATTTTTACCAATACCAATCTCTTGGGCTACCTTGAGGAAATGGACTCACACATAGTTAACACTCACTCTAACTTTGTCAAAACTGGATTTGTCTGTGAAAAGTGTAATCGAGGCTTTTTAACAGCAAGCGCTCGCCAATTACACAGCTGCACTTTACAAGTGGCAAAAAATAGGGTATCTAATTCTATTTCTAAAATATACAGCTGTCCAGCCTGCCCCACACTACCAAAAAAGATGAATATTGATCAATTTCTATGTCACATTGCCTTCCATTATGAGCGACCATTCCAGTGCTTTGTCTGCAAGCAGTATTTTTCGGATGACAAAGCAAAGCAGGATCAACATTGGAAAGACAGGCACAAAGAACTCCCTCCTTCTCGCCAGCCGTCATTTGTCAAAGTGAAAGTGAGCGAAATCAAGTTGTGGGAATGTCACCACAAGTTCAAATGTGAAGCCAGATTTACAACCGATGCAGAGCGAAACACTCATTTGAGGGAAGAGCACCATGTAACAACTCTCCCGGCAACTGTTCGTTGCCCTTTTTGTCCGAATCTTTCTTTCAAGAATGAAAATGAAATGAAAATCCATCAGGCTACTGTTCATCCAACCACTATGTTTTTTAAGAGGTTCAAGTGCCCCGTCTGCAATATCAGTTTCAAGAATTGTACCTCAGATGGGAAAGGTAATGAAATAATAACAGAGCTCAATTAAAGCAAATGTAATTTATTAGGGCAGAGTATGAGTAATGAATATTGATACTCGTTATGATTTTACCCTTAGAATTTCTGGATACGCCGGCTCTTCATAAGCACATGGATATTCATCACAAATCTGTCCTCTCCTCGTGTAAACAAGTATCGTGCAAGTTTTGTGGTCTCGTGTTCACCGGAACAGTTGGTCACTTTCCCAATTTAATTAGTCACAAGCGAAACTCTCATGGTTATGGTTCCGCCCTCACATGCCACATTTGTTACCAAGACTTTTCCTCATCACAACTTTTGAATACTCATTTGTCAACGGCTCACCCAAAACAGCCAGTCAGTTGTGATTTTTGCCCGTTTGAAGAAACAGATGGTGATTACGAGAGGCTACATGAGCACAAACGCATGCGACATGGAGTTATGGAGACCAGAGTTGTCGGTATCCAGATCGGAGGACAGCAAACTTTACAAGAAATTCCACCTATCTCTTTGGAAAGTCAGCCCCAAAAAGTCGGCTCGCCTATTAAAGTTAAAAAGGGAAAAAAAGTTGAACCAGTGACTGTCCAACAGTTTACATTGACCACAAGTTCTAAAACTGCAACAGGATCGGAGATGCCAATCTCGATTCATTTACCTCTCATCAAAAACCATTCAGTGAAGCAAATAGTTGATGTAGTGGATTACCCGACCCATTATTCTTGCCCAAATTGTCCACATCTTGCTTCAATGAGACTTTCCGCCTTTTTTCAACACATTTCTTTTCATCAAGGTAAAAAAAACCGGTTGTTTTGTTTTATTTCACAACTCACAACCAAATGAATATCCTAAAAAATATTATTTATTTCTTCAACAGAACGACCAAAAAGGTGTGCAGAATGCTTGACACACCTGCCTCCAGACGAGGAAGCAATAAGTACTCATTGGAACCAGTTTCACTCTCATTCCAAAGAGGTGCCCCGCACTATTCAGATTCCTGTCAAAACAGGAAATGTTTGGCAGTGTGAAAAATCATGTGATAAAGTCTTCTCAAGCGATGAAGAGCGAGAGCTTCATGAGATGAAACTACATAAAAAAGTGTTGGTTGAGGACTCATCCAAGAAAGAGTATGATTGTGATAGCTGCCCAAAGAAATTCTACTCATTGCTCAATTGGCAGTTCCACCGGGTGGTGGCTCATCCCTCAGACGCAGAGCTGAGCTGTTTCTACTGCAACGAGAAATTCACATTCAGAACAAAAACAGGAGTTGGGATTCTTGATAAAAAGAAGCGCACAGCCCATCTCAAAAAGGAGCATCCTGAGCTTCCCATCATGCCAGATTATTATGTTTGCCGATTTTGCGGTCAATGTTTCACTGGAGAAACAGAACTAACATCTCATCTTCAAGGGGAACACAAATTGGCTGACAATGAGCTGTTTTTGTGCTCATTTTGTCCCCTTGGATTTAAAGAAGAGTGTATTTTATATGATCACATGAGAAAACTTCACTTTAGTTATGATTTACGGGCTCGGATTTGTGAGATTTGTGGATGGCGCTCGTGCTGCAGGATATCAGAGCTATTATTGCGACAGCACAATTTTAAGGAACATGGAATACTGCCGGCGGATAAGTACCCGATTCTTAAATGTGATTTTGAGGGATGTTCCTTCCAAACGTTGAGGCAACCAGATTTTAGAAAGCACAAAGGGAAGCATCTTCCCATGTCTGAGAGGCCGTATCAGTGTCAATCATGTGAAAAAGGATTTTCCCAACTGAGCAAATTACAAGCGCATGAGGCAATCCATAAAAATGCGTTAACTAAGCCGTATCAGTGTGAAATCTGTGGCAATTCATTTGCTGGTAAATAAAATTATGTAGTTTACTTATGTTTTTATGATTTTTGTGGAATGCTAACTAAAAGTTGTAAATCCTTCTAGTGAGGAACTACTTGTATATCCACATGAGACTCTCCCACCAACGCCGCTTCTTTCCTTCCACCCACAAGAAAAAGCCTAGTCGTAAGAAAGAGAGATCTGTAAAGCCGTCCAATGACGACGAGTCGAAAGCTGAATCCAATGTTAATCCAAAAGAAAATTATCAAGAACAACAAGACCAACAAGTTACTGTGCAAAATAGTGATACAAATATGACTGTCAGTGAAGCTGTGTCTACCTCTGTTCTCTTATAGTTAGTTGACGAATGAAATTATTTGTTTAATTCAAATATTGGTGATTCTGCGTATATTCTTTAAAAATTTGCGTTGAAGTAAAAATTTCAATAAAGTTAAATATAAAAGTGAACCTTTATGATGACCTAAAGAACGTGCTTGCCATCGCTCATTTCATTTTCGAGCATTTGCTAACACAAAACCTAGCGATCTGGCGACATGTGAGAATGCCAATGCTGAATGATAATTTAAAAAAGAAACCTTTTAAAGTAGTGCTACAGCTACATGCACGCAAAATAGGATTTTTTAAATTTATTTTCTTGTCAGTGATTTCATAAATATATGCTCTCAAGTCACAATGAAAGTAGGATTAAATCAACAGTATATTTCACAATAGTTTTATGTGGCAATTACAACATGGGAATATTAGAATAAAAGCATAAAGTGCATTTTGAATTTTTTTTGTTCAGGACATGGTCAAATATATCCAAACATGACAAAAAGTGGAAGAAGGTCAGCGAAAGTGTCCTCACTAAAATTAAAAGGGACTTTTTTATGAGCTTGAAACTTCCTAAATCGCAAAATTTTTCATAATGATTTTAATATAGATTGATTTTACCTAGTGGCCTTTTCGTTCTCTCGGTTGATTTGAATGATAAGGTGTTGGTCGCCTTTGCTTTCTTTTCGATGGTGATTATTGTTGCCATCAGGCATGAAATTGTAGCCAATCTTGACAACTTGAATCAAAATTTGGATTGCATTCATGGTGAATCTCAGTATGAAGAATAAAATGGATGCTAATATCCAAAAATAGATTGTAAACTCCATATTGAAAACAATTTTTATGAAACAGAAATTCTCTTGTAAGGATTTAGAAACACGCAAAGAGCAACGAAGTGGTTAAAACTGGACTAAGGTATAAAAATTAGGTATCACAAAGGAAAACGTGGCTGCAAAATTGATAAGGATAAAGAGCAAGTGATGAATAATACACGTTTGGACGTGGTTATTACGACGACCAACATACAACATATAATGTGGATATGGGCAAAATATTAGCATAATAACATTCGATCTTTATATCATATAATATGTTGTTACTTTTGCAAATGATTATTATGTGTGGTAGCAAACACGAAAATGAGCATTGATTCCAGTTCATGCATAAAAAAGCATGCAATTTCCAAGATACGCACGACTGAAAACTGGATTAGGAACGGAAGATAAGTTCGCTGGCCTGGCTGTTAAAGGTTTATCGTAATTCGTATCCATATCCTGTTCCAGCTTCCTATACCAAAAACATAAAATGAATTATTGTAAATTGTATTAAAAAAGGCAACGTTGCTTGTTCCTAAAATTGAGGTTTCATGTTTCATGAAGTTTTTTTTCGGTAGACGTTTTTGTTGGTAGCAGTTATTTCGGTAGAAGTTTGCGTAGTAGAAGCTTGTTTGTAGCAGTTTCTTCCGGATTCCGTTTAACCTACTCCATTATTACATATAGCATAAAACATTCTCATACTCAGAGAAGGAAGGGGCAAATAAATTTTTCTTCATGATGGTTCATTTTTAGTGGGTTAATTTTCTCTTGCATATTTGCATTTCTAAAATCCCGTTAAGATATAAATCTGATGTAAACAATATTTTGAAACACTTTAGTCGATAACTGGAGAAAATAATTAATTAAATTTGAGGTCGAGTAAGGTTTGTTGCATCCGACTGTAAAGCAATAGATATACCTATAAAATCTGCTATACACATACTATATCTGACTGGATATAGTGGCATTTCATATTTTTATGGCATACCCATGCTCTCCAACCATAACTTGTGTTGTAACTATTTCTGCTTTGCTTTGCTTCTGAAATCAGAGATGTTTCGTATGAGTTGTGGTGTTGAGTTCTACAAGTAAATTACGATGTGATGATTTATGTATCTTCTCTGCAAGGGCAGTATTTTCGCTTTGCTCACAAAAAACTACTCTTCAGATTCAAGTTCTATTGAAAAATGCTCAATTCACAAGAAACATTACGCTTTAGTTAGCTATGCGGTACGCTCATCATCATCATCATCACATCTCCCAGTGTAACTTGTAGCAAAGCTGTGAATAAGACGTCTTCCCAAGAGCGTAGTCATACACACATCCTTTGAAAGCTGGCTAATCAGTTGGTTGCTCAATACTCACTATTTTCCTTAAATAATATTGGGATTGCACCCTAATCGGATGTAACACAGCGTATGTACATATATCCAAACCAAAATAGATTCAAATTATCAACAAGTGTTTTGTTATTAGATGGGAAAGGAAATAAATTGCAATTGAATTTAACCTACTTCGACTAATCACACAGACTTACGAATCCTGATTAATCGTCAGAAGTAACTGGCAATCATTTTTACGGCCTTTAATTTTCATTCAGTTTTCTCATTTTATGTACATGTCATTTGATTTTTGTTGCGTATTATAGGTTATATTCAGCCACAATATGCCGGATTCATCAATAGATGGTTTGGTTGATGAGTTCATGAATTAGCGGTTGGATGTAGAATTGAGGGCAGGCAATACTGGGAACGGCCAATGATGTGATAAAAAGCAGTGACCTAGTTCCAGCTAACGAGCAATCAGATGCAATAATTGATTTTCTTCTTTATCTGGAAAAACCGGAAACGGAATGGAATCCATCAAACAAAGAAAAGAGACGACTTCCTCCTGCCTACCGCGTAATGAAAATGTTTCTCAAGGACAACAAAACTAAACTTTCGAAGCGCTATCTCAAAAAATTAATAATTAATTCGATTTTTTTTAAATAATTAGACAAACAAGCACAGTTGGAAGGGGAATTGTAGACTTATTCCCAATGGTTCACACATTATTTATGACCCATTGAGTTAATTAACATTATCTGTATTTTATATCATATTCAATTCATAACTACTCAGTTGTAGAGATATTTGGCGACCACCTTTGTGGTCTTGTTGAATACGGATTCCTTATTTATTTATTTGTGTGCATTAATAATCTGTATTTGTTCAGCTTAGTATTCAAATCTGACCTTTTCCATAATTTCATTTTCGATTTTATATTTAAAGGTTTTGTATAAGTTTTAAATTGTCACTGTCGATTTTATGATTCTTAAACTTCAATCAAAACACAGTAAAAAGCAGTTTACATAAAAATTGTATATGATACTAAATTATTAATGTCTCCGAAATTTTTATGAGAGTCTGTTTCATGAAAATAAGCCAGTTTATGTTCACATAGTTAACGTAAACAAAAAAACCTGGTTTGGACGTCTTTCCTTCACAAAATAATACAAAAAGCTATGCCTTTTCTCTTTCGGAATTTAGTAGCGCTCGAGGAAGCAACACCTCACCACCACCATGAATACTCTCGTGAGCATTATATACACGCTAGTTGTAGCGTTTATAAGATCCTACAAATTTGTTGAATTGCAATTTTTTAAACTCCTGAATTACCCATTGCAAAGACTAGCTATTTACTTGGGAGAGAAATTCGGTTTCGTTTTGCAGCTGCCAGGTGAACCGGAAATTTCCCTTACGGAGGAAAAACGAATTTTAAAAGAATCTGGATATCCGCAACTAATCCGAATAAAAGTCAACGATGTTAGTATTTTCCCGTTGCTTGCAAATCAAGGGACGTTGGCTGTTCTTGAGGGGTATATGAATGGAAAATGGGAGTTGGTGGGAGACGAAGCTCAACTTACAGAGGTGTTTAATCGAATGTTAGTTAAAGATCTAATGAACTTATACTTTCTTCATCCCATCAACAAGTTGTTGCACTACCTGGAACTTGAAGCCTTTAACTTACAAACAATTGGACGAGCATTCCAAATAGCAGATGTGCACTATGACGTTGGAAACACACTGATTGAAAGTTTCCTAGGTCCGACGATGCAATACTCCAGTGCATATTGGGCGTCCGCTGATAATCTCAATGATGCTCAAATCAACAAAATGGAGCTGATTGCTAAGAAACTTGATCTGAAACCTGGAATGCGAGTTTTGGACGTTGGATGTGGATGGGGTATCCTCTGCAAGTATCTCGCAGAAAACTACGGAGTGGAATGCGTCGGCATTTCCGTTAGTAAAGAAGGGATAAAATACGGGAAAAGCAAAATGGGTAACAATCTAAATGTGGAGCTGAGAGTACAGGATTATCGGGATCTGAATGAAAAGTTTGACAGGATCGTTTCTATTGAATGTTTGGAGCACGTTGGACCCCACAACTATCGCACGTTCTTTAAAGTAAGGCAAACGCATTGCAAAAAAATTTGTATGCTTTTATATGTTTTGGATTATATTGTTTTGAAACTTTTTTTCAGGCGATGAAAAACTCCTTGAATGACGACGGAATATTCCTGCTTCATTGTACTGGAATTAACCACAAAAATTTCATCCGAAGCGAACCATTCGTTCACAAGTACCTATTCCCGAATATAGCTGTGCCTTATTATCGTGATGTGTGCAAGCACATTGAGGGATCATTTATCATTGAAGATTGGCACAACATTGGACCAGATTTTGGCAAAACGTATAAGGCTTGGGCAGAAAACTTTGAAAACCAGAAGATGATGATCTGTGAACAGTATGGGGAAAAGGTTTACAAATTGTGGAAGCTCTACCTATTATTTGCAAGGGCCTTATTCCAATCAAGAAAGGTGCAGGTTTGGCAAATAGTTTTGAGCAAGAATGGACTAATGAGAGAATACAGAGCTGCGAGGTGATTTTTATTTTTCCAGTTCTGATATGAGAAAAAAAATTGAGTTTAAAATTCGCAATTTCAAAAATACACATTACATAATAATATCATCAAATTATATTAAAAATTGTTACAAAATTGCAAACCAAGTATTCGCTGAGGTGAACTTATTAAATGCATAATTTTTAACCAACATGCAAATTATTAGGGATGGTACCAAAACGGTTCTTCAGGAAGGTAATTTATTTATGCATTGTATTTATTGCGTATGATAAATTTTTCACTTTATTTTTGAACGTACATTTTTATTTACTCATCGTCAGTAGAAATTTTCGTTACGTTTCCATTTTGGTATTAAACTTCAACTAAAAAATATCACATGGAAAAACCTTCACGTCATACAAAGTATGAGGGTTGAGGAGACATTTGGCCATAGCATATCATTACGTTGTTGCAATATTAACGTCTCAAACGAATTGCATTACATGCTGTCACTATATATCTGCTTAAACCTTCCTGAAAAAATACTAGAAATATGTATTTCAAAGCAATTAAAAAGTGAGCCAAGAAGTTCATAGTTTGGTCGCGCTTTGTGAATTTTGAATGATTTGTGTAGACACCTTTCCATTTGTGTCACCGTCACTTTGCAGATTATGCAATATATATTCTTTATTTGTCAACATCATGCGCATCCATATAAAGCCCAAGTTTTCTGACTTTGTTAATTATTAATAATGATCTTGATAAAATTAAAAAAATAACAATAAAGCTAATATGTGGTTCAAAAACAATTCCAAAACCTCAAAACAAATGTTCGTCATTACAAGCCATCCACCACGTATTTGGGAAATCCAAAAATCAGAGTCGGCGTGAGATTTGCATTACATAATGAAACCCAAAAGTTGTATTTATATAATTTGCGGTTTTGTGAATCTCATTAATTTTTAGAAAGACGAACTCAAAGCAACATTGAGATGCTCCAGAATCACAACAAAACTAATTATTACGTAGCTGATCTGAGTCAGCGTAGTTATAACTTTACTAAGTTTGTCTGTCTGTCTGTCTGTCTGTCCGTCCGTCCGTCCGTCTGTGAGCACTCTCCTGTCGACATACGTTGACCGATTCCAACCAAATTTGGCACATAGGTAGTACACCTTAAGAGCTTACCTGGTATTGCTTTTCAGCCAAATAGGTTGAACCGTTTGAAAGTTATGGCGCGAAAATTCAAACATTCGTCGATTTGGCTGAAACCCAGTATTTACAGGTTGTTTGATGTGCTGAATCGATTGCTTATGGTGGTAGTGCTCTATGAACAGTATTTCATGCAGTTTTGAATGTTTTTGAGCGCGAAAATTAAAAAATAGTCCTATTCATCACCCAGTATTCCCATTCATCACCTAGAAATCCTATTCATCACCCAGTATTCCTATTCATCGCCCAGAATTCATATTCATCACCCAGAATTCCTATTCATCGCCTAGAATTCATATTCATCACTCAGTTCAGCTACGTATCTAGGTCTGCTTACCAGCAGTTTATTTACCCAAAAACATTGTTAGGTAAGTTAGGTTTTTGGCTACTGTGCGTTGCTAAATAACTATGAAAATATTTACAATAAAAAAATCACATTGTTGTTCGGGCATATAGGTAATTATTTTGTTTTCAAATTCGAGTATGCGACGTAATTATCGATGGAAATCTATCCACGTAATAAAAGTAGAAGCAAGCCGCCAAATTACTATAGATTCAATTTAATGAGTTTTATTATTCCTTTACTATACACTTCAGGATTATTACATTATAATTGGGGAATTTGAGTGAAGTCATGCGTCACAGTGAGACAACTGCAATTATTTTTTAGCATTCAGGTTAGCAATAATTGGTTGTTTACTAGAAACAAATGTGAACAATAAAAAATTGATTATTTTATTGATTATCGTTTTTCATATTATTTTATCAGATCTTTCATTTAGTTTCATTTCATCCAAACGTCATCGAAGCTAATTGGGTACGCATTCCAAAAACAAGCGTCGGCGTGAGACTTGTCCTACATAATAAAACAACAACTTGTCTCGTATTGCATAATTTTGTGAAGATCATTAATTTTTGGAAGGAAGAACTCGGAGCAACCTTGAGATGTTGCAGAATTTGCTAATGTTGTTGGTAGCATGATTTTTCTATTACGTATGCACATCGTATTTGGGTAAAAAGTTTTACTAAGATCATCACCAAAGAATGAAGATCATCCAGTTCCTTTGTGTCTTTTGGGTCAGAAAGATAAACTAATCAAACTTCATCCTCGTTCACCAATTTCAATCCTTTTAGAATTTTATATTCTCTCCTTAAGTAGTTATAATTTACTTCAATTTTTGTTAGGTTGTCAAAAAACCGTGGTTATCATCATCATCATTGATTATGGCAGGAGATTCCAGCAGCCAGATATGGCTTACCCACGCTCTCAACGATGAGCAAGTAGCAAAAGCTCTCACCCTCTGCTTTTCCATGAAAAGGGTTTTGACCAGCCGGAAGCTAGCTGTCCTAGTTTCCCCAAAAGTGTCCCATTCACTGAGGAAAGCGCTTCGCATTGCCTTTGACTTGTTTTTCTACATAGAGGAAGAAGAGAATACTGCGGGGATAAAAGATGAAGCATTTGCCAAGCTATATGCTCTCACTCTCAAGTCCTTTGAGAAAATTGTGTTTCTCTCGCCAACTATGCTGGTAAGTGATGAGCAATTAATTTTTATATACTGGTAGGCACGTTTTATTTATTATTGAAGTATAATTTTTTTTGTTAAAAATCCATAGTTGGTTAGAAATTCGGATGACATTTTTAATGAATGTGTCGAGTCTCAACGTTTCCTCTGGCCTACTGGAACATCTTCCTCTAGTTCCATTTTCATGGTGCGACCTTGCCTCCAAACATTCAAGATTCTTATGAGCGAGCTTCATACAAGGAATGGCAATACCGTGGAGCAATATCTGAGAACCTGGACGAAAAATCAAAGTGGAGGGGAACATGCCTCTACTTGTCTTGGAGCTCAGTACACTCACTTTTTATCATCCCAAAGTGAATTCCTGCTCGCGTATGTAACAAAACTAAATGAATGAAACTGGTGGTGTAAAATTAATTGAAAACATATGTGAATGATTATTTTTTTAATTCAGCAATGAAACAGATATCTCGATGGTAAATATAGTGGACATCCCGTTTGACGTAAATACTGCAAAATTTGGACACTTTGCTCAGGTGAGCAATTGCACACCATTTCAGCAAATTAATTTTTCATTTCGTAAAACTAATTCAAAACATGAATTTTTTATTTGTAGTTGATTTTGGAAAGCTGGAAGACGCTGTATAAAGAAACTGTGAAGCCATTCCTACAGCCCTTGATGGAGCTACCCAACCCTGGGAACAACCAATTTAACCAACCTCCGCAATTCAATAAGGAGCCAATAGCAATTGTTGGTATGAGTTGTCGCTACCCAAGTGCGAATAACTTGGAAGAATTTTGGCAACTCCTGCTAAACGCTGAGGATGGAACCGGAAACCCACCAGATTTCCGTTGGTCACGTGAGCAATCCATCCAATTCCTACCAGAGGCAAGGAAGACCAACGCCGGCTTTCTCAAGAATCCTATTGAGGAGTTTGACTCCAAGTTTTTTGGGATCAGTCCAAAAGAAATGGTCTTCCTGGATCCACAGCATAGACTTCTCCACGAGCTCGTTTGGGAGGGAATTGAAGATGCAGCCATTGATCCAAATTCTCTGGAAGGGACAAACGGGGGAGTTTTTATTGGATCTTGGCTGAACGACTACAAGGATGTCTTGGCTCAAGCTGGAACCAACGAGTTTTATCGGGTTTACATGGGAAATGCGATGGGAGCAGGGGCTGCAAGGATTTCTCATTTTTTAGGGTTGACCGGGCCAAGCATTGCAACGGAGTCGGGATGTTCTTCTGCAATGGTTGCGGTCCACCTCGCTTGCAAAAGTCTTCAAAGAGGAGAGACTAACTTTGCCCTGGCTTGTGGAGTCAACCTCCTTCTCCATCCTTTTGATAAAGATCTAATGCCCATGGTTGTTTCTCCTGATGGACACTGCAAAACTTTTGATGCCAAAGCTAATGGTTTTGCAAGAGCGGAAGGATGTGGAGTTCTCGTATTAAAACGACTTTCTGATGCGGTTCGAGAGAAAGACAGGATTTGGGCGTTGATAAGGGGCTCTGGAATGAGCCAAGAAGGTGTAAGCAAGAGCATGGGAACACCAACGGTTCACTGCGAGTCTCTTGCAATGACGCTAGCTCTCAATGATGCGAGAGTAAGTCCAGCCCAAGTTTCATATGTAGAGGCACATGGAACAGGAACGACGGTTGGAGATCCCATGGAAATCGCATCTATTGCTAAAGCTTACCACTCAAAGCAAAGAAAGGAACCATTGTTTATCGGCTCAGTGAAAACAAATGTGGGGCACACTGAAGCTTGCTCAGGAATCACTGGGATTATGAAGGTGGTTCTTGCATTGCAAAACGAAATCATCCCAGCTCACAGAAACTTTGAGACGTTAAATCCTGCAATAGATTTGGACTCCATTCCTGCTGTGATCCCTCTCAAACCTGTGGAATGGAAGAAACAGGATGGTCAACCTCGTTTTGCTGGCGTCAGTTCTTTTGGAATAACTGGAACAGATGCACACGCAATAATTGAGGAGCCACCTGTTCTTCCATCAAACGGGCTCAAATGGAATTCTCCTACCCTTGAGCAACCCCTCTTGCGCATTATGAAGATTAGCACAAAGACTGAGGAAGCGATGGATATTCTTTTAGAAAAATATAAAAAACATTTGAAAAACAACAGCAATGATTTGTTCCCCGATTTAGCCTACACCGCAAATGTGGGACGATCTGATTTCAACCACCGTACCATTTTAATAGCAGAGTCAAATGAGAACGCTGCTCAGATGATTCAGGATAACAAACTGCTGCGAAGTGAAGCAACGCCGGAAGCCCTTGGCAAAGTCTGTTTTCTTTTCACCGGCCAAGGCTCACAATACCCCGGGATGGGAAAACAACTTTATGAAACCAACCCTGTGTTCCGGATGCACTTTGAATATTGCGACAATCTCCTCAAAAACATTTACAACATTGACATCAAACAAGTCCTATGGTCAGGTTCCGATAAGGGGACGGAAATCAGCAGAACAATTTACAGCCAAACATCCATTTTTGCTGTAGAATACGCACTTCTAAAACTGTGGGAATCTTGGGGAGTGAAGCCAGACTACGCACTTGGCCACAGCTTGGGAGAATTTCCAGCTGCCGTTTGTTCAGGAATGTTGACGGTTGAAGATGCTCTCAAACTGGTTGCAGAAAGAAGTCGACTTATCGACGAATTACCTCGTGGGAAAATGCTTGTGATCAAAGCAGACAAGACACGTGTGGATACGGCAATGAGCAAGTTTGCAGGAAATGACTCAAACAAATTATTGGATTACGCTGCAATCAACTCCAACGAACAAACTGTGGTGTCTGGAAATACTGAGGAGGTCCTAGAGTTTTCTGAATGTTGCAAGAATGCGGGTTTGAAATGTATTGTTTTGGAAGCCACCCACGCTTTCCATTCCAAACATATGGACCCAATACTTGGTGCATATGGAGTAGTAGCAAAAACGGTTAAAAAGCAAAAAGGAAATGACTGCCAATATATTTCTGGGATGAAGGGAACAGTTGCTGAAACCGATCAAGTGGATGCAGAATATTGGGTGGAACACACTAGAAAAAAAGTGTTGTTTATGAATGCGAGTAAGAAAGCGGTTGAATTGGGATGTAAAACATTTATTGAAATTGGACCTCAGCCAGTTCTCGCAGCGTTGACGATGATGAACAACGACTTACCATTGAACTGCCTTCCATCCATGAAGAGAAATGAAGGGGAATGGGAGACGTTGCTAACCACCCTTGGAAAACTGTACGTGAAGGGTTTAGAAATAGATTGGAAAGGGGTTGAGCAATTTTATGACCGAAAGAAAGTCACCCTTCCTCACTACCCATTTATTGGAAAGAAATTTTGGCCTGATATGATGTCCGTGAGTGGAGTCTCACTTCACCCCTTACTTGGTAGCGTCTTGTCCAACCCTTCATCCCTCAAGCTGTTCCAATCCGGTCTAAACCTGAGATCCTTGGAATACGTGAAAGATCACGCAATCGGAGAAAACATTATATTTCCTGGTGCTGGTTTTCTAGAAATGTGTCTTGCAGCTGGGCTGGCAACAATTGAAGCCTCCACCGACTCCCTTTCACCACCAACACGTTCTATGAAAATTGAAAACTTGACAATTGAAGCTCCCCTCGCTTTGCAGGAGTCAACGACCTGTCAAATCCAAACTGTAGCTGAGCTCAACACGAGTCAACAGGGAGAGAGGGATTGGAACGATATTAGCATCAAAATATTTAGAAAAGTTGTCTCTGACTCATCCAAATGGCAGCTTCATGCCAAAGCAACATTTTGTCCTTTACCAACAATGCAAGACAGAGAGGAGTTTCCATTTGACTCCAAACATTTCCTTGACACTTTAGAGACACCAAGTGAAGAAGAGAGTTCAATCAAGCAGGTGTATGACAAGTTGGCGTCAGTAGGACTCAAGTTTGGTCCAACATTTTGTAGCATGGAAAAAATTTGGAGGAATGAGGGAGCCCTTCTTGCAAAGATCAAGGTGCCACCTAAACAAGGAGCTCAGGACAACTATATCATTCATCCAGTGGTGCTCGACGCAATGATCCAAGCAATCATGATGCTTCGTCCACTTTCCAACTTGAAAAAGACGTTGTATGTGCCCATTAAAATCGGTAAATTTGTATGGATCTCTGGAACCGACGAAGAATCATTGGACCTGTACGTGAGGGCTGTGGAGCAAGGTCCAACAGCTTCCGCAACGTTGGTAACCTCATCTGGAAAAGTTTTGGGGGTGATGTCATCAGTTGAGCTAATTGAGACGACGGTCAAGACAATTGAGTCCGTGTTGGAGCAGCAAACGAGCGTCCTCCCAGACATGTGGGAGGAGGTTTGGAGGAAACATAGAAGTGCTACAGACTCCCCCCTCGATTTGAGCCCCATATCTGGCCCCTTCTTCACAAATGAATATCACAAGGAGTTTGAGGATGAGTTCAACAACCCTTCCCCAGCCCGACTCCAAACATTTAAAAATATGGAGAGACTCACCTACCTAAATTATCTCCGTGCTCTATATGAGCTCGAGTGGAAACCAGAGTTTGGCAAGAGCTTTAGTGAAAGCAGCCTTTTCAATGACCTCAAGATTAAACCCAACTTTCGCAAGTACTTTTCTTTCATCTGTGACGTGTTGGAAGCCGAAGGAAATCTACAAAAAGAAATTGATGGCACAACCCCAGAAACTAATTGGAAATTAGTGCAGATCCCACCATCAAATGAAGATATTTTAGCTCTCCTCACTTCGCCTGAGCTGAGCACCACCCTTACCCAAGAGTTTGAGCCAACCCCCCTTTTACAAAAAGTAGGAGAGTCCTTAAGTAGTTGTTTGCGGGGCGACATATCCCCCCTCTCAATCCTGTTCCCAGAAGGGCCTAAAACATACCCATCTCTTAACGATTTTTACAGCTGCTATGGTGATTTTTCCCAAGTGTTCAAGTGCAAAGTATTGATTAAACTTTTGATCATGCATGTTGCTGAGATGCGGGAGTCCAACCCGAATGCTGTGATCAGGGTTCTAGAAGTCGGAGCTGGGACTGGATCCTACACTGGCCTTATCTTGGATACCATGATTGAGTTAGGGATTCCCCATGAAATTTTCTATACTGATATCTCTGCCGCCTTTTTCCCGGCTGCTGAGAAGAAATTTGAGAAACATGGGACAGCACTCCGTTTCAAAAAATTGAATATTGAGGAGGATCCCATTGCCCAGGGGTTTACACCCGAATATTTTGATATTGTGCTTGCAGCTGAGGTCATCCATGCAACAAAGGATATATCGGAAACCCTTCTGAATATTCGGATGCTGATGAAACCCCATGGGAGAATGATTATTCAAGAAACAACGCGTGTGAACCGGATCATCACATTCCTGTTCGGTCCCCTGGAAGGCTACTGGAGGTTTCAAGATTTTGAGTTGAGGCAGCGCAACTGCATCATGGAGAAGGACAAGTGGGTTGGCGTACTTGAAAGGAATGAGTTTAGCGTTGATGGAATATTTTCCGTGTTTCAAAACTACAACTCACTCATAATTGCACAGAGAACTCCAAAGGAGGCAACCAACCGTAGAGAAAGGAAACATACCTGGCTTCTCTTTCATAAGTCTGGCAACCTGATTAGTGAGCATTTGTCCAAGAAAATTGGACAAGTGGAGGGAAGAAAGGTTATTAAAATAACGGAGGGAGATACCACCCAACAAGATGAGGTGAATGGTGATTTTGTCTTGAGGAAAAGAGAGTATGATGACTTTCATACTTTATTTCAAACGCTGATCTTCCAGCGAGGGGTGAAAATTGAAGGGATAATTTATTGTTGGGCTCTGGGAGCTAACTCTACTACTGCCCAAGAGGATTTACTCCTACCTTACTTTAATATGACCAAGAGCCTTCTCACTCTCGAACTTAAAGTTTACCCTCGACTCACTCTGGTTTTAAGGGGAGTGCATCCCATTGAAGACAATGAGTTGTCCTCCTTTCATGCTGAAACCTTGATAGGTTACAGCAAGTCGATGAAGAATGAGCATCTATATCTAAATTGCAGAAGCATTCTGTTACTGGATGATATTTTGGGTGATGATGAGGCCACAATACAAAATATTTTCCACGAGATTTGGAGCACAGATAAAGAAGAACAAAAGGGTTTTTCCAAGAATTTTTCCTATGTGCCCAAATTACATGCTCACAAACCCCTGAGTAATGCATTAAAACTGCCGGCTGGGACTGATAGGTTTCACCTGATCCTGCCGGAATCAAAGTCCATCTCCGACCTACAATTTGGACCGCTCGACCTCCCCTCATGTGATTTGAAGGAGAATGAAGTGGAGATACAAATAAAGGCTTCTGCTCTTAACTTCAGAGATGTATTGAGTGTCATCAAGCCCACGGAACAGTTTAAAGATAGTAACGCAGTAGGGTTTGATGTTGCAGGGGTAGTCAAGCGAATTGGAGTCAAGGTTACAAAGTGGAAAGTTGGGGATCGAGTTTGTGCTTGCCTTTTAGAGAATGATGCACTTCCCAGTCACACTCGACGTCATGAAGATTCCTTAATTTCGGTGCCAACAAATTATACTTTTTGTGACGCAGCCACCATCCCAGCTGTCTATGTAACCAACGTCGCTTGCCTTATAGAAACCGCTCAAATAAAGAAAGGAGATGTAGTCCTCATTCATACAGCAACTGGAGGCGTGGGGCTAAGTGCGATTGAAATTTGCAAACATTTTAGATGCACAATAATTGCCACGGCTGGGAGCAAACGGAAGCAGAATTATTTGAGGGGGGTGGGAATCCAGCATATTTTTCATTCAAGGAATACCCACTATGGAGATCAAATCCTGCAAGTTACCAACGGTAGAGGAGTTGACGTTGTCTTGAATTCGTTGACAAGCGAAGGGTTCAAGGAAGCAACTCTCAAAGCTTGTGCGAAAAATGCGAGGTTTGTGGAGATGAGCAAGCTAAATATTTGGAAACCTGAGCAAGTGAAGGAGCTTCGTCCAGATGTTAATTACACAATTATTGACGTTTCCGGTGCGGATGCTAACCAGTGGGCTCGCTATATCGGAATTGTAAGGGAGCTCATTGCAGAAGGAGTAGTAAAGCCGATTCCATACGTGAGGTTTGATGGGCAAAATATTCGAGAAGCGCTCCAATACCTGCAGAAAGCGAAACACATTGGGAAAATTGTTTGCGTGATGCCAGAATTTAAACAAGAGGAGGGTAAAATGATTGTTCACACTCCCATGTTCAATGACAACGTTAGCTACCTCATCACAGGAGGCTTGGGAGGAATTGGCTTTGTTGTTTGTCAGTGGATGATAGAAATGGGAGCAAAACACATTATTCTCGCAGGGAGACGGAGCCCTTCTCCTCAAATCCAAAGGTTAATAAATGAAATGAATTCCACCAGAGGATCCAATATCATTCCCGTTCAGCTGGACGTCGGGGATTTTGAGGAATGCAAGGAACTTCTTCAAACCAAAATGGGAGAAATGGGACTCCCTTACTTGAAAGGAATAATGCATGCCGCTGGCACACTTTCCGATGGACTGATTGTTAACCAAAATTGGGAAACGATGAGTTCAACCTTTAACACAAAAATTTATGGGACCTTAAATTTGCATGAATTAACTAGGCATCTACATTTGGAACATTTTGTTCTGTTCTCCTCCATTGCGGCTTTGTTTGGTCCACCTGGTCAAAGTAATCACGCTGCTGCTAACGCTTTTGAAGACGCATTTGCCCAATATAGACACTCGGTGGGACTTCCAGCAACTACCGTCAATTGGGGGCAATGGGGTAAGTTAATTTTTTAAAGGCTGGAATTATGAGTAGGGGAAGTTTTTCTGGTGACGGATTTTCTAATTTATCTTCGTAAAATAATTTGTTGAATTAACTTTGTTTTTCCGAAAAAGGTGAGGTAGGGATTGCTAAGGAAATTGATTTGCCAGGTATCAAACCATTTTCTAACGTTCAAGGAATTGCAGGTTTGGAGTACGCTATGAAAACGAACCGTACCCAAACCTGTATTCTCAATGTGCAGTCCTTTGTTCTGATGAGGAAAATGTCACCTCAGATCTCCGTGTATTTGGACGAGAGTGTTTGGAAGGCATTGGTTGGGACTGGTTCCTCAACCGTTATCAAATCTGACGAGTTTTGGCAACAATACGATTCCCTCACGAAGACAGATGAGAAAGTAAGCTTAGTTCAGGTCCAGCTTCACAAGATTCTAAGGAATACGCTCAAAATGGATGACAGAGATGTGATAGACAATAGCGCCAACTTACAGGATATGGGAGTGGATTCTTTGATGTTTGTAGAGATCAAGAATGGGCTTCAAACCATGTTGGGGGAACGGTTGGTGGTGAACGCTAGCGCGATAAAAGACTGCAATACAGTAAATTTATTGGGAACAACGTTGGTGAAATTAATTGAAGGCGATGAAGACAACTTGAAGCCAACCCTTGAACAAGTTAATGAGCTAATTCTAGAAGATTGTCAACTTCCAGAAGACATTTGTGCTAGAGACTTGCAGAAAAGTAGGAGCATTAGAGAGATTAGCACAGTTCTTTTGACGGGGTGTACTGGAACTCTTGGTCCTTACGTATTGAAGCAGTTGGTTCAAGTTCCCCAAATTAAAAAAGTATTTTGCCTGATTCGACCCTCCAAAACGGAAACTGTGGAGGAACGACTTGGAAAGGTTCTAGATAATCTGGAACTCAAAGTAGATATGAGGAAAGTGGAATGTGTCAGTGGAGATGTGGGAGAGTCTGACCACCTTGGAATGGAGGAGGGCGTTTGGGAAGGGCTGACTGAGGAGATAGAAGCTATATTCCATTGTGCCGCTAGGGTTGAACACACAGAACACTATCGCAAGCGAAATTCCGTTCAGGATTCTCGGGCCGTGAATGTCGGGGGGTTGAAGAATATCTTGAAGTTTGCGTGTGAAAAAACACTCAAGCATGTGTACCACGCTTCATCCCTTCTGGCAGTGCCAACCATAGATATTGATGGCGTGGTCACTGAAAGATGGCCGAAAACGGGTGAATATGATGATCTCACAACGTTTGCATACCCCATATCCAAATATGTTGGAGATGTCCTAATAAAACAGGCAGTTGAGCGTGGAATTCCAGCAAAAATCTTTCGCTTTCCCTTAATTGTTGGAGAAAATGGGACTGGACGCTGCTCTGTTCAATCCAATCACATGCTGTTAAGATTCTTATTTATTCTTAAGAATGGAATAATGCCGGACAACCCACTACCAATGCAAGTCCTTCCAGTAGATATTTGTGCGGAGGTGTCCGTCCGCATTTTCTTTGAGGAAAAGGCTACATCCCATGTCTACAATGTTACCCACGCATCTCCGGATGCAGACCAGGAGTTTGTAAATATCGCAAAAAGATTCGGCTACCATGTGGACATAATTGAGTTTGGAGAGTTTGCCAAGAGGATTCAAGCGGCGGGGGAGAAGGATGGGGAGGCGATGACGCTCTTCAAGGATTTATATAATGATGTAAACGCTCTCATGAGTGTTTACGCTAAAGCGCCAGTATTTAGGAAGTGGATGGAGGGAGGGGAGGACTCTGAGAATGTGTGGAGGTGCAAGAACGTGCCTGCTATCATTCCAGACTTTTTTGAAGGACAGAAGCGAACAATGGAATATATTTATGATGACCTATGCTTCTGTAAGAAGCAGGGGTGGTTTGAAAAGTTTGGACTTTAGATTGTTAGGTTTAAAATATATTTATTATATTTAATTACTTTTAAGAAGTTTTACATTATTTGACATTGTTTTTGTTCCGACTTCCATTTTCATTGTGAAATTAAACACTTTTTTTTATCATTTAATGTATATTTTGAAGGCTAGTTGTAGTTTGCGTCTAACTTGTTTCCTTAACGTTAATTTTCGTTCTTGTATTGTATGGATGTTTTAACATTATGTTATTTAGCGACTGAACAAGTTATTCAACTCTTCCTCCTTGCAACTAACGAAAAAGTGAGACCAATAATTGAATACCTTTAGCACGACATGCAATTCATCAAAGAGGACGGCTGGTTCACCAAAGTTGGAGTAGAAAATTAGTTTCTGGGACTACTGTCCCTACGGTCAACTTGTTGATTACATTTTATTGATTAGTTTTGAAATGTAGTTTATAAATTTATGATCATTTTAAAAAATCGTCTAACGCATTGAAAATAAAAATTCGATTCTGTTATATATCGACCTTCTTAGCTAAAATCAAACCTATGAAAGTAATTGTTTGCAATAATATCATTAATAAAATAATTTAAAAGTTCGTAATTTGAAATGCAAAAAAATATGTGGTCTAAGTTATAAAAATGGCTTATTTTAATTCCGATTCCCTACTCGTTTTGCTCAATATGTGAGACGAACCAAACCAGAAATGGAAAGGGAGGCTAGGAGAGAGGGTAAATACATTTCGGGTGTTAGGGGCAAGTTGATAAATTTAAGAGAAATGAATTCAGATTGCTGGTTAGATCACATGAGGCAGTCCCGTTGCTTGAACCTGTTTGTAGTGCTTTTTATTTTCGTCGCATTACCCTGACATTCTTGGCCAATGACAGGGGTCTGGCGGGAAGCAAAACATTGTCTTTGTTGGTATACCCAACTGACATTGCTGCCGTGATCCACCCCTTACGTGTCATTGGCCAAGAATGTGAGGGTAATGCGACGAAAATAAAAAGCACTACAAACACGTTCAAGGAGCGAGACTGACATGAGGAACAAAGTCACCTTTTAGACGCCAACAAAAACTCTGAAGGAAATGGGATAAAAGAATAAAATATTCATTGAGATCAGTCCCCAACCTATTCTATCAGCAAAGGTGGCTACCAGTAATATAAAAGATATGGATAGCTTGACATTTATTTCTTCTCTAAAGAGAAATAAACTACTAGTAAGCAGGCCAGAGACGTAGCTGAAGAAGGCGTTGAATGATCACCTCTAAACCCCCTCCTCCCATGTCCACCAAATCATCTCCACCACCTCTGTCTCTTAACCCACCTCTGCGATCCTCTCCCAACGTAGTAAACACATAATAACATTCCGGATTCTGCATTTATGCACAAGCACATGATTCCGGATGTATACACAAGCTCATCCACACGGATGCTATGCAATTCTTTCGTATACGTATACGTTTCAGCCAAATCGATGAGTTTCTGAACTTTCGAGCCTATAACTTTCGAACCGTTTGACCGATTTGCCTGAAAAGTATTCCCAGAGGTCCTCTTGAGTAGTGCTACCTGTGCACCAAATTTGGTCCAAATCGGTCAATGTATGTGACCAGGAGAGTGCGCACAGACGGACAGACAGACAGACAGTTTAAGTAAAACCATTACTTCGCTGAATGCTCTCGCTTCAGCTACGTAATAAGGATGACTGGGAGACAATTGCAACCAGTTTGTCTAAACGTTACCTGAGCGGAGTTCCAGTTAACTGGCAAGGATTCTATAGTGACAGACTCCACAACAAAGTTTCACTTCCCCATTATCACTTTTCTGAAAAAACATTTTGGCCGGAGATCAACCAATCCCCAATATTTAGCATTGGAGGAAAAATTCACCCATTCTTGGAACAAACATTCCAAATGCAAGTGATGTCACAAAATTTTGAAAACATTTAATTTGGAGGAGCTTTCGTATGTGAAGGAGCCCAAAACTACATAATCCATCGAATAATCTTGGATGCTATTATTAATTTCAGATGGAAAATCAACCTGGGTACTATTTAAATTTGAGAGCCCAATTTGCGCCTACTTAGCTACTAGCCTTGCCTCAATGGGATCCCATGAGATAAAAGTTAGAGCAGGAAAACAATTTCAAAAGGAAGATAATGATCATTATGTCATCAACGATGGAAATTAGGAGAATTTCGTAAAATTAATTAGTAACTCAAATGGCGACATAATTGAAGGTTTGATTTATGCTTGGCCTTTGGATAAATCAAGAACTTCACAGGAGCAACTTATGCGACCATACCCTGTGGTAGCTGAAAGTTAAGCTCCTAGATTTTGTGCTATTGTGCCTTTCGCTACTACTTTTTTAATGCTTGAACTAATGTGAATTAGGCTTTTAGCAATAATCTGAATTTGTACGACACAACAAAATATGAGAATCGAATTTGCACAGCATAATACCAGTAATAATTACACAGAAAGAGACAAAAGGTTTGCTAATAAAATATTATAATAACGCGTAGGTAGTTTATTTCCCACAAAAGTAATGGTTTATCATCGTAGTTATCATTCATGTCATTTCATCGAAGTTATCATTATTGGTAATCTTATAATATCTAGCAACTAGGAATTTCAACTAACCCGAGTTTCAGGTATCTCGATTATTTAAACTATCTAGTAAACTAGGAATATTACCGATTGCAATCGTAAATTTAAAGTTTGTTAAAAACTAGCTTAAAAGTATTGAAGCAGAGATTCATTTATCTCTGTAAATAAAATAATATAAAGTAACATACGAAGCGATGAATATGATTTGGTTTTATGGAGCCTCTCGGCTACATGTCGAAATGATTAGTGCCCAAACCAAGCGACGAATAATATGTTATGCAATATGATCCCATCGAAGAATTCCCAATCGTAGCCTCCGCCCATTGTGTCACCGCTTAACGGCTTGTTCTGACACACAGGGTTAGGATAATCCCCATCGAAGTGGCGTTTCATAGCCGACTTGCCTAAGGCAGTTTCGGCATCGCCTATGAAATGAATAACCCCCCAGTTGCCATTTATGAACACAGTCATCATTCATCACAATCACATTACCAATAAAGTTTTTTAAATAAACTTATAATTAGCTACTGGTTAATGTATGAGACGAGGTGGTGATGATGCACAGCAACAGAAACGTGAGGTGGTGTCAAGCGGTTAACGGGTCACAAACGGTGTGAGCCAAAATTCGGAAATGGTGTGAGACGCGAAGACAGTTCCCTCATTTTATCATGAGGTGGATGAGGTAGAGCTTTCCGTGCTATGCCAGGGTGGCACTTTATGTGCCACAACGTTCACATCGTTGAAGCGGAGGATGATTCCCTCCGTAAGAAACCAAAAGTCTCCTCAGAATGCAGCAGATCCAAGAAGGATGACCAAATCCAAAGAGAGAAAAAACTATACTGATAGTTTGAAGGACAAATACTCTGATGGAAGAGTCTCTTAAGTGCATGCATGCTTTTGGCTTCTTTATGCATTTTCAGGCAATTGGATGTAGAGGATGAGATGAATGACTTTTCCAAAAATATGACATTGGAGATTAAACCTACGTGTATTTTTTGTGTGTACCTGGCTGTTAGGCAGCCAGGTATATTTATAACACGAAGGAAAATGTACAATGCCCTTTTCTCATTCATCTGGTCTTATCTAATTAGTATTTCAGGTTAAAAGATCAGACCTGAGGAATTGACAAAAATACCATCACTTATGTTTGCTTACTTCCCTAACCATTACATTATCTTTATGCCTAAAAATAGTGCAAATGCAACCAATGCCCATTGCTATACGCATACATGCTAAATGGTATGAATATTGGTTTCAGTCACTACAACCTTTACATGGCTTAGGCGGTGGATGCTCTAAATCAGAGTGCCCCACCTCAACCTTCATAGTTGTTTGTGGGGAATCACTACAAAATGAGCGATCTGATGTACATTGGCGTCTCATTAACATAGACTCAATTAAAAAGTTGAAATGAAATATTAGAAAAAGCTGAGGAAACGCAAGTTGCTATAATTGGCGAAACGAGATACTTTCCAAAGCTCAAATCGATTCGAGCCACTAAATCAGCACTGAGTTTGCTCGTTGGAGGCACAAGGTTGGTTACAATGAAGGAAACTAACTTGTTGCCTGTTCCGAACACGGCAATGTGGCAATTACAACATGGTTATTAGAATAAAAATAAAAAGTGCATTTTGAAATTTGAAATGTTTTTGTTCAGGATGGAAATTTCCACTATCCACTGGACGGGCGCACTTTGGTTAAATATAATTTTGATTGAGCTCATGGCGAATCTCATTATGAAGAATAAAATGGATGATAGTATCCAAACGTGAATCGTTAAGTCCATATTGGAAACAATTATTTTTATGAAACAAAAATTCTCTTGTAGGGATTTAGAAACACGAACTGAGCAACGAAGTGGTTAAGAATGGTGTAATGTTCATACGTAGAACTTCTTGTTTGCTCAAGTTTGAATATTAGGTATTATAAAGGAAAATGTTACTGCAAAATTGATAAGGATAAAGAACAAAATATGACTACACAACGTAAGCAGTTAGAGCAATATGCAACATATTTTGTTACAATGTGGATAAAGGCAATATATATTTGCACAATAACAGCTTGGTCACTTACGTTTCCTATTTTCCTTCCTGCATTACTTTTCACTTTCCGTGATGGTATATGTCGAATTTTTTGTTCAATGTGCTAGGGTACTTCAACTCGAAATTTTTTTTTGTCATCTGGCAGTACTGATTTGAGAACGTAACTGCGCAAACCCATTGCATTCAAAAGTTCATAATTTCGGATTTATGGCCAATTTTGGGCAAAAAAGATTGACTCATTTGTTCCACTTTATGGAAAGAGGGTTGCACCTATTGACTTGAATCTTCTCTTAAAAATTCTTAATCGGATTTGGGAGATAGGATTTCCTTTGGTTTTTTAAAATTCAAAACCGTTATGGCTCCAGAACCTCTCAATGAATTTTTAAGAACCGGTTTGGTTTGTCACTTAAGAGTAATGATTTTTAAGTGTCATTTTTATTTTTTGTAATTTTTTTAAAAATCTGGAGCAAACAAACCTAATTAAGCTTTTTGCTGGAGTTTAATTAAATTCAAGAATTAAATACTTATTACATAATATGTATTGCGTGGTCAAAGACATGTTTTTGAATGTCACATAGCTTTGATGTATTTAGAATGATAACCCTGCTTACCTATCGCCTGAACAATTCTCCTGAATTTATCATACATTTTCCTGCAAAACTCGATAAATCTCAAATTTTTTTTAGATTTTTCCTCGGCCCGAGTCCAATTAACCAATGAGACCACTCATTAGCTATATTTTTATTTAACACTTGCTAGTGCATCCTAGTAATTTTATTTATTACTCTAACCTTTTCTACAAATGTATCCAGTATTTTTTTAAATTGACAAAAGCCTTGTATTCATTTTATCAGCAAGTTGAAGCGTGTAAAATATTAGAGAGTATTTTCCTTGTACAATGATGCCATGCCCACAAAACTAGTTTTCCAAATCTTCTGTCAACTTTTCATCCAACTGTTTGTTAAAGCAAAGGAACAATAATGCAATGGAGTTTCATTTATAATTTATTCTTTCCGAGCACATTTTGTAAGTATAAAGAAGACATTTTTCCTTTTTTTGAATTTTGACTTGCTTGTTTCATTTCAATTTTTCTTTTTATCCTGATGATGAAGGCTGTTTCGATAAATTAAAATAACTTATAAACATGCCATCCACTGTAACCGAGAAATCCTTTAATAATCAATATAAAGAAGACTAACACTAAATTCTAGGTCAGATTTGCTCTTGCAGTCGCGCCGTGACAAAGTTTCTTTACTACACAGCATTAATAATTCTTTTCATTTTTCAACTAATTGGTTTCAGAAGGTGAATAAAGCTGCGTGTTTCAAGGAGATGGCAGGTAAATCACTCCAAATAATATTGAAGTATCTTTCAATCTTTTTTAGTTACATATATTATTACTATTTGGATAGAAAATTAAAAGGCTTGTTTGATTTTGCACCATTTAAAGGCTTTAAAAAAGGGGCATGGGTAACCTGCGCACTTTCTGAAGGGGAAGCTAGAAAAAGTCTCGTTATGGCTGCGTCTTTAAAGTTCGTCAAATCTGAGGGAACAAAAGTTATATTTGTTTCAAACACGGTTGGAAGCAAATTTAGGTAGAAAATATTCTAGGAAAATCTTCTTTTCCCTGGTTAATTGTATATATCCTATAATTAAAACAAAAAAATCTTCTAGGAAACAACTTGAATCTTCATTCGATTACGTGATTCCGATTGAATCACCAAAACTAAAAAATGGACATGCTCCTGATATTGACTTGTTACAGAAACATTTGATGAATTTTCATGAACTTGAAAAATGTCTATATATTTCTCCAAACGTGCTGGTAAGTTGGACTTCGAAATGTGCACATTATGGTTAACGACTCTTTTTGTTTGATTTGATTAAACACACTTTCTTTATAAACTGTAACTTTGGAAGGCTTTCCAAAACCCAGATTCACTGTTTGAATTTGAAGAGAAACAGGATACATCAAAACCGGTTTGTGTTAATGGGTCACCAATATTTGTTATGAAACCATCCTTCATTAATATCACAGACTTGTACGGAGAATCGAAAAGAACAGGTATGTTTAAATTGATGTAAACATTAAAAATGTAATATTGTGGAAAACTTTCCATGATGCTACATTCCATTACTAATTTTTTTTAATTTTCAGGAAATCAGAATGAAAGTCAAAAGTATTCTAGCTTGGAGTTAATGCAGAATGGTTTAATAAACTTTTTACGCGATCCCTTAGAATTTTTGAAGGGTCCAGTAGAGGCTTTTGTGAATATGGAACCATTTGAAATCGTACAGAATTCATCATAAGTTTTTAACTATTTTTTCATTTCAAATTCTGATAATTTTTTTTAAATATTTTTTTTAAAATTTATTAGTTGGCAGCAAGAACTTGGCTTAATCTTTACATCGAGCAGTTTCCCCAATATAATTTGACCCAGCTTCACCTATCATCATCACCATCATCATCAATGATAACTAGCAAGGAACCAATAGCAATTATTGGGATGAGTTGTAGGTATCCTGGTGCAAATGATTTGGATGAATTTTGGAACTTGTTGATAAACGGGATTGATGCTCTTTCCACCCCTCCAAGTTTCCGTTGGCAGTCTCAACATCAACTGCGTTTCTGGGTAAATGATGGCTCCAGATTAGAAGCTGGATTTTTGAAAGAAGACCCCACTGTTTTTGACTACTCGTTTTTTGGAATCAGTCCCAAAGCAGCAATGTACATGGATCCTCAAACGAGACTTCTGCTCAAAGTAATTTGGGAAGGAATTGAGGATGCAGGCTTGGATCCATCGGCATTGAAGGGGAGTAACAGCGGTGTTTTCACTGGCTCTTGGACAAATGATTATAAGGACGTTTTGCTGGAATCTGGACACAATGAGTTTTACCGGAGGTTTATGGGAAATTCTATTGGAGCTGCGGCCTCTGGAATATCAATGCTGTTGGGATCAACTGGTCCAAGCATTGCTACAGTATGCCAAAACTGCAATATTACTTTTGAATTTTGACAGAGTTGTTTCACTTGAATAATTATTTATTGTAGGAATCTGGATGTTCCGCTTCAATGGTAGCGGTTCACCTGGCATGCAACAGCTTGCAACAGAGGGAGACGAATATTGCACTTGTAGCTGGGGCTAACCTTCTTCTATCTCCTCATGGAAAGTCATTCCTCCCTGGAATGTTGTCAAATGATGGACGCTGCAAAACATTTGATGCGAGCGCTAATGGTTTTGCCCGTGCGGATGGATGCGGCGTTCTTGTGCTCAAAAGATTGTCAGACGCAATAAAAAACAGAGACAGGATTTGGGGGTTGATCAAGGGCTCAGCCGTTGCACAAGAAGGGTTGAGCTACAGCATGGGAACTCCGACAGTGGAATGCGAAGCTTTGGCAATGGAAAGAGCTCTAATTAATGCTAACGTTAACCCTGAGCAAGTCTCTTATGTTGAAACACATGGAACGGGGACTCCAACTGGGGATCCAATTGAAATACGTGCTATTTCAAAAGCCTACTATTCCAAAGAAAGATCAGAATCAGAGCCGCTTATCATTGGATCTGTCAAGACAAATGTGGGTCACACTGAGTCCTGCTCTGGAATCACAGGAATTATGAAGACAATTTTGGCCATGAAACATGAGATCATCCCACCTCACCGAAATTTTGAAACACTCAATCCGGATATAAATCTTGATTCCATTCCAGCCAGGATTCCTTTCAGTCCCTTGGAATGGAAGAGAATGGAGGGAAAGAGTAGACTTGCTGGTGTCAGCTCTTTTGGGATTACAGGAACAGATGCACACGTCATTATAGAAGAAGCACCAGCCAAAGTCAAGCCTGAGTCCTCATTGTCTACCTCACCGCAACTTCAACTACTTAAATTGTCTGCAAAAACGGAAACTGCGTTGAACAGTTTACTGGAAAAATATGAGGGGTATCTTGAGACCACCGACAATTCATGGGATGACATTGCTTATACTTCAAATATTGGACGTGCAGATTTTCCATGGAGAGCTACACTTGTCGCAAAGTCCAAAGACGAAGCAGTGAAACAACTTAAACGGGACAATGATTTATTGAGAAGCCATGTATCAACAGAATCTCCTCCAAGCATCTGCTTCCTTTTCACTGGACAGGGCAGCCAATACATTGGGATGGGAAAAGAACTATTCAAAACTTGTCCAGTATTTCAACAACATTTTGAGAAATGTTCCCAAATGCTCCTCAACCAATACAAAATTAATATTTCTGAATACATTTGGTCAAACCAGGGGATGGATGAATTAAATAAAACTTTGTGCAGCCAAACCTCCATGTTCTGTATTCAGATTGCTCTTATCAAATTATGGGAGTCTTGGGGAATAAAGCCGGATTTTGTTTTGGGACACAGTTTGGGAGAATTTGCAGCTGCAGTTTGTGCCGGTATTTTGGAGCTGGAGGATGCAATCAAGTTAGTAGCGGAGCGGAGCTTGCTTATAGACGCACTTCCAAAAGGACAAATGCTCGTCATTGGATCAGACCACAAGAAAGTCATGAGCATAATGGAAAGGGCCTTGGGAGAAAATTACTTGGATGTTGCGGCAATCAACTCAGAAGAACAAACTGTGGTAGCTGGCGATGCCTACAAAATTTTAGAATTTCAAAAATTGTGCAAGGAACAAGGACTAAAGTGCATGATATTGCAAGCTTCTCATGCTTTTCATTCAAAACATATGGATTCCATCCTCCCATCTTATCGTACAATTTGTGACACCATCCAAACTAGAAATGGGAAGGAAGGTTGCAAATACATTTCGGGAGTTCGGGGCAAGCTGATAAATTCAAGTGACATAAATTCGGATTACTGGTTAGATCACACGAGGGAAAGGGTCAACTTTTTAGACGCCAGCAAACAAGTTGTGAAGGAAATGGAAGGAAAGAATAAAATATTCATTGAAATTGGTCCACAACCGATTCTATCAGCAATGGTGTCCCTCAACAACAGCAGAGATAGCTTGACGTGTCTTCCATCTTTGAAGAGAAATGCGGATGACTGGGCTACAATTGCAAACAGCTTATCAAAGTTGTATCTCGCCGGGGTTCCAGTGAACTGGCAGGGCTTCTATAGCGGCAGACTCCACAACAAGGTTTCCCTTCCCCATTATCCCTTTGCTGGAAAAATATTTTGGCCGGAGAACAACCAATCCCCAATATTGAGCATTGGAGAAAAAATTCACCCACTCCTTGGAAAAAACATTCCAAACGCAAGTGATGTCACAATACTTCAAAATTCATTTAATTTGGAGGAGCTTTCGTATGTGAAGGAGCACAAAGTAGGAAACCATGTGGTTTTCCCTGGTGCGGGTTACCTAGAAATGTGCTTGGCTGCTGCAAAGAGCACAGGTATTACTGCAAATGTAAATGAGCCTTCATCAACATCACCAATGTCCCAAATGAAAATAGAAAATTTGTGCATTGACGCTCCACTCACTCTTCTCGAGGGAAATTGGAGAGAAATACAAACCGTTGTTGAACCTCACTCTTCCTCAACTGATGATGATGATGCACTGAAAATAAATATTTTCAATAAGTTTTCACACGATGAGAAAAAAGTTTGGATAAAAAATGCAAGCGCAATTTACACCCCGCTTTTACACTCCGCAGAAGAAAATTCTACCATTTCTTTAGATGAAGAGCAATTCCAATCCTTTTTCAAAACCAGTGAAATAATTGGAGTAATCGAAGAGTTTTACAAACGAGTTGCAGCTCACGGCCTCAACTTGGGTGAACCTTTCAAAAGCCTAGAGAAAGTTTGGATTTCAACGGTGGGCGGAAAATCAATTTTGACACAAGTTAAATGCCCAATTGGTAGTGAAAGCCAGGACTACATAATCCACCCAATAATCCTGGATGCCATGCTTCAAGCCATACTCCTTGTTAACCATGTCAACGGGGATAGCCAACAGCTATTATTGCCCACGAGAATTGGCCGCTTCATTTTACTTTCAGACACTAAACTGGAAAGTTCATTATTTGTTCACGTGGAAACAGAAAACGACAAAAGTTCTTTGATCCTTCGACTCCTTAACTCAACTGGAAAAGTTTTGGCAGCAATGATGGACGTGGAGCTTACGCCAACAACAGTTTCAGCTCTTGAAGCAGTTCTAAACAGTCAAAATCCCGCTTCACATTCAAATCTCCCTAATCTATGGGAAGAAGTTTGGGTTGCAAGTCCTCAACCCAAAATAAATGGCGAAGCTGTCGAAAATAATAAAAAAGCAAAAGAGAAATCAATTGACAACTCCATCTGGATACTATTTGAATTTGGTAGCCCAATTTGCACCAACTTAGCTACTCGCATTGCTTCAATTGGATGCCGCGTTATAAAAGTTAAAGCGGGAAAACAATTTCAAAAGGAAGATAATGATCATTATGTCATAAACGATGAAAATAAGGAGGATTTCGTAAAATTGATTAGTAGCTCAAATGGCGGGAAAATTGAAGGTTTAATTTATCCATGGCCTTTGGATAAATCAAGAACTTCACAGGAGCAACTTATGCGACCATACCTTTACATGGCTCAGGCAGTTGATACCCTTAATCAGAGTGCCCCACCTCGAGTAATTACACTTACAACTGGAGTTTTACCTAATAATGGAGCTTTGGACAACCTTCATAGTTGTTTGTGGGGACTTAGTAAATCCCTACAAAATGAGAGATCTGATGTAAATTGGCGTTGCATTAACATTGACTCAATTGAAAGAGTTGAAATGCAAGAGCTATTCCATGAAATATTGGGGGAGCATAAAGAAACGCAAGTTGCTTTAGTTGGGGGAACGAGATACTTTCCAAAGCTGAAATCAATTCGAGTAACCAAATCAGCACTGAGTTTGCCCGTCGGAGCCACAAGATTGGAGATGGAAATGCCATCATCCCGAACAATTGGAGACCTAAAATTTAAAATAATGGAACAAAACATTTTGGATCAATTTGAAGTTGAGGTAGAAATACGAAACATCGCACTGAATTTTAGGGACCTCTTCTGCGTTCTCGGCCGCTTCCAAAATAAAACAAGTTTACCTGGCTCTGATTTTGCAGGAGTTGTGTTCAGAGTTGGGGAAAATGTGACAAAATGGAAAATTGGTGACATGGTATTTGGAACAAGTTTCTTTGCTGCTGTTCAACACGCACTTCCAACTCACATTACGATGGAGGAAACTAATTTATTTCCTGTTCCAAACGCGTTCACACTTTCCAATGCAGCTTGCCTTCCAACCGTTTTCCAAACAGTTTACAAGAGCCTGATTCTCGTTACAAAAATAAAGTCATCGGATACAATTCTGATTCACACAGCTTCTGGAGGTGTGGGCCTATCTGCCATTCCAATTGCGAAACATTTTGGAGCAAAAATCATTGCAACAGCGGGAAGTAAACGGAAACAAGACTATTTAAGGTCACTTGGAGGCATTGACCATATCTTTAATTCAAGAAACACACAATTCAAACAAGATATCTTGAGGGTAACCAACGGTCGCGGGGTTGACATTGTTTTGAATACGCTGACAAGCGAAGGTTTCAAGGAAGCAACACTAGCAGCTTGTGCTCCTTCAGCCAGATTTGTGGAACTGAGCAAAATGTTAATTTGGTCTAAAGAAGATGTAAGAAAGCTTCGACCTGATGTTGAGTACACCATAGTGGATGTTGAAAATCCGGAGGGGAGAGATGAAAATCGACAAATGTTGCAGATGGTGGAGCCTTTTATTCAGAGTGGAATGATTTGTCCTCTTCCTTACGTTCGATTTGACGCCGTTAATATTCGCGAGGCTTTGAGCTATTTGCAGGCTGCTAAACACATCGGGAAGGTTGTGTGCGAGATGCCAATCCAAGACGGGGAACAAAAATGTCCACTATTTAACGAACGGAGTACTTATCTAATAACAGGAGGACTTGGAGGTATTGGGTTTGAGGTAGCAAAATGGATGCTGAGTTCGGGTGCAAAACATTTAGTTCTTGCTGGAAGAAAGCCACCTTCTGCTCAAGTTCAAAGGGTGATTGCTCAACTCAATGGAGAGGCGAATGCTCATATAGTGTCAATGCAAATGGATGTTGGAAATCACGACCAAGTGAGGGAGTTATTGCTCAAAATAAAAGAGCCAGAAATGGAGCTGCCTCAATTGCGAGGCATTATGCATTGCGCTGGAGTGATTAGAGATGGATTCACATCCAATCAAACTTGGGATACGTTCACAATTCCTTTAAATCCAAAAGTGGACGGAACCCTCAACCTACATCAACTAACAATTGGATACCCTCTGGAGCACTTTGTTTTGTTCTCTTCCATAACGGCATTATTTGGGACACCAGGACAAGGGAATTACGCGGCTGCCAACTGTTTCCAGGACTCTTTTGCACACTATCGACATTCAATTGGACTCCCTGCCACTTCCATCAACTGGGGTACTTGGAAATACTTTCCTCTCGTTTATATTTATTATGGTATTATAACAAGAACCTTTTAGAAATTATATCTGTTTTTCATTTAGGAGCCTGGGGTGAAGTGGGACTGGCGACAGAAATAAAATTTCCGGGACTCCAGAGCCTCTCAACAAAGCAGGGACTAGCTGCTTTGGAATACGCTCTAAAATCACAGAGAACGCAAATGTGCGTCGTAAATGTCGAGTCATTTGCCAAACTCTCAACCCATATTTCCCAAACGGCCACGTATGTGGATAACAAACTCTTAACGAAAGAATTGGAGAAAAATAACAGCTCTCGCACATCCCCTTCTTCCGGAGTCTTGAAACCAGCCAACTTTTGGAGTACTTACGACTCCTTCAATGATTTGGAAGAAAAGAAAACGTTTATTCAAGACAGCTTAAGACGAGTTCTTCAACAAATACTCAGGCTGGATGAGGGTGATAAATTAGAGGATGATGCGAGCATGCAATCAATGGGAGCAGATTCTCTGATGTTTGTTGAAATCAGAAACAGTCTCCAAAGTCTCTTTGGTGACAAGCTTCAACTCAATTCAAGCATCATTCGAGATTCGAGTAGCATTTCAAAACTCTCTTCCAATCTAATTGGGATGATTGAAAAAACCACAAAAATATCTGCTCAGAAAATTGGAGCACCGAGTTACGAAAGTGTGAACAATCTGATTCGAAAAGATTCCAAACTTCCACTTGATATCAAGCCGAATGGTGCTCCAGCTGTTGCAGTGGGTAATATACGACAAGTTTTGGTTACAGGTGCAACGGGATTCCTTGGTCCATACATTTTACGGGATTTGTGCAAGCGAAATGAAATACAAACAATTTATTGTCTTATTCGACCCCAAGTCAAGGAAAATGTTGATATGCGACTTGAAAAGGCTTTGAAAAAGACGGGCCTTTCATCTTCCGTCGACATGACAAGAGTGAAATGTCTTGAGGGTGAAATAACTCGTCCCAACTTAGGAATGAGTCAGGATAATTGGGAGAAACTAAGCTCCAGTGTTGACGCAGTTTTCCACATTGCAGCCAAGGTCAACTATGCGGATTACTACAGAGAAATGGATGAAGAAGAAGGGGACACGCGCAAGAGTAACTTGATTGGAGTAAAAAATGTACTTGAATTTTGTTGCTCAACCAGAACCAAACACGTTTATTACGCATCTTCAATCCTCGCTGTGACGAAAACAGATTTTGATTCTGGTTCACTATCCGAGAGTTGGCAAAATGTGGATGATTTTGACGGGGTGAGTCCATTTGCTTATCCAGTATCAAAATTTGTATCTGATTTGTACATGAAAGAAGCTACTGCCCGAGGAATACCCTGCAAAAGCTTTAGATTCCCGATCATTTCTGGGGATTCGATAACAGGAAGGTTTTCTCTGGAACAAAATCTTTTTATGCTCCGCTACCTTTTCATGATGAGAAAAGGGAAGATGCCTTCCCTCCCATTTCCGATATTGATTCTACCAGTGGACATTTGCTCAGAGGTCAGCCTCAACATATTTTTCAATGAAGAAGCTCCGCCAGATATCTACAATGTTTGGCACAATCATCCCAACTCGGATTTTGATTTTATTCAAGTTGCCAAACAATTTGGATGTGACATAAACATCACGGAATATTCAGACTTTGTTGATGACATTCAAAATGAGTCGGAGGAAAAAAGTTTGATGGCTTTATTTAAAGAGTTTCACAGGGAAGAGATTTATCTCAACCATCACAGAAGAGCACTGGAAGGATGGATCAACGGGGAACAAAATCATTTTGTGACCAATAAACTATTAAAGTATGAACCGGATTTCAATGAAAAAGTGAGGCCATCAATTGAGTACCTACAACAAGACATACAATTCGCCAAAGAGAAAGGTTGGTTTCAAAAACTCGGAATCGAAACCTTAAAAAGAACTGTTGATTGATTTTTTAAAAATTTGTTTTGAAATGTACTTCGTAACATTACCTATCATTTTGACTTCTTATGGCTTTCCCGCAGCTTTAAGTACTTTAACTTTTAAATACTCACAAAATTCTCTAACGACATGCTCAATTTACAAAAAAACGTTTGGAAAAATAAATATTGGAAGGAGTAGTTCCCATGAACTGATTTGACCCACCTTCGAACATGACCTTACTTTTGACCTGATATATTGATTAGTGAAAACAGGATTAAAAAAAGTCAACCCGTTTTTGAGTCATCGTACATACAGACAGACGGACGACAGTGAGTCTTTTCAATATATACCTAAAGGTTCATAATATTTCAAACCCACATGAAATAGCGTTCATGGAAAACTCGATTCAACATGTATCAACTAACCTCTAAATAATATTTTTTAAGTTTCCCGTGCATAACTTTTAAACGGTTTGACCGATTTCGCTGAGAGAGCCCTTATGTACCAAATTTGTTGCTAATCGGCATGTATATAGCCGCGAGAATGCGAACGGACGAACAAACTTATAACTACACTGAAATTAAAGTTCAATATCAATGAAGAATTACAACCGCGCATCTACAAAAGTTATGCATGCAATTTGTATGCTTTTAAAGCTAGTGTTTCAATGTTGAATATTGTGTATGAAGTATTCAGGCTATTCCTTACGTTCAACATGACACGTGTTGCATGCACAAATATTCAGCAGTACCGAAATCACCCATCACTCGGTATCAATACATTTCAAATTTATGACGTATAAATTTAACGAAACAAATTTAGACTTTCGCCAAATAAAATTTTGCTCGATTCACCGCTATTTTAATTTTTTTTTGATTATATATAAAATACATAGGTTGTTAAGGTTTATTTTATCTTTTTCAGTCAAGAAAGCATTATTGGAATTTTGCAATGCAGATGGATGACAATTAAATATATAACAAAGCAAACAATTATATTAAACATAATTAGGCATGGCCTCCACATATGTGGTCCACCACTGTATAGCCATTCAACAAAGGAGGTTTTTAAAAAATCTTATCAGCTATATTAGTTATCATCATGCTGCCATAGGTATGCAAAGTTCATGCAAACTTGTATTCGGTTAAAATAATTCCTAAGATGCATACTTTTAATTTAATACTGTTTAATAAAATGCACCAAATGGGCAACGGGAAATTCATGATTTTTTTGGCAGAAATGGTTTCATAGCCAAACCCGTTTCGTAACAACACTATAATTATACATACATACATACATCAAAAATGCCAATACTAAGTAAATAAGTAATTCCAGAAACCATGTCAAGTAGTTGGGGAGAGGAAAAAGTTATAATTATTGAATATAAGGAAGATAATTTACGATTAGGAATTTCCTTAAAAAAATTCACTACCTGGTCATTAAAACGAACAGCAGTTTTCTCTGCGTGCAAACAATCCGATAATAGTATCCTACTCAAAGTTTGCTTGTAATAATGCACAAGCAGCTTACTGTAAATAAATTGGAACTCAAATATGTTGCATGACTTTTTTATAATTACATAGCTCGTGCAAAACATTCAGCAACTTTAAAATCATCTTTACTCGCAATATGTAACATAATACACAAACATATACGTCGTACTCATGCTTTGAGCAGCATCATTTTTTGTCAGATACTTATTTTGCAATGTTATACAAACACAGTTTGACTGAGCCTTTCAATTCTACAAAACATTATTAGATTGATCTGGAATATGTAAATGGGGTCAAGGTTTTGGTAATTGGTGCGGAAAAAGTGCTTCATTAAAAACCCGTTGCCGTCTACTCAAGTAGAAGGAAAAGATGTTTTTACATACAACATGCATATTTTGTACATCGAATTGTTCACTAGTCATCACGATTTTCCTTTGCGTACATGTCTCTTTTCAAAGCTGGTCATCTATTGGTGAAATCTTTTATTCTTTTTTGGAATTACATGAAAAGTGTTAAATATTTGTAAAAATATTTAAATAGGTTTTATTGATAATCATTTCATCATGGTAATGTTTCTTTACCGCAAGTTACTTACTCACTATGTAAAAACGTTTAGAAAGGATTTAGGTCAAAAACTAAATCCTAGAAGTTGCATTCTAATTGACGATTTTCGACGTGCCAACAATATGTCTTTATTGAGTTCATTCAAACTTGAGAAGCCTATGACATTGGATCACATCACAAATTTCTTTGACAAAAATGTCCTACAAGCTCAACTTCAATCTCAAATTCGTTATCCGGAATTCAAACAGTATCCAGCTAATATTGGTGGCTACTTGTTTTGGAAAAATGATCAAAATTTCAACATACAAAACCATATTCGTGAGTTGGAGAATGATAATCAAAGTGATGATGATTTGGCGAATCTTTGTGAACTTCACCAGAAAATATTGCATCAACCATGGAAAGAGAATCAGAGCCCTTGGGAACTCATTTTGGTAAATGATAAGAGGAAGAACAAGCCCCAAAATACATCAAGCACCTACCTATTTCTCAGATCACATCATTGTTTAGCTGACGGGATTTCCCTTACCAAACTGACAGTGGAATGTCTTGGACAAAAGAAGCTGACTATCAACAAAGCAAATTATAATAAAAAAAGTGTTTGGAATGCAGCATTAAAGTATTTACACCTTCCAAAGCACTACATAAAAACGGCTATCCAATTTAAACAGATAGCTGAGGATGGAAAGAACCATCCATGGAACATTTTAAATCAACGGGACTCTTTAATCAATTCAAAACAATTTGTGGGCATCAGTCCTCACATATCCATGTCAAAATTGAGAACTATGGCAAGGAAGAACAACGTACATCCCTCATCTGTTGTATTGTCTATCATTGGTGGGGCAGTATCGAATTTGTATGGTGACTCGTTAAAATATGAAACTTTTCCCTTTATGATTCCGCTGCCAAAGCCGAACCATCCTCCAACACTTACTAATCATTTTTACGGGGGTGTTGTGAACCTTCCTATGAAAGATGTTTCTCCAAAGATGCGACTGAAAAGATGTAATGAAGAATTTGGAAAAATGAAGAAAACTGAATTCCCAAAGTGTTTGGACGCATACTTCGATCAAGTAGGAAAATTGCCAAATAGACTACCACGGAAAGTGATTGACTCCAACCCTGGTTTTGTTTCTATACTTACCAATTTGTCGGTCGATGAAGAGGGGTTTGCTGTTGATGGAAACCAGTGCACTAATATATCAGCCACTATGGGAGTCAATTTTGGATCAGTGGGTATGCTTTAATGACAAAATTTAGTTTTCAAGTTTTCAACTCAATATTTTATTAAATTGAATATATATTTTTGGTTGTTTTAGGCGTTGTAATTTTGGCTATTGGCTACATGGATACATTGCAAGTATCCGTTGTTGCCAGCAGTTTAGCTATGAAGGAAAACCAAGTGCAGACACTTGCCATGGAGATGAAGAACCAATTTGAGGAGTTGTGTGCTGAAAATTGTACATAGAATCAAGAATGCGAATTATTATGCAAAATAAAACAGAGATTACAGTTTTAGGTACATATATGAATAGTTTTCAAGATAGCATTAAAATACGCTAAATGTGATAACAAAAATTAGTATGATGCAACCACAGATCTATATAGATTGTAGGTCGAGGCGAAAAAGTGTGACGAAAAGAATTTCGGACTGATAACTTTATATCCTTGACCACTATTAAAAGCATGGTTATTTTGCAAACTACATGCACCGTAGTCTCGGAAGCATGTCATACTGCTTCTGACACTGGATCAACTGGATGCCTTGGGTTTTGCTTACAAACAGTCTGATTTTCTTAAACTTAAGCAAACTTACTTATCGATTGAACCGTTTGTTTTAAGCATACAGGATAGTTCTTAGAACTTAGAAAATGAATATTATGTGAGTTCCCAATTCATACGATATTTACGTAACTCCCACGGGTCATCATATTTCAACTATCCGAAGCACAAATAAACGGTAGTCAGGAAACAAAGTTATCAGTCATAAATCGATTTCGTCACACGGATCTCCCCATCTCTTCAATGGTGACCTACCTTCTAGGTTATATATGTATTTCTATGGATGCAACTTCAACGAAATTTGTCTAATATGTTTGGGTTCTTGCGTTTCTTTTAAATTATAATTTTTAACGAGAAATTAATTTGAATAAACAATTTGCTGACTTAAATTTTAATTTTACATTCATTCATCATTTTACATATTATCCGTGTGTAAGGAGATATAAGATATATTTCCATATTTCCTGTGGTAAATGAAAATGTGCTTCATTGGCAAATAATCTTACGTTTTGATCATAAACGTTGGTTCATTTTCATGGTTCGGTTCTCGAATGTTTTAGTTGACTTGCAATTTCATGTGGCATGTTAAATGAAATTCTAAGATGAGTTATTTCCGTAATTTTAAGGCTTTGCGGATTCTTCAAATGATTGTTTTATAGACTGGGCTGAGGCTATCACATCGATCCATTGATCTGTTACCAGAACTTTGCATACGTTCTTGCGTTTTTCAATTTGACCAAAGCATCTGTCACATGGTAAGACGCTGTGTCCTGTAACCAAAAATTTCTGATCCACTGTTGTAAAAAGCCGTTGTTTTAAGAGAATAAAAAGAGTGCAAACAAGTGGCCAATTGTTGGTCTGGCCTCTGCATCTGTCTGACCACAGGACTAGAGTACGTTCTTCATTATCCCCTTTCACTTCAGTCCAAACGTACATGCTTGTTGAATCTATTGCCCCCTCATAGACACAGTAGTTGTAGGATGAAAATTGTCTCAAATAAAAAATGCCAATGTGTGTGTAAGTTGAGGTGAATAGAGTAATATTTTAGCCCATTTTAATTAATTAATATTTGTTAAATTTAGTTAGTACATTATCTATTTCTTATGGTGTCACTGTTGGAAGAACAATGTGCTCTTATGTTACATGAAACGGAAATGACACTTGAATAAAGAATCTTATCTTATCTTATGGTAATTTGATAAAGATGTTCACAAACCACGTAAAATCAAGGATGATGATGATATGTAATTAACATAAAAACTAGTTTTGTTTTGCAAGAGAGATTTTGTTATCTGGTTTTACCTTAACGTACAGCAATTTAAACGCATTGAAATTTGAACTTTATGAATTAAACTTCGTGTAACAGGAAACTATGGTTGGGGTGTTTAACAAATAAAGTGATTGAGTTTGTGTACGAGCATAAAATAAAAAATGTATACTCCTACAATTTTTTTAAAGGAAAGTGATAAGAGATCACAAATTTTTTAGTAGTAATGATCGATCAGAATGATAGTGGGTTTGTAACCCTAAATTGTTCCTCCTTTAGTTCTATGTATAATACACAGAACGCTGCGTAGCAAGTTCATTGGCACTACATCTATGCAGCTCATGCTTGATTAACTATCTTTTATCTATTTACAATTTGGTTATTTCGCCCAGCCCATACCTATTTACTGCATGTACATAATTATTACGCAGCTGAATTGTATCAAGCAAAGTAATGGTTCACTAAGTTTGTCTGTCCGTCCGTCTGTCAGTCTGTACGAATTTTCCTGGCCACATGCATTGATCGATTTGGCTCCAATTTGGAACACAGGTAGTATTCCGCAAGAGGACTTCTGCTAATAATTTTCAGACACATTGGTCAAACGGTTCGAAAGTTCACAAAGTCATCGATTTGACTGAAATTCAGCTACGTTTCTAGACCTGCTTACGAGCAATTTATTTATTAAATAGCTGCTATTAGTGCTTTTCAACTTGTGATTTGGTCAAATGACCATCAACAAATTATACCACCTTGCCTCTCGTATCGCATACTTCCATTTCTTGAAACTAAACTCAATCAATTTTTATGTATTATTAAAGCTATTTTTGTGAGTAATGCTGTTATGTTATATAAGCTTTACGTAGTTACCCTATTTTGGTTTAATCAACATTTCAAGCTAGTATTAAAATGAAGTTTTTAGATGTTAACATTGCTTCGTTTCTTTTCGCCCCATTTTTTTCATTTTTATCCTTCATTTAAAATGGGTTTTAACACAAGTTGACCACGATAACCCTTATCGTCACATTGTAAATTTGGATTCTGCCAGGGGTAACGTGGTGTTAGATTGGTTAGTTGACTTTGAGGGAACTCTTGTCCACTCCGGACCGGTGTCTCTCCAAGCTGACGATTGTGTAAAACATTTGGCTACAGTATTCACACTTCTTGTTCTTGCTCCTTTTGGAATTATGGTTTATGAATGCATGTTGGGTTAAACCACCCGAGCTAGAAAATGAGCCGGGAAAAATAAGGCTTTTCCTCCATAGGCAATAAAAGGGACGACTGTCACTGTGGAACGTTAACTCACTTGCTTTTGGGATTTGAATTTTTTGTTGCAAATAGTGCAACTATATGGCCTTTCCCTTTATTGGTCAGCAGAAACTTTAAGGTTTCCACCGTGCTAGAGGTGGTTCTATGAGGAGTCTCAATGGTACCCAGCCTCACCATGGAGTCATTTTGTAACATTTTGTAGAGTCTAGACGTTTCCGGAATGGAGTCGATACCTTCACAGTAGGATCTCCAGGATTCCCTCCTTGCCTTCCAGACATTCCTGGTGTAGGCCCGTCTGACGACTCGGAGACTTGGAATACCTTTCACGCATAATGAATCACGTGTATGATGTATTTCTACACGAACCCCCTTTTTAAACCCCTAGCTTTAGCTAGGGTAATAATCGTATGCATAGAATGAGAAACAACAACAGCTTTTGTAAATTAATCAACCCGACAATTCAAGATATAATGACGTACCTTTAAAACGCATCGATACACATTTAAACACTTTAATAAACCGCCTGTAATCCGTCCTGTGGAATTTTATTGTTACTTTAATACGGTCAAAGGTCACATTGTTACTTACGAATTTGGGAGTCCCATGTATGATCTTTTCTTTCCAGTAGCTTCATTGTAATGTATCACAACCCATACCTTTACCCATAACGAAAGTCCATAAACCAACTAATGTACAAATTAGTTAGAATCCCAAAATGTTAATTTTTAAGATTTTAAAAAAAATGTGAACCAATTTCAAAGTTTATGATTTGTATATGTTATGATGAATGCGTCAAATACAACGCAGAGAGCTAGACAATAAATATTATCAAAATGACCTTTCAAACCGTTGAATTTCAATATAACCTGTACGTTACTATTAAAAAAATGGCTGACCTTGACCCAGTCTCTATGAATCGATTAGGGAAAACAGAATTTAAAAAAGTTAAGCCATCTTTGAGTTATTAGTTGAGTTCTATTTTCTACATTAATGAGGTCAAAGGTCACTCTGGGGTTATCTGAGAAATTTGGGCGTAATACAAATGAGCTACTCTTCACAGTAGCTTGATTTTGATGTGTGACAACCTATACCTTAGTGTTGAAACTAGAATACTAGGTTCTTAACTTTATAAGGATCAAAGACACACCAGGAGTTAACAACTTTATCAGCAACTATTATTAACAATTTGACGATATTCACAAGCTATTACTGATAACTGATAGGACTTGAGAAAATGACTGACTTTCTATTTTTTGAATGATTTGAACTTTCTACTAATCTACTGACGAACAACAAGACAACAACTGCTCGACTACTTGGACTACTTACTTTTTCCTGTGCTCTTCTTCACTCTGACTTGCTTTCAACACATAAAAACGCAGATTACCCCAAACAAACTAAATGTTTTTACAAACCATGACAGCCAATATTAATGCACTTCACATTTTCTTTACTTAGTAATTTGACCCAGTAGGTACCCTGAACTGATTCCTTTTGACCTAATATAGTGATTATTGTAAAGTATAATTTAAAAAAGTCAAACTGTTTTTGAGTTATCGTGCTCCCAGACAGAAAGAGGACATCCTGAGTCTTTTCATTATAAAGGTACATAATAAATCTAGTGCTTCAGTAGGGATAAGTTTTAAAAATTAGTACTTTATTATAGAAGTTTTTATCTCAAAAGAGAACTGTAGTTTGTAGTCTTCTACATGTCTTGTGATATATTTTAACAAACATTTTTAATCATTTGAAGAATGCATTGATTGTAGGGGTTATACAGATACCGGTGGTCGTCCCTTTCGGAAATCGGAAAGCTGTCAGTTGCAAAAATACAAGGTTTCTCGGCGTTGTCCAACTCAAAAACTGATGAAAGGTTTTCAGATGTTGGATTCCAATGTGCTCCTTTGAATGCGCAGAGACAGTACTTTGCTCCCTTTAATTTAGCAGCCTGAATTTCTTTCCGCGTGAGCATTTTCTCGACTTCATTTGGAGATTTGTAAATAAAAACTAATAAAATGGGCTGAAACATTGGATCCCTTGCTTCTATGTAGTTATTAGCCAGCTTTATTGCTTTGTGTATTTAAAATGAACTGTTATATCTAGACGGAAGATGAAGGTTAGATACACTTTGACGGTTCACGGGGAAAGTCCAGTTCTTCCAAACATGCCATTCAATATTGGGAGAAAACGATACTAGACTAACTGCATTTCGATATTGAACAATCCGTTGAATAAACCGATTTATAGTATCTGAGAGCGACACAAAACGGTGGTACGGGAAATGAGTTCCATGGTCTGCCAGAATTATGAAGTACTTTGAGAAGCAACGACTCTCATCTGAAAGTGTTAAAAATTAGAACGCTATTATCCACAGAAATACTTTCTACTATTGTGTTATGATGCTGAGCGTAAAAATTATTTACATGTCTATTGTAGTATATAGTATAAATGGTGTATTAACAAAGCAAAGACTCAAGATTGTTCTTGCCTTATTCTCTACTATTCTACTATGTGAGAAACGTTGCATTTAAAATCAAACTGTTACTTAGCTAGCGTTCGAATATTTAGTTGTTATAAAGTATAGAGAGTTTATTCTATGTTCAAATTAACTGCATGCTGTGCACTATGGACCGAACATGTATATTGTATGAACTATGACCTGTGCTGCTCCCAAACGGGGCCTCAATTTTGGTGACGCTAATGTATTTTTAAAACTGAGTTGAGTTTTTTCGCACATTTAAGGCATGGCTAGGCTCAAATAAGAATTATTTGATTGTTATTAAGCATATGGGTGTAAGAAAAACAGTTTATTTATTTGTCTATTTTGGTGACCAAACTACCAAAAACGTCGGCCTAAAATTGAGACCCCGTTTGGGGACAGCACAGGTCATATTTCAAAAATCTAAAAGAAGCCCCTATTGCCAAATGCGTTTGCCTACAAAACACAAAAAGAATCAAGTCAATACATTAAACCGTTTTTACACAAAATACGGACCAGATCACTAAATTTTAATACACAATTGGATTCATAGTAGCTAATGGTGATGGACTCCAGACTAACAGGTTATGTCACTTACGGAGATTGTCTTATAAATCCATTGGGAAAAGTTGTTACGCTAGTGTTAAGACACTGCAACGGTTACCCACTCAGAGCAATGACTTCACTCTTAGAAAAGATGCGAATAAACCTAGTAACACAGGAGTGTAACGAACTAGCAATTTAGGGTTTATAAAAGAAAACCGATGACATTTGACACTTCAGATATCATCCAAGATAAGCGCCCGTGTCATGGTTGTTGGTGTTCTCCAATATTGTGATGAGATGCCGTATTTGAAATGAAATGCATAGCAAGAAATTTCCGACTTAAAGTGCATACGATATATTTACGCTTGAAAAAGAAAAGGTTATCGAGACATTTGGCCCTGATGATAACATCGGACAGACGTGAGTATTGTACCGTTGGTATTAGTGTTTCCAATGAGACGACCGACATATAAGAATTTCATGACGGGACAACTATGGCGAATTTGAGAAGACCATGGTATTCTCGGGTCCCAGATAAATAAATACAAAATAAATTCAGAACAATGTTTGGTGTTGGTTGAATTTCTAATCAATATTATATACACTTTACTGGTTTGGTGTTGAATGAATGAATGTTGAATGAAAAACGAGTAGTACATTACGAAGCATTTGAAGCTGTCGAAATTGTAATGCCACACGGACGCAAAAAGCGACGAACAGCTCCAGCATGGCAGTATTTTTCGTTGGAGGAGGAGCGCTGGATTGCGATGTAATCTCTGCATGGAGAATGTGAAATGTACTGGAGGATGCACAAGCGGTCTGATTAGACATTTAGACTCCAAGCACAAGATCCATGTGAATGATAAAGAAAAGGGTAATAAGCAGAAAAACTTTCAGCCCTGTCACTTTAAACCCAAATAAAAAAATTAAATTAGATCCACCATTCTTTAGTTGTAGCTCAGAATCCGGACTTCACCGATCCTGATAGGCTCATTTCAAAATTGGTGAGGATGGTGTCACCTTTAACGTTCTCGCCACATCACAAGGGATCCGTCAAATGTTTGAGGTTACTACAGGAAAACGCATGCCGTCATCTCCAACCACAATACGAGACACCATGCTTGGTTTTTATGATCAATCTAAATCTAAAATGATTCAAGAATTTTCGGTAATGAAAGCAGAAGGGAAAAAAATTAGTTTGACATTAGACGAATGGACGTCCGCGGCGAACAGAAGATACATGAATTTGAATGTTCATGGTTTTGGAGAGTTTTGGAATTTAGGCCTTGCCAGAATTAAAGGGACATTTACTTCAGAAGCTTGTCTTGAACTTGTTCAGATTAAATTATTAGAATTCGAACTAAGTATGTTCGATGTTATGGGAATTTGTACGGACGGTGCCGCTGTAATGAAACGCTTTGGTCGGCTGACTGAAAGAAATCATCAAATTTGCTTGGCTCATGGTATTCACTTGGCAGTAGTTGGAGTCCTCTATGAAACAAAAAAATCTATGTCTACGGCTGCTGTAAGGTTCATTTCCGGTGACGAAGAAGACGATTTGAATAGTTCACTTCCTCTATTCGACGATGATGAAGATGAAGAACTTGAACTACAACATAATATTGGCAGTCTCATAGAAAAGGTTCGAAAAATAGTGCGAACGTTCCGAAAGTCTCCACTCAAAATGGAAATACTAGTAAAGCATTCGGGGTCCGATACGCCATTGATTCTTTATACCAAAACCCGCTGGAACAGTTTATCTGATATGCTGGATATGCTGCAAAGCTACTCTTCATAGCTTCGCAGTCTAGACATTTCAGCAATAGTTCAGCCAAAGCATCAGTTTCTTATTTTTATGGCATGGCTTGCAATCTACTCTTGTTGAGTTTAATCGTTCAACCGTGGTCTAGACAGTTCAGCAATAGTTCAGACAAAGCATCGGTTTCTTGTATTTATGACATGGCTTGCAATCTACTCTTGTTGATTTAAATCGTTTAACCGTGGTCTACACATCACGTCAGTACACACTAAAAAAATAGTTACTCTATATTGAGTAAAATATTACTTCATATAGGGCGTAGATTGCTTCGACGCTATATAAAGTAACTGAGGGTGAAGTAGCAACAAAGTAACACGTTTTACCCCGTGAGTTTACTCCTAAAAATCTCGTTACCTGCTTGTTACGTTATACAGGGTAAATTTCTGCATTGTGTGATGACGTCACTATACTTTACTTTATATGAAGTAACCTAAATTCAGTGCATAACAACCATGCATTTTGTGACAAGTAACCCCAATTTATTCAAGCAAATCGCGGAAACAGCCAATTCGCTATCTAAAAACCGATGTAAATACAAAAATGACAAAAAATGCATATTACAATATATTAATAATATTTACAACGTACAACTAATTAACACTAATGAACATTAGCTATAAAGCTTACAAACAACAAAATAGTTAACAGAAAGGTTTAAGCCATAGCATCAGCGTCAGAAAAATCATAATGGGAGTTCGTAACATCTAACTTCCGTTTTTAATTCACTCCACTTTCTTCAGCGTAGTCCAAAAGGAGTTTCGATAACTTGGGCCAACGCTGGTAAAGAATTAAAGCCACAGAAGGATGCCTGGTATTGAAATCCTGCGTAATCTGGAAATATAAAATGAGTAGTTTGATTAAAATCATTCTGAGTTCTGTTTCCATTTAATATCATGCGTATTTCAAACCCTTACCATGTTTTCAGTGTCAACCAGCCTTGGCATTATCTTCATGGCCTTTTGTATTCCGTCAAACTCGTCCAAACGATAACCCCTTAGGACCTTCTGGCGAATACAGTAGGTTTCATTGTTGAAACCACTTCCGACCCTACATTTTGCCTTAAAAATTCCAACTTTGACTCATCCGGGGTTGGTTCATCTAATCAATTCAAGTATAAATTATAATTAAAAAATACTACTAAGCCATAATAACACGCACGTATTCAAAGAAAGAAAGTTACAACACTTACTTCCATCCTCCTCTGAAATCCAGTTAAACTCCTCCATCTGAACCATCGCAGTTATCCGGGATACTCAGTCGTTTACTCAACTTTTTTCTCTGGTTCTTTAACCGATCTTCTAAAAACCCAGTTGCGCTGGAAGAACCCCATTTGCCATCCGAACTCGTTTCTGCGCTGATATCCGAGCTTTGGATACACACGTAAACCGAAAAACGTTTTAATTTTGATGTGGCATTCCACACTAAGGCACGATGTCCAACGGCAGCAATAACTGTTGATAAATCGTCCTTTTGAAGTGCTTCCAAACAATCATCTGTGATTTCGTTATTGGAACAAAACAAGATTTAATATTATGGATGAAATTAAATATCTTCGCATTTACTTCTAATACAACATAATGTTGTAACATAAACTCACCTTCGAAAGCCTTGAGATACTGCCTAATTCCCAGCTCTTGTAAATTTTCTTGATCTCAGTCATCTGGTTATTGGCACCTTCCGTTTTAATTAGGAGCCTTACGAGTGTTATTGAACAACGTATTCCAAATTATGTGTTAACCTTTATTACTACAAAAACTTTAAGCATTTCCCAAACTCCTAAAACTGTTTCAAATTTACCAACAGACATTAACTGATGATATATGATTATGCACATTGTATCCGTGATCTGGATAAATAGTATGCTTATGGGATTGTGAACATGCAGAAGCAAATATATTCAAACACTCCGCACAGGGTAGACATACCGAATGCAAAGTAAATCTAACTTCATTTAGGGTGCTGTGGTGTAAAAGGTGTTACTTTCGTTCATTTAGAGTAAAATTCACGCATACTCGTAATAACGTGTAGCGTTTTACTTTAATCAGAGTTCGTTTTACTTCATACAGCGTACGAATCCAATTTACTTCGTGAAACCAAGCAAGTATTTTTTAGTGTGTAGTTCAGCCAATGCATCAGTTTCTTGTTTTTACGTGTTGATTTTAATCGTATAACCGTGGTCTGGACATTTCGGAAATAGTTCACCCAGAGCAGCAGTTTCTTATCTTTACGACATTGTTTGCAATCTACTCTTGTTGATTTTAATTGTTTAACCGTGATCTACACATCATGTAAGGTTTTCAGCCAATGCATCAGTTTCTAATCTTTACGATTAAAGGCAGCAAGAATGGATTGCAAACCACGTAGTCTAGTCAAGCAACGTTATGTTTAGAATGCCGTTAATTGATTAAAAGATGTAGAGCGAACGAAATCAAATGTTGTCTAGACATGAAACTGACACTTTGGCTGAACTACTGACGTAATGTCTAGACAGGCATTAAACGATTGAAAGCTAGACAGTGATATGGTTACAAAGTACTTGAATGCCATAGGCGATTTTTTCGGGTACAACGTAGGTCTAACCATAGTGTGTTGAAACAACTCCAGTTCTCATGTATTACCGCCAATGATACAACCTTAGCTTTGGCCGTGTCAATTCCTTGATTAATATTTTTTTTAAATATTCAGTTATTGCGTGTAAATATAAAAGGGTACAATTCGGATCCTGACAGATACAAAGTACCCAAAATAGGCATATTAACGGGTTACCTCCAGTCGAGACCGTTCCTGTAACAACCAAATTTTTTGTACGCATAACATCATTTCTTAATTTGGTTTACATATTTTATGTTAAACGCAGCCTGCCCATTGCTTGAGTAGTAGATGGATTACCCTAAAAATTGTTTTCGTGCTTATAACATATATAGAATATCTTTGAACAAATTGATTTACTATACTGTGGCTATGTTTATGTTAATGAAGTTAATCGTGCCAAGCTTTAAACAACGACAATTTACCATCCGGTATTAGGTAAAGGTAAGAAGGTATTTTTGTTTACCTTCAGGTAACAGGTAAAAAGGTATTTCTGTTTACCTTCAGGTAACAGGTAAAGGTAATATCTGTTACCTGTACCATATTACCTTAATACCTGCAAAGTACCTCGGTATCTCATCTCTGACGATGACTAACAGAGAAATATTTTATACTGACATCAGCAGTTTACATTTCACTGCATGCGTTGTGGATAAAAATAGAAATTGATACATCTAGTGAGAAGCATATGGTATGTTTTGAGGTTTGGCGCCGGTGTGCTGCTACACAAACGCTACAAGTAGAAGGCTAGTCGAATGAAATCCATTGACCATTTTGAACGTTGGATTCACTTAATTCTACAAGTATTCTACATGAGTGCTACTTGTCGCAGTTTTGTATGAACTTGATTATGAGCGACGCGTAGTGATCGAGTAGCATTATTTCAGTACACGACAAGTCGAATAAAAATGACATCACATGTAAGTAAAATCGTAGTAGACAGCTAGCATCGACGTAGCACCAAGAATATCGCTCGGGATAGAAATATAGAGACAGTTGGAGATATTTGGAAAACCATAACCGTTTTTTACTTTGATCCAGCTACGAATAGTTAAAAATTGATCTCTTATCGTAGAAAACAAATTTAGCAAAAAGTACAAGGCGTGAAAGCGTGCTACTATTTAGCCACAAGTCAAAATTTTGAATAAAATAGCATGCCTGTCACTAATTAAAACGCTGTCGTCTTTTTTAGTGCATGGATTACAAATTCCCACATAATTTCTAGTAATGGGTGTCGAATATCTTAAATATTAATTTTACACAAATCGGCTCATTTGTAATCACGCAAGCAAGCTCAAATATTAATTTTTACGCATATTGTACACACGCGTTTGGTCCAGCCATATGATTTCTAGTGTAGGGAAATGGGATACCCAGATACGTGTAGCTATCAACAATGTCAATGGAACCGTCTGGCCTTTCCAAATATTACGAATTTCGTTGCGAAACAGATTTTGTAATTTTGAAGCTGGAAGTAGTTTCCATCCCAACTCTGATAATGGTGATTGCGGCCTATATAAACTTTTAATCACATTTATAATTTTGGGCTCATTTATTTTTTCGGCAGTTTTTTTCAGAGAAATTTGTGTTCCACTGAATCAAAAGCCTGACTAAGATCCACAAAAAGACACTACAGCTTTCTCTTACGAAATCTTTGTTGATTTTGTATTAGGCTGTTAGAATAAAGGCTTGCTGCACACACCCTGTACCCTTTTTAAACCCTGCTTGGAATTCCAATATTTTGGCATTTTTTGTGCTCCATGTGTCAAGGCGTTGGACCGCGATTGATTAATTCGGAGTAATTTTGTTAATGTGTTTAGGAGTGGAATAGGTCTGCAGTTTGATGGTAGATTGATGTCCCCCTTTTTAAAGATAGGCACTGTGGTGATTTCACTCCATGAGATTGGCATTTCTGTTGGGTTGTTAAACCTATTTTTGAAAAAGTTAAGCAGGTCTCTTTTTATTTCGGTGGTAAGGTTTTTCCATATCTCGTTCGTCACTCCATATCTTTACCATTGGATATATTTTTAATCGCCAAACAGAGCTCGAACATCGTTATTTCCCCATCCAGCAAAGCTTCCATCTTTTCATGTTTCATCTGGTTATCTCATCGGGAATGATGTTGACGTCAATTGTGGTGGCATCGATAAAAACATTACTAAAGTGAGCCTTCCAGGCGTCTAAGTCGATGTTAGCATATTTTAATTGTTTCTATCATGATCTTTTCTATATGCCCAGGCCAAATGTGGCATATGTCAAAGAACTTATTGCTTACTCTTACTTCAGTTTTGAGTCCGCCTGATTTGGCAGCTTATTATTTGGCATAACACGTTTAGGTTGCGGGAGGGAATTGTTTCTGTGTTTATTGAGTTGTAGTAGCAAGGCTTATCGCTTGTCCGGCTCCTAGTTTATTTTCTTGCGGTATGTTGAGACGAGCTGGGGTTTGTTGCGCTTCATTTCTAAAATGATCCTGCTGTGATGTGAGAACTCATTGTTGGATACTTTAAATACAGGGTCACATTGGAAGCGGTTGTTTATAAAACACAAATCAGCGACACTACTGCCATTTTTGTTGCAGAATGTAAAGTGACCCTCACTTACACCATCAACAACTCCGTTGCATATAAGATAATTCTCAATTTCAGCTAATAGTTTTTTACCCCGGGTATTTACGCCGGTATCTTTATCATGACTGTACGCTGTTTCCAAATTCGTATATTGTGGTATACAGTATTCTGTGTAGGCACTTTTATATAAACGAAATTCTGGGTATTTAAAAGTGGGGATTGTAAGGTATGTCAAACTATTTAAAGCATGACAAACCGGAAAAGGACACAACTTTGTGTTGCTAAACATCAGCTATCATAAAAATCACTAAGCATAGTTTAAAGCGGCCACACAGAATACTTTATACCACAATATACCGCTTTGGGAACAGCGTGTGACTGGACGAATATTACACAACTGGAAACAATCTATTACATGCAATGTTTTTTAAGTATATACGAAGGCATTTTTATGCAGTTCATGAGTGTAAGAAAAAGTAGTTTTTTCCATCACTTCTCACTGCAATGAGATTAAAAATGATATTCCTTTGAAAAATTAATGAACAGGTTAAAATTTTCACAAAACAAGTGTTCATTTAATACACTTTGTATCTCTCGTTTGTTGCAGGTTGAACGTCTGTGATAAGACATGAGACCCATCTCGGTTTTTTCTGTGTGGGCAGTTTCTGCACTCCTTTTTTAATGGGAACAGACATCCTTCCCGTTAAAGGCATTCATTTGATTTATTTCCACTGCTATTACCATGAAATTTATGATCACCGTTTAATTTTTTTATGTGAATGTTTATTAGGATTAATTTGCTTTGAATGTACGAAACCAGCCAATGAGATAATAAAGCATACATGTGACGAGCACTATACTGGGCAAATTCATCAAATGCAATGAACCTTGATATGCTTGTTTATACGCATTTTTTTATGGTAAAAATGGAAAAAAACTTATGTATTGTGATTTGGTACAAAAGTATGAACCATATTTTGGAGATCTATGCCCAATATATGGCTTCGACAGGGATTTAAATATCAAACACGACGACGACGCAGAATTTTACGTAAGTGTTTAAGTACAAGTTTACAAAATTTAAATTACATGAATCAGCAGGTATAGATGAGTTTCTTCGTAGTAGTCATTTCGACGTCGGGTAAGTTTACGTGCTGAAAACGATATTGGAATCAATTTGTTGTAAAGAAAAAGCTTTTCAATTTATAAATGTATTAGTTGTGACAATATAGTTTTTATACTCAAAACAATGTTAGAATAAAATTTTTAATAAAAATAGTCGATGAAATCCTTACCACCGTATTGACAAAGATGTAGTCTAAAACATTTCAATATGGCTCCATTTAAATAAGATTCAAGACTTTGATTTCACAGCACACTGAAATTATCAATTGTCAGGAAATTTACATTTAACGCAGTGTTCAGTTGAAAACTCTCCGTTGCTAGTTCACTAATACTATAGCGGGTATAAAGGGTTACTAACAAGTAAAACGGGTATAAAGATTTAACCAATGCTTATATATGTGTCACTTTCAGGAAAAAGGCACCATTGATGTTTTCGCTTTAGCGTGTATTTAACGTTATAAAGCGAAAACATCAATGGTACCTTTTTCCTGAAAATGAGACATATGTAGACTTAAAAAACATTTCGTACCTGAAGGAGAATAAAAGTTAACTCATACTTGGCAATACTAATAAGAAAAGCAATATTAAGTTTAGGACCATAGACTTGACTGGGCCAATATCGAACGACTCGGCGACTGTGTCGTGCAACAATTAACTTCTAAAGTGCAATCGTGCAACAAATATTACATTTATCACTTATCTTTTTGGACATATTTCCATAACCGCGTATTTAATTGAATGATAAAAACTAAAAATTGAAATTTTGAATTTGCAGGCCCCTATTTGTGGCTGCCTATATGACTTTTGCAACTTTCAACTATGTAACAATTGCTCAGCTCCACCACCACCAGGTGAGCTTTATGGAAATTTCCACACCTAATTGTTTTTCGACATCTCCCGTCTTTGGTCCCCAAGAATGCTCCGTGTAATTGTAGGAGACGATTTGATTGGTAACGAGACGTCCCAATTATCTGTGCCTTATTTCCAATCCTACTTCGGTATCCAGAATTTACCTTAGGTTATGCTTCTTGATCGAAACCTTTGCCTTTATATAACCTTCTATATAATAGAAATAAAGTGCTTATGCAAAATATCCGGAGTTTGAGTTCTGATATTGACAAAGGACCAACGCAAATAATTTTTCTGTATGTGTTTCTAGATTGCGGACAAATCAGCCACCCAAATCGAATTTCACGTTGTCAATCCTGCACCAAAGCTTACAACTGTGTGTTTGGTAAATCTGGTACTTGCATGACTAAGGAAGATGCCATCAAGGACCGACTAAATTCTAATGATTACTATGAAAATCCTTCGGATTGCATTGAAGGTAAGGCAGTAAATTGAATGAAACTGTCTTATAACAGTTACATAATTTTTTTTGATAAATCATTTCTCACGGAGACACAGCATACCCCTGGAGTATGAAATATCGTATCATAGTATGCCAAGCAACTGCATTGCTTATATATTTTGTACGGCACGGTTCATTTTTATAACCTTTGAGCCAAACATTAAGTTTGATTAACAAGGTATAGATATATCAATCTGTATTCGTTCACCTATTAACCAGCACCACTTGAAAAAGGGGTAGGTTTCTGATTGTCCTGATGGTATCTGACTGTCTGCGGGCGTGGTAGCGGCTACAAGGTTGAAAAATTTCAAAACTACTTTTTGCTACAAGACATATTAGGCCAAGGTATGTCTTGGAATACGAGATGGGGGTTATCAGTTATCGGTGAGCACGTTATATGTCAAGATCAATCATTTTTAGGACATCAAACTATGGGCGGTGATACAAAATGTCTATGCTTATTCCTCTCCGAATACATTTTGTGCTGACCGCACAAAGCTCAAAGCTAATAGCTAAGCGCATCGTCACTTTATCAAATATTGCCAAGTACAAAATTACTCCAGAACATTGACCCAAATTGCTGAGATAAATTTAGCTATGCAAAGTAAAATATTCTGCGGTGACTCCTAAGGTCAAGGTATGGAGTATAGAGTGTTAGACATCAAAATGGAGCCATAATGATATGGACGGGTGTCTACTCAAGGTTTTATGAGGAAGCAGTAGATTAAATACACATTGAGTTTTGATTGGTCAATGGAAGGCAAGTGTTATTAAAATTGATGGGACTGTATCACGTGAGTCTTGTAAGCTTAAATCATCTTCGTAGGAAATGTACATTAATTACATAGTGCATTCACTTGATTATTTTTGTAGTGAAACGAGGGATAAATTTAGCATTAGGCACTTCTTTGCGCTTTTTGATTTATGACCTTCGCAGCCCCCACAATGGGGCCTCAAATATGGTAACCCAACTAAGTAGGTAGAAAAACATTTCTTGGTTAGGTTTATTTCTGCATAGGATGGTCACAAAATGTTTTGGAAACTAATCGCCTAAATAATTACCACTTAAGTTTGAATTAGTTTTTATTTTTAAAAAATGTATGAAAGCTGTAAAAAAAATTCTACTTGGTTGGGTTACCATGTTTCTGGCCGCATTTCTGGGGCTCCGAAAGTCATAAATCAAACATCGCAAGTCCCTGCAGCTGAATTTTTCTGCATTTTTATTAAGAAATAATCCAGTGAATCAACTCAGCCATTTTTGCACCAAACATGGACCAGTAGACCCCTTTTTAGTCGCATTTTGCCCCATAGCACAAAAAGAAACGGAAATCCAAGTTATCAGCATAAAGTTTTATACAGTATCCGATGGTGCATACACTGTGGGGTAAAAAAAATTGAATACTTACTCATGATAATTGATGATATTTTCTTTGCATTAACTTGCAGTTCAGTAACAAAAAAAATATACCACACTATGAATTTATCACTGTCCACCATTACACGGCCACCAAAAATAGTTATTTTAGATTTAGTTCTTTTCGGTTGTACTAACAAGCAGACAAATGTTCGAAACTGATAGTTTTATTTTATGATTCTACGTGTGGCGTGGAGACCTTTTAAATAACTGTTCCTCTAAAATTGAAAATATAAGGTGCATGATAATGAAATTTGACACTGCATTCCCCAACATAGTTTAGCTGCACACATGTGTCTGGTGCCCAAATTTGGTTCCCTGGACACATGTTTCCCGAGGGTGAACTGAGTCCCAAATTTCTTAAGTGTCTGGTGGCCCATAGGTTTAATTTATAATGTGATGCTAGGAGAGGGAGGAGGGACACATCTTAGAATATCAAAGTACAGGTTATGATACATTAAAATGGTCGTATTTACTAAGACTTCTACTAATTCAACCATGCTCTCTTAAAAGTTGTACGATGATAACTTTTTCCTAATTCTCGAGATAGAAGCAGCACCAATAAATTATTTTAAATCATTTTTTATCAACCAATAATTTGGAAAATAGCTTAAGATGTGTAAAACGATGTTGTGATCTGGATATCATTTCGCATATCGATAGCATGCTGCAATCAGTTAAGTATTCTTATTGATGGTACAAACAAAATTAATTATACATTAAAGATAAGATAACATTCCAAAAAGAATGCCGTGCAATAGTGTAATATTTGATACGAAAAAACGTAAAAGCGTGATTATATTTTTATATGGCATTAAAAATACGAATACAAATGTAAAATAGAGTAAGATGTGAAGAAAATTTACTACTATTGAGCAGAGATTGGTAACGTTTTTGAAAAGTTACAGCTACAAGTTAAGTAATTCATAAAATGAACAGGGTTTTATATCTGAAAATTTCAAATAAATCAATATAATAAAATATAGTGCCTTTTAATTTTATTTACAGATTGCAACACTTACAACCTTATAAATCTGCCACAGGAGGAAATTTGTGAACTTTGTATCAACGATAATATGCACCAATGTAAATTTACAAGGAAGGATAAAATGTGCTTGTCCAAATGGGGAGGCTTTGTCCACTACGAGCCTAACCATTGCAAATATGTCAATAAAGGTAGCGCAAAGGTTTTATTAGCTTTACGTACTTCAAGTACATTGCTGAACTCAACAAACTGCATGTTTCTAAATGTATCCTGTCTGGTTAATCTCACACATTACCCCTCAAAACAATTAATCTTAAATGCGCATTTCTTTCATGAAAGCTAACCCTCACAACAGTTTATCTTGAACACAATGTTCCCGTAACTCAGTTTTTCCACAACACGGTTTTACCCAGTACAGTTTCGCATTTAATAGGATCATAGAAAGACTATAATATTATTTCCGCCGCTACATATATATATATATAGATATAAGTGGCTTCCCCAGAATTACGTGGTACGGTTTTTGTTTGGGAAAATTTATAAGAGATTTGAAAGCAATTTTGGACGGATTGAGTAGGTACTTTAGAGGATTGTGAAAGCAATTGTGGACGGATTTAGTAGGTATTTCAAAGGAATTTGAAAGCAATTTTGGAGAGATTTCAGAATAAATTGAGATTTGGCAAGCATGGAAGGGAGGATTACCTTTGTTAACTTATATGCAGTACTGAGTACTGGCACCCACACATAACGTTTATACAAAATGCATACTTTTTTAGTGTTTTAATTGCCATTTAGCAATTGGTGTCACCATGTTAACATGATTAGTGTTATTTCCTATCTTGTCTTTGTCTTCCTCCGATGCTATTCAAACTCTGCTAATGTACTCCTCCAACTTTTGTCAGTTATGGATGCTCTCTGCCATATTAGCTATGCTTTACACAAAACAAAACCTAACTTTTATAACAAATTGGTTTTCGGTAAGCTCAATAGTTATAATTAACTACGAAATACGACTTTAATTGGAGACACAATAACTTTAAATATGATAAGATTTAGGTAAAATATGAACAATTCATGGTAAATTAAGACTTCGTCACTGCAATATAAAGCTGGACAAAAAAGATTATGTATTATATATAAACTGCTGCTGAGCTCTTCAACTACTGACTGTGTCGTGATGACCAGTCCTCCACCACCCTCAAGATCAAGTTGCATTTCTTCTCCGAAATGCGCACCAAAATGGCGCACCAAGCGTCCTCATTTTCTCCCACAATTCAAGTTTTTCGTTGGAAGGAATTGTTAATTGACGGCTTCATGTCAAAATCACGTACTTGACTTTTTGTCCGTTGGGATTTAGCATTACTGGTAAATACAGAATCCCAACGGATAAAAATTCAAGTAAGTGTTTTCAACTCATAACAAAATCTTGTATATAATTTGAGAACGGAGAATTCAAATTATAACTTTCAGATTGAGTGAAAATGTCCTCGTAATACCTAAAATCAGGGTTCTGATTTTTAAACCAAAAACTAGAATTACAACAATAAAATACAGGGCCATACTTTTGTATTGACAGATTGCAACACTTACAACCTTATGAATCTGCCAAAGGAGGAAATCTGTGAACTTCTGTGAAGGAGGAAATCGCCAATCCCTACTGTAAATTTCCGAAGGAGGATAAAACGTGCTTGTCCAAATCCCTCGAGATTATTAATTTTAGCTCGGAGCTCGATGATGATTTTCTGGTGCCGAAACCTGAAATAATCATCTACGGCCCTAACCATTGCAAAAATATCGGTAACCCAAATATTTTAATATTTTTTTGTGCCTTTACTACATTGCTTAATATTTCCAGGCTGGTTCCTCTTTAGACACTTTCGCCTTAATTTCTTTTTTTCCGCATTTAACATTCTACACAGGACAGTTTCACCTTTAATAGGATCATAGTAAGACTATAATGTTATTTGTTGCTTAATATATCTAATTACCGGCCATTCATTCAACAATATCTTTGTATTATTTGGAAACGAGAAAACTGTACCTAAAAAATGTTATTCTACGGTACAGTTTTCTCGTAGTTTTGAAAGTTTTGAAAGCTAATAATGGATAATTTGGGAAGAAAAGGCGATTTTGAATCACTTTAATAGAGCTTTTTCTAAAATTCGACTTATAATTTAAACTATCAGTTTTACTGAAGTCCAATATCACTACAAAACTAGCCGTATAAATTAAGCACACGATCTTGGATTTTGGTTTTGGAGCTAACGCGTTGCCGGGTTATAGTATACAGTGGTGGCGTGAAACCAATTTATTTTCCCCATCTGACTTTAAACACGCTTTAGTCCTTAACAGAAGATTTAGCATGGACGAACAAATTTAACATGGGATTTAGCATAGACGATATATTAGTATTATAAATAGATGCAAGGCTTTCTAGATATGGTTCCTATCACGTTCACTGCAATATGCAATGAGCGTGATGCTAACATGAAATTAAAATAGTAGCAACTAGTGCCGCGTGGCGGTGCACAGCAATAGGTTACCCGTCACTTCAATGTTGCCCGTCATTTCAATATGACCAGCGTTGCTGTTGATAGAGACACGAGTCAGTCAATGTGCCAGGCGAATAAATCTCTTACACAAAAAAGAAGCGCTTTGTCCATCCTTTATTAAGAAACGGCGAATGCTAAATCCCATCTAATAATTTGAGCCTCCAGGCAAAGTAAATCCCATAATAAAAATCGACTAATGGTATATCCATGTAACTTACGTTAGTGTGTTTTGGCTTAGGGCAATATAAACCAATTTCTCTTAATCTAACACTAACCTAACCTAAATTCTAACCTAACCACCAATATATCAAATGCTAATTCAGGTATTGGAAAACCGGATAACACGCAGGCCTTCGGCCTGTTTCGTATTTTCCCCTTGTTTCACGGGATTCAGCATTGGAGAATTTAACTGGGGATTTAGCATGGGCTTTAGCATTGGGAAATTTAACATTTGATTTAGCATGGGATTTAGCATTGGAAAATTTAGCATCGTATTTAGCATTGGGGAATTTAACATCGGATTTAGCATTTTAACCTTATTTAACTTAACCACCTGGTATCTTGTATTAATTTATTATGCAACACATGGTTTAGCATGGGATTTAGTAAAATTAAATTTTTAAGCATGTGATTTAGCATGGGATTTATTGTGGTTCAATTTTGACATTGGATTTGGCATTAGTGAACTAATTTAACATGAGATTTAGCATACACGGAAAAATTAACATGGGATTAACATAGCATAGGCGGAAAATTTATCCGCGGTAATGCTAAATAATTCAGCGGTTTTCAGAGGAAATTATATATTAGTATTATAAACAGTGAAGTTCTTACAGTATTGCATAACCAGTCATTATGCATGAACACTGTAACACGTATGCGTTTTACTGCTAAACGACATCTTAGGTTAAGGCCTTCTCTTGAAATAGGAGAGGGTGCTATCGATAACCAGGTCAAAGGTAAAATATTTTAAATACATTAAAATGGTCCTAGTTGTTTAGATAAAATCAGCTATGCTATTTTAAAAGTTTTCAAATGACCCCAGACTACGACCGTTTAAATATCGAAGTTTCTTAATTTTTATGATAGCAGCCGAACCATTTAAAATTTTCGAATGTTTTTTCACAGGTCCACAATTTGAGGACAAGCATCAAATGGTTTGAGAAATATATGAAATTGGTTATCGGGAACCAGGTCAAAGGTCATGTATAAATATTTTTAATAGTAAAACATAAAGTGTGATATAACAAAATGATAGGTTTACTGAGAGGTTCAGTCATGCTGTTTTAGAATTTTTTCGATGACCAACTACCGTTTAAAGGTCGAAATTTCTTAATTTGTAATCATTCATAATTTTCAAATATAAGTTTAATTTGTACAAGCTGCTGGTTCTTTACGTCTCTCGTTTATTTCTGTAAATTAGGTGGGATAAATGACAATACAGCGAATTAAATATTTGTAGCTATTGAGGGTAAACAGTCTTTAGGGGAACCGGTCCTTAAGTCTACGAACGTGTTGCCTAATAAAAAGCGAATCATTTCCATAAATGGAAGACACGCAGTCGCTTATACCTATCGGGTGACATTATTTAAGCATGAATATAACAAATTTGTCTTCTCTTCGGACTACCCGCAATATAGGCAAAGCGTCTTCTACACCGGATAAGACGGGTAAGCTTTTTGAACCAACTTGTTTCAAACAATTAATTAATTGAACTATATCAACTTGACGTGAAGCGCTAGCTGCAAGTCGCCAATCATTCATCTTTAAAATGGCAAATTAGCGTTCCAACAAGGGGTTCAATTAGGTGGCCTATGGGAGCATTGTGTAGGGTTTCCTTTAAGGAACACGTACTTTGGTCCCTTGACGCATTAAAACACAAATGACGTGTTTTAAACATTAAATTGGCTTGCATATTGGCAATCTTGCATTGCATAAAGTCTCCGTTACTTTGACGCAGACCGGTTTGACTTGCTTGTAATGCCGTATTTTAGAATATGCTGTAATGAGTCATAATACCCTCATACCAACCAGGCCAAGGTGGCACCATGGCAACGGGGTGATATGACGTATTACAGCGTATGCTAAAATACGGCTTTAAGAGCAACTCAAACCGGCCCGCTTTGGTGCATGTCTTTCATGTGATGATGACAATCTTGATTAGTACTAGTCCCTATATTCAATATTTCATTCTAAGCTGAAATGTGAGACTTTGATGTATATTTCTAATTTTTTTTTATTTGTACACCAACATCCATGAATTCAATTCCATTGCTTTCGTTACTCTCTGCTTGCATTTATGGTAAGCTAACCGTTTAGCATTGTAAATAACACTTGCGTGTAAAGCGGATGACACGACCTCCGTTGGCTTTTATTGATATTCATACAAAAAACGCTTTTGTTTTACTGATTTGAACTATAAATTTTCGATTTGCCACCACAACCCACAAAACACCATTCGCTTCTAAAATTGCATTGAAACAGAGTCAATAACTTTTGAAAATGTGACTATTCCTACCTCCAATAGGAGAGGTCACACCATAAAAAATGAATTTTTTGTTGCAATTGTCAATACGCATCGAAGAACGTAATCGTGTACTAAGCATTCCGTTCAAAATCTCAACATTTCATAGAAATTGACAATTTTGTGCAAAATTGATAAACTCGTTTGATCAAGACTGATGCAAAGAGGGTTGTATTTATTGGCTTGATTTTTTTCAAACACTCTTAGTCGTTTCCTAGAGGTTGAACTTCCTTTGGTTTATTAAAGTTTGAAGCTATTTTGTTTATAGAAGCTCTCAAACTGTCCCAGAGGTAACCAACCACAATATTGTTTTTCACAAGCAAATGCAACCCAGTTTATTTTCTCGTGGACCCAAATTTCTCTTAAATTAAGTTTAAGAATTATGTTTTCAGTTTATTTGAGCCTTTAAGTTTTATGAAATTTTGAATTTTTTTGCTGCCACCTGGTGCATTTTTTGGAAATAAAAAAATGGCCACAACCGATATTTCATTCTAAGTAAAAAAAAAAAAAAAAAAGGAGAAAATCGGATGAGTAGTTTCTTTAAATTATGACTTCGAAACCGAATGCTAGTTTTTGAGAGTGAAAGCAGTCTAACTTTTGCTAGTGTATAACGACCCAGCTAAAACTCTGAATTTGTACTTATCTTAAGGCAAGTTATCCGTACAAAAAGTTTCAACAGTTTCTGATACCCAAGTTGGTGAGAAGTTCAAGGTTTAAGGAAGAGTTGCAGATATTTATATGTAGTACGCTATATTTGGAGCATTACAATGCTTTTAAAAGCTGAAAGTTAAGCAGTAAGTTCAACAGTAAAATTTATTTTCGTCCAATAGCCATCATAACGTAGCTGAATCCCATTCAGCTTAGTTCTAACTTTGATATGTTTTATTTAAATGATTGTATTGAGGGAGACAACGAGTGTTTGTTTAATGTAGAACTTATTTATCTCGACGTTTCGTATTTTCCAAAGACCTCGTCAGGAGAATAAAAATTAGCTGTGTTTGTCCATCTTTTTGTCCGTTCGCTCTTTCCCGGCCACTTACAATTTGCACCAAATTAGTCACACAGATACTAACCCGTAAGGACTCCTCTAAAAATACTTTTCAGCCAAATCAGTAAAATGTTTCGAAAAGTTTCGTATCCATTCCCCAGCATTCGAATTAATCACCCAATATTCCATTTCATCCCCAAGTACTCAAATTCATTAGCCAGTATTTCCTTTCATCACCTCTTATTCCTATTCATCTCCCCGTTTTCCAATATATCCATTTGTAGGTATTAGTAACTCCCGTTTAGGCCGTTCTACGTTTCTAGGACTGTTTACAAGCAGTTTATTTGATTCTGTTTAAAACATTTACAGATGATATAAGATAAGATGATAAGATTAACAGATATTAGACATAGGTTCATATGTTAAGTGTAAAAGTCATTTCTATTGCTTATTTGTATACCAAGAAATAATCACTGGCAAATTTTTGGAAGGACGTTTTTGTAGATCCAGAAAGTTATATAGGATACCACCGTATTCACACTAAATGTCGTTTAGTTAGATTAAGTTGAGTTGTAAATGTACCTGCAAATTCACGATTGCAATATTCCTTACAATATAAAAAGCGTATCCTTGAAATCTTGCAGATTGCCAACTTTACGTTACGAATGGTGCACATATGAAAAACTGCGTTTCTTGTACTAGAGAGGATTCTAAATGTACATACTTGTGGAAATTTAAACAATGCTTGCTTGAAGAAACGGCAATTAGGAGGGGCTTTCAGGCTGGCATTGACTTTCACAGAAGGGAAACTGAGTGTTTGAACGGTAAAGTTGTACCCCTATGTAACTACAGTAAATTCATTAGATTTTTACTGGCCACTTTGTTCTTTTAATAATTAACTACTTTTTGTAATCCGTTTACATGTTACGGATGAATTAATTAATATATATATCAGTGTATACTATATGATGTTGATGTTACTAGTCAATGACTAAACACCTCTGCATTCAGAATTTTTTACGAATTATATTAGATTGAAATTAGATATCAATTGTTACTTTTATTTGACCAAATTCAGCTCACTATAATGTAATTGTTTGAACAATGTTTCAGAAATATCATATAACAGTAGTTAGATGAATTTGTAAAGAGTTTATACTATTAGCATTAGCATAGGACCTCTGCTAGTTTCAATACATTTTGTATAAAACTTTGGGACTATATTTAATATTAGCAATTTCAAGTTCGTTTGGCAAATCGATTAAGTTTCTAACACACGATTTACATTGGGCCTAAACTTGAGCAAATTTGTCGCTATATCTAATCATTTATAGGATAATATTGACAATTACATTCTTTGCTTTATTTTGCAGACTGCGGCCTTTTCAACCAGCCAGAGTATTCTCCTCGTGAAAACTGCCGAGGCTGTACCAGTAACCAAAATTGTGTGTTCAAAGTCACTGGTGACAAAATTTGCATTACCAAGAAACAAGCATTGGAGAGTAAACTTACCACTAATGATTACTACCAAGACGCAACGCAGTGCAAATACGGTAATTACCAACAATTTAATATATTAGACTGCCGTATTCCAATTTTATCTAAATTCAAAACTTGGTGTATTCAGTTTTTTGCACGATAGAACTCGACAGATCACCTTTTCATTTAGTCAGAATGTGTTTGCCATTAAGTCTGTACTACCGAAATTCATTGCTGTCAGTGAAATAACAATCACTCAAGGCATTTCCCCGGGATTGACTATAGTTTTGTAAGTTATTGGTGCAATTAAACGTGCTAAATACGTTTAATTGTCACCGTTGAAGATATGTAAGTTAAAATAAATTTGACTGCAATGAAAATTTCAAGTCAACTGAAAGCATGCGTAGAGATGTGTAAGATTTCTAGCCAATTATTGAGCAGTCTCGAAGAACTAAGAATTCGCTGGAATTCGAAAACAGTTTTCCTTGATAATATTTAGTTTAGTTTCTAGTGCATGTATAAATGATTTAAATTTCAGAATACAACATGCAATAGGTATAAATTTGTTAGAAGTCCCAAAAAAATCAAATCCACCTTAACAAAATGTCTCGTTTATGAGTCTAGGTTAGAACCTATAATGCACAAACCTGTATTGAATAAACCTACAGAGAACACAAACTCATAATGTACAAAGCATACAATTTATTTTATTCCGATTCGATGTCAAATATTATAATTAAATTTCATTTTAACTAAATCCCTTGACCAAATTTCGAAGCCCAACGACATATATTGAATTGATATTCTTCATGTTTACTAAAAACAATTAAATATGTTCTGTATTGCAATATTATATCACAGATGAACTATAATGTGTTAAATCATTGACCGTTGTGTGTTGGGTTGATGCATCAATGTTCTCGTCATTAGAGTCAGTATCTGACGCTGCTACTGAAATAGTCGTTTTCTTGTACTTAGTATCAATAAAATTATGTGTATTGATTGCAATACCTTCAAGAAAGTCCTAAAGCTCGTTTTTTCCTGATAAATACATATTAACTAAAGATTTTACTTTTTGCATGAATGAAACTGATTTTCATGGATTTGCAAGAACGCATTCAAAGCATGTTGTGCAGAGGTTTATGTTCTCTATAAGTTTATGTATTATAGGTTTGTGCATTATATATTCGTGCATCATAGGTTAAAGGTTTATAGGTTTCAACCTACTTCGTCGTTTAACGCCTTATCATATAGTGCTGTAAAATGAACTTTCTCCTAACCTTGAAAAAATGAATGTGTAGTTACATCGTAGTAAGTAAAGCAGCTACAAAAATATTTGATTGTTAATAAATCCCATAAAATTGAAATATTTTTAGATTGTGGACTAGCTATCACACCAGTGCAGTCAATGTTTCAGGCATGTGTGAAATGTTTACAATTCAGAAATCCATGCGAGTTTTTTATTTCGAGCACGGGTGCGAGCTTTAACTGTGTGAAAAATCTATCATCAATTACCACAGAAGAAAGACTTGTCACTGACATTCGAAACTGTAGTTTAAGTAAGAAGCTCTTTCATTTAAAACATCGTGATCATAGTATCTTAATCTCTATTGTCCCCAATATATCTTCATAATCCCTTGTGTCATGACAGTTTGCGTGGGAATGTCTTACAAAGTATCAAAACCGACACAAATGAAAGACTGGACAGGTTTTCATTTCAAGGAATTGGATTTAAAGGTAACTAACTTGCTAAAGTTTTGTACAAATTTCTGCTAACAAAGTAAATTTTGTATTTATACAACAAATAAATTTATGTAGAAATCACGCAGGAATGGCCGGCAGAAACACTCGCACATCGGCAAAGCAAATGGAGAATGGACGTACAATTTTAATTTAAAAAATGTATAGGAGAAACTCACTGCAGTTCTGGAATCCGTTAAAACAAGCTAAAATAATAAAAAATATATAAGGACTTATTGGAAAAATCAAATGCACAAACTGTGAGAAAGGGGTGGGAAACGGCTTATTCACATGCGGCATCACATGTCTGCATGCGAGGAAAATTATGTTTTTAGAATTGACTATAGTTTGTCTGTCCATTAGCACGATAACTTCCACAAATTTGAAGATTTCCAAAAAAAAATTATGCCAAACGACATCTTAGGTCACGCTCTTGGCTGTATTTGAAACTAAGCAAATTTAAGTTAACGGAAACCGGGTTAAAAGACTAGGTCAAATAATTTTTAACGGTAAAGCAAATGAAAATGCCGATATTCTCCAAGGAAACTCAATCTTTTCAATGAAACTTTTATTTCATAAATCATTATCGCACATCATTTTTATCAGTTTATCTTCTTTCGAACAACGTCGTACAAGGTGCAATCATCACCAGGACTGGCAAGTTTAATTTGTAGGCAGTATAGACGGCGTCATCTGTGGCCGTGTATTCATTTATCGTACGCAGGAATTCTCGTCTGCGGTTTATATTTCTCATTTAGCAACATAGTCAGTTCATCAGTGGGCCAGTTTCCATGGGTGAGGCAGCTTGTCGACTAGATGTGATCAACGTGTGTAAAAACGTTTGGTAGTAGTGAGATGCCCAAGTACATTGTGTTTATCTCGTGCTGGTCATCATAGATAATATTCGGAAGTCATTGCGAAACGTATTGTAATCGTTGGACCTGGTAGGTAGGTTGTGAAGTAGGAGTAACGAAAGTTTGTGCGATGACCTCAAGGTCTGCATTTACTTTGCATTAAATCCACGTCTCAAATGGGATGAAAAAAGTAGGCGAGATTGATGTTGATGACAGTGTTACCCGTAACAAGCTTTTGGGAAGCATAATAAAAGGGTAAAAAATTATGTATTTAAAGTTGACTGTCTATATCTGCTTGGCTGACAAAAATTTCTGAGAATTGTGTGAAGAAGTTGGGAAGAATATCATGTTGGCTTGGTCGTGCAGCTATCAAAATATGATGACATTTTGAGAATCTCGAAACCAATATTTCCAAAAAAATTTGCAATGGCGTGTGAGAAGGGGATCGAAGCCATCTCCACCAGATTTGTTACATTCTGTATTTATTCATGATTTTGCTATTTATATAAGATGTACATAATATTTGGGGACGCGTGTGAGTGAGAGTGCTGGAGCTCCATTTGATGTCAGTTGCTCTCTGATGTCGGTGGCACTCTGATGAGAATGGGTAATGTGTGGGGTATTTATACATAGCATGATAAGTAGGTACATTAACAAACGTTTATAGAGCATGCGTCATACAATATATACGAATCATAAATAAGTAGGTATGTATTTAGGGACATTACAATAGGTACATATCAATACTATTTTCAAAGGTTTACCGTGATATGGAGAAATAAATGGTAAACCAGCTCCTATATTAAATACACGTATGCAACATGTAATTGCTTTTATCGCGTAGTTACGCTTTCTTCCGTATGGTGCGCCACTTACGATCGCTTAAACCAATGCTAACTTAACTCTAATTAACTCAATTTAACTGTTACCATAACTCTTCAGTGCATTATTCTAGGTTAAGCGATAGATAGTGGCACCGTTGGCGACCAAAAATCAAATTGCTCACCAAAAGTGTTACAGTTTCTAGGGGAAAGTATTTTTACCATTCATTTCTCCATATCACGGGTTTACTATGACCCATGTATAAAAGTTCATTCAAACCCTGTTGTTAAGCTTATTTTTATTCTATATAAGGCCTTCTTAATTTAAAATTACAAACGTATATTGAAGAGTAACAAAATGGCTGTGTCGCTTTAAACCTACACATTTCAATAGTCGTTCGTCTTCTTTGCTACCAATTTATAGGTAATAGCAGTGAACCGTTTATCCTATCAAGGTTAAACATTCAGAGGACTTGAACTTTTATTCAATGGTCGAATGGATTTTCTATTGGCTTTTTAACGGTGTCCAACGTATCATGAGCATGGTTCTCAGTGGCCTAATATGGTTATTCCTTTTATATATACTTTGACGAGGCAAGGTGAGTTAGTGGTGTTTGTTAGGCTCACGGGCTTATTACGTAGCTGAAGCGAGAGCATTCAGCGAAGTAATGGTTTTACTAAAACTGTCTGTCCGTCCGTCCGTGCGCACTCTCCTGGTCACATACATTGACCGATTTGGACGAAATTTGGTACACAGGTAGCACTACTCAAGAGGACCTCTGGAAATACTTTTCAGCCAAATCGGTCAAACGGTTCGAAAGTTATAGGTGGATGAGTTCAGAAACTCATCGATTTGGCTGAAATAATGTATACGTATACGTAAGAATTGCATAGTATCCGTGTGGATGTGCTTATGCATAACTCCGGAATCATGTCCTTGTGCATAAAGCCAGTATCCGGAATGGAATTCTGCAAGCAATGCTTTTACTACGTTGGGAGAGGATCGCAGAGGTGGGTATAGAGAGAGAGAGAGAGAGAGAGGTGGTGGAGGAGATTTGGTGGACATGGGGGGAGGTGGTTAGGAGGAGATCACTCAACACCCTCTTCAGCTACGTCTCTGGCCTGCTTACTAGCAGTTTATTAACCTGCGATCGAAGATCAATCAAAATCAGTTTTTTTAGAATGGATCCGTCCGTCCGTCTGTCTGTTCGCACGATAACTTTTACACCGTTGAAGATTTTCAAAAATTCTTTTTTGCTAAACGATACCTTAGGTTAAGCTCTTGACTAAGTTTTAAGATGAGAAAAATCGGTCAACGGTAACTGGGTCAAAGGTCAAGGTCAAAAAATTTTAATAGCAAAACATGGGTTACGATACATAAAAATGTTGCTATTTTTCGAGAAAAACTCAACCATGCTATTATCAAAGTTCAGAAATGCGTATCAGGAGGAGTGGTCCCCACTTTTTGGTCCCTATACACATTGATCCCCATCAGAAAGATCCCTAGGAAAACTGGTCGACACCATTTTCGGTTCGACAGGGAAAACTGGTCGACAATTTTTTGTTCGACGAGGAAAACTGATCGACAGTTTTTTTGATCGATGGGGAAAACTGATCGACAGGTTTTTTTGGTCGACAAGGAAAACTGATCGACAACTTTTTTAGTTGACGGGGGAAAATGATTGAATGGTCCAATGCCTCCATCTCGATCGTATATGCATTGTCAATTGGGCTGCATTGCTTGAAATGCAGCCATCATGTAAATGAAACGAGAATGCGACTTCATCTGTACCAATACTGAGAATGAGTACCAACCATTGCAATCATTTATGTGTATGTATTTTACCAACGCAAAGGAAAAATAGCCTTCATCTTGCTTCCGATTTTTTGCATGTATTAGCCGCAGAGATGTTAGTAATTCAAATTACTGTAATATAATTTGTAATAAAATTACAAATTACATAATTTGTAATTTGTAATTTTGGTGTGCTGGGGGTTACAAAGTAATTTGTAATTTGTAATTTTGGTATGCTTGTACTAACAAAGTAATTTGTAATTTTGACACCCGAAATTTCAAATGTAATTTGCAATAAAATTACTTTCTTCAAAATCTGTTTAAAAAGTGCAAAATCTAATGAAAATTGCTCAAAAACCACCCATTAAATCATGCAAAATTCAATTTTTGGGGTAAATCGGTATGTTTTTGCTAAGTTTGGGACAAAACGACTGTTTTGGGATCCATTTTCAAAGACTAGTTTCGACATTAAGGACAAGTAAGTAAGTAAGTAAGTATTTATTTGATCATTTTTTGCCATCATTCACGATCATTAAAGGTTTTACATTTTGCTCATCAAGAATAGAAGTTATAAGTAAAATTAAAATACGTTTCAGTTTACAGTATTCGTTTTCGTTAGTAGGTTCGTAGAAAGTTTCTTGTTTTCATAGCACTCATCCAAAATAGGCACATACACTCAATTTCCTCTACATTTACAGTATAAAACATTTCCTTTACAAAGTTTTCTCTACTTAGATTGACATTTCGTTTTATTTTATTTAAAATAACCCTACATGGGTTGTAGTGCTTACACGCACAGAAGATATGAAATACGTCCTCAACATCATTTTTGTTACATAGATCACAGTTTTGAAAGTTATTTTTTCGTGTACCATTTAAATCACAGGATTTCCTAATAGCTATGTAGTTTGTATCGGTGCGGAACTGGAAAAAGAGTCGTTTATACGTATAATTCATCGCTGAGTTTAGATACGCTTCAGTCCCCATTTTCCGTTTCAAGTATTTGTACTTGTCATTTGTCCGGGATTGCATAGTAATTACACATTCACTAGTCACAGATTGTCGTTGTCTTCTAACTATGCCCTTCACATCGTTGCTGTACCGGAGGTAGGACATCAGGTTTCGTACGGTTTGGATCTTTCGACTTGATAAAATATTATTGAGTTTTGCGACCCAGTTACTGGTGTTTCTCTCCTCTGATAGCTTCAGGGATCGCTCGAAACATGCTTTGACAAGGCTACCTGCAGGTTTTTTCTTGACGCGGAGTAGAAATTTTAAAAGGATATTTAAAAAGGCGGTCTCAATTGGTAACGCGTTGGTCTCTAAGAGGAGCTTCCATCGCGGGGTTTCGTTTGTTAAATAATACAATTTTCTGATAAACTTGTTCTGAAAGATTACAAGTTTTTCAATATAGTCTAGCCCCCAAACTTCTATGCCATAGAAGAGCACGGACCTGCAGAGGCTGTTGAAAAGTTTCTCCTGTAAGCTGAATTTATTTATTCTCCCCTTTGCGAGGAGTTGGAGTAGCTGATCCTGCGCCTGCTTTGCTTTCAAGAAAAACTTATCACACGCCTTTTCAAACTTTCCATTATATTGGAATGGGATTCCTAGGTAGGTGTACTCATTTACCGATTCGATTTTATCACTTCCCCAGAAGAAGTCTATTTTCCTAGTATTATAATGTTTTCTAAAAACAAGTACTTTGGTTTTGGCAAGATTAATTTTTAAATTGTGTTTCTCAAAGAATTCCTTCAAGGCATTTATCTTCTTCTGCAAGTCATTTGGACTCAGGGCGATGACAACAATATCGTCAGCGAAAAGAAGCATGTCGACATTGAAGTTTCCTATTAACACTGGGCTGGCACCGCTTGTCCTAACCAAATCTGTTACGTCATCTATAAACAGTGTGAAGAGCTTTGGACTTAGACTTTCACCTTGTAAAACTGATTTTTCAATCTTAAATCGTTTCGTAAAATTTCCACCATCCACTCTCACTTTTGCGTGCGCTAAACTGTATAACTGTTTCATAACTTGAATAAACTTACTGCTGACACCCTTTTTATGTAGCTTATCCCAAAGCAGGGAGTGCTCTACTGAATCAAAGGCTTGACTGAGATCTACAAAAAGGCAATACAGTTTCCCTTTCCTAAAGCGGAGCTGATTTTGTATTATCACATTTAAATTAAACGCCTGCTCAGCACATCCTGTCCCACTTTTGAATCCTGCTTGAAATTCGGATATCTTTTTATGTTTTTTGCACCATAAATTCAGTCGGTTCACAAGAAGCGAAGTAAACAGTTTGGTCACAGTGTTTATAAGCGAGATCGGGCGGTAGTTAGCCGGGTTATCAGGATCGCCCTTTTTAAATATGGGAACTATAACAATCTCTCCCCATGCATCCGGTATGGAATCGGGGTTTTGATAAACTGTGTTAAATAAATTTAGCAGCTCGTTTTTTATTTTCATGTTCAAATTCTTCCACACTTCATTTCCTATACCATCCATCCCCGGAGCTTTACCTGAAGAAAGTTTCTTAATTGCAAGGCACAGCTCCAGCATACTGAAGTCTTTATCTAACATGTCATCTTTGATATCCACTTGAACTGGTTCGCTTTCACTGTAACTTGATTTAAAAACATTTTTAAAGTGCTCTTGCCACTTCTGGAGATCAATATTTCCGTACAATTTTTGGTTCGTTGATTTTCTAAACACGTTGAGGGCTGACCAGAAGGATTTAGAGTCGTTACATTTATTTATTTGATTTTGAACATTCATAAAGTAACTGGCCTTTTTCTCATGTATGAGATGAAGAAGGGACTTTTTTGCATTTAGCATTGCGTTCCTGCTTTTGGTGAAACTTTCCATGCACGTGAGGGGGTTACGGGGTGACATTAAGGACAAAAAATGGGATTCTTACTGTTTTTGCATGGGTTGAAATTTGTAATTTTTGAAAGTAATTTGTAATTTCTAAAATCATTTTTAAGGAAAGTAATTTGTAATATGTAATTTTGACCCTCAAATTAAATGAAAGTAATTTGTAATTTGTAATTTTGACTCTCAAATTAAATGAAAGTAATTTGTAATTTTGACCCTCAAATTAAACGAAAGTAATTTGTAATTTGTAATTTTTGCATGGACGAATGTAATTTTAACATCTCTGATTAGCCGCGTACGCAAAATACGCGTAATGTTGCACTTCGTAAAGGTAAGCGAAAGCGTGCTAGACAAACCATTACACAGCCTGAAGTTGTAGATGAATCTGAATTTGACACATAGGTTTTACTTTCATGATCGTTGATTGAACATTTGTATTTGTCATTTGTATCTATTCAAAATATTCATAAACTTATTGTACATTCATTTTACCTATCTTTATTTGATACATACAAGCTTGTTTTAATAACTTTTAGCTTATGAGTACTTTTTGTTACAGATGTTGATATTTTATGAATAATTTCGCAACAGATAATACACAAAAAATAATTGACTAATGGTGATACTAAATAGTTTTAAAAGTCCTAAATATATAAATCTAAAATAAATTCGTTGTAAACTTGTATATAGTGCAGTTCTGTTGATGCTTCGTTTCATTAGTGTTGTTTAGATCTAGAAAAATCGTTCTATATGCAGTATTTACATTCATCGTAAAATGTTTATTAGTCTCGTGTCTAGTCACTAGTTATGCTCATTTCATTTGTATAAAACTTAATGCTTACATGAATGCTACATTTATAGCAATGCATATACGAGATGGAGGCATTGGACCATTCAATCATTTTCCCCCGTCAACTAAAAAACTTGTCGATCAGTTTTCCTCGTCGACAAAAAAAACCTGTCGATCAGTTTTCCCCATCGATCAAAAAAACTGTCGATCAGTTTTCCTCGTCGAACAAAAAAATTGTCGACCAGTTTTCCCTGTCGAACCAAAAATGGTGTCGACCAGTTTTCCTAGGGATCTTTCTGACGGGGATCAATGTGTATAGGGACCAAAAAGTGGGGACCAAGTTTCACCAACTCCAGAAATGACCCCAGCGTGACCTAAAAAAGTTTAAATGTCAAAACTTTGGAATTTTCACAATAGCAGCCACACTGATGAAAATTTTCAAAACTTTTCTAAACCAACAAACGACTCAGACACAGCTTATGCTAACTTTATTCAGTATAAATGCTAGATTGCAGGTTCCTATATACTCTGCCAGTTGTCAGGTTTATCAGCACGTGCTTCGGGGTTCGATTCCGCTTGGGAGCAATAGCATCTTAGCTCGTTTCTGCTTAATCGTCTTGGCTCTGTGTTAGTACGCGGACGTAACTCTGAGCTAGAGAAGAGCTGATTTGAGTGCGTATGTATTTTCCATTGCTTGTGCTTATCAGCTGATGCGTGAATTTAAGCTTTTTAAACATGTAGTCGATAGAGCTTTTCTTTGTCAACAAAGTGTGCAAGTTTTAAGTTTCAAAGATGGTTCGGATGCCCTTTAAAAAAATTGGCAAGTGTGGAGCTCACCGCCCGCGTCGCACAGAAGTCCAAAAACGAGTTTAAATTTGGCAAAAAGAAGATACGGATTTTCTTCAAAATGGAGGATTTCAAAGAGGATACAACCAAAACATGGGTAAAAAAGCCTAGAGAATCCTATGGACATAAAATTACGGTCCAAAGTGGTCGTGCCCCCAAGATAATGACGCCAAAGTAGACAGTGGCTGTGAAACGCCTGTATCAGCGACACCCCACAACTTCAGGAGGGCTAGCGGCCAAGAAATTAAATATTAATGAGGAAACTTTACAACATATTAAAGTTCGGAAACTGGGGATCAGTTGCAGCACAAAAAAGAGCACCTCTTAGGAAATCAGTTTGCAGAGGGCGACATTTAAGAAATGTGAACCATTGCTGTGCAAAAATTTGTCAAGAAAAATTGTCATTATGGACGATGAAAAATATGTCATCCAGGACAATTCCCAGACTCCAGCTCGGCAATATTTTAATTGCACAGACTCTAAACTTGTTGCCACACCTCAAAAAATCGAAGATTCGTCCAAATTTTCGAAGCTAAACCTAGTTTGGCAGGCTATGGACCAATTTGGAACATTTTCGAAGCCCTTCATATCTCGGGGCACCATGACCTCAAAAATGTACTTAGGGTAGTGCTTCAAGAATATTCTGATTCTTTACATCCAGGAGCACATTTCAGTGACCAAAGTCGTCTTCTGGTAGGATTTGGCTTCGATTTATAATCAAAAGGACGTGTTGATATTTTTTCGAGAAAATGTGTCTTGGGTAGGGAAACACGAGAACCCACCCCACTTTCCCCAACTGCGTCCCATAGAAAAATTTCGGGAACTGTGGAAGAGCCACTACCGTATCCTATCTGAAATGCCCACGACCCTTCGCCAATTCCATAATCTCTAGGGGAAACCCACTTCGGAAGTTGCGAAGTCTTCCGGCGTGACCCTCATGAAACGCTTGAAGAAAAAGATAAGCCCCGAGGTCAATTTTGGTTCAAATTCCTTAATCTTTACGAAGTTTTAAAGCTTATTAAATTTGCTACAAACCTGCTGTAGTTGATTTTGTTGTAACTGCTTTTACTTAAAATAAAATGCATTTATATTATTTTACGCACTCAAATCAGCCATTCTCTACGTAACGTAAGCTGATGAAGCTTTTGGATAATGAAAAACAAAAGTGTGCGAAGTTGGAAGAAAAGGTCGCGTTTAAAACGGAAGAAGGAGAAGCGAGTTTGACAACTCTTATGTTTCTCTCAAAACATCATCCTCAAAGGAGATGTTGAAGCTGGGAGAACCGTTGCAACTCATGAGGCTCCACGAACAAGGTAAGAAATATGCGTTTAAGAAGTTTGAAGCTTCGACTTATTTTGAAACAAAGAAGGTTTCTTAAGTGAACTTGCAATTGAGGCGTTGATTTCAAGCAGAAGCTGCCTTTGGTATGTTTTTGTTTAGATCTGTTGGCGTTGGAGGAAATGTGGAGATTATTAACCCATTGTTGGACCGATCGCCAAGTGGAGGCTCCCGTTCCCTCACTAGATGTTTTTCCAAGAATGATTAGGCAGTGGATTCGTAGCTTTGATCTCGGGATCCAAGTTCAGGAACATAATTTAAATGTTGGTTATCCAACAAGATTTCTTCAGATTTTGGAGAAAGTGGATTGCGGTGTGCAAGTTGGTGGCAGTGGCGAGGATATTGATAAAAGACCCCCAAAGCCACAAGCCTCGACAGAAAATGCTTCAGTATTGGCTAAAGCAAATACTGGTGACATTGGTTGCGCAGATAAGGTATATTTTGAAATTCAAATCACTAAATTAATAAACAAAGCGGGAGAATGGATGTTAATCCATATTCGTTGTTTCTAATATAGCCTCCATGCAAAGACGTTGGGGTTTTCACTAAAGTAGACCAAGTGGACTTTGGTAGCATTGCACAAATTTCCGAACCAGTTGGAGCTTCACCGGAAAAGGCTTTGACCTTCCTAAAGAAACCTTCAAAGACATTGGGTGTTAATACTGACCAACTGAAACAAATGACGACTGGAACAAATACAGATACTGTTATGGTAAGTTGTTGGCTTATATTTACATCTACCTTAATCCATTTTAGTGGCATTGGGTACAACTTTTTTTGTCGTAAGAGTCATCACAAAAATCGGAATACTTGTTGAAACTAACAATTGCAAACTGCAACCCCTTGAAACAAGCTCCCGGTAAGTTGCAAAACGATTTTTTTAAATCATGAAATTGAATTTGATGTAATATTCTTGATTCCTTCAACTAATATGACTCCTGAACAATTAAAGATGGTGGAATTGAAGGGTTGCCCATTGAGAAGCCTATGACCAGTGAAGCTCACAAACTTGAGATCACCACCGTTACGTCGTCAGTTTCCACTCCAGTACTTTCTTTTTGAACAACAACTCATGTATCAATGACAGCAAGTAAATGCCAGTTTTCACTTCCGATGATAAGCAGTCCTAGAAATCCCATCAGCAAGTTTCCAACCTCTCAGTTGGAGCCTCTGGAAGAAAATGACACTGAGAGACCTTCTACGTCTGGGAGTTTCACGTCATTCCAAGAGCCTAGAGAGAAGTAAGTGCTCATTCTATCCCGGTTCCACAATATATTAAAAAAATTTAATGCTAATTATGAAACCAACCGTTTTGTTAAAGGGTTACACCTAGTAAGGAAATGCAAGGAGCCCTTAACAGCCTTAATGATGCATAACTTTGTGGTAGAACTACTGTGCAAGTAACCTCTGGCATCACCCTTATCTTACATGGATGGTTTAGGGTAATATTTTCTTGATAACAACTATTTCTCAGTGGTTGAAAAGTTGAATGAACTTTCATTACAATGCGGATTTCAGGTGGCAGGAACGAGAACTGCTAATTCGTTGGACGTGGAGGATTATTTGAACTGTTTTGAAAGCTACTCACCTCAATTGCTTCGGTATATTGTGAACATGCCGGATGGAAATGTAACTAAAGCTTCCAGGTTGACCTAATTCTAATCAATAACGATTTTTATTATCCTCTATATTAACTAGTTTTTCATGTTCATTTTAATGAACTATTTTAACGGATGGGTTCATTTATACCATAGGGAAATTCGGCTATGCATTATCCAGTGTCCCACGCCAACTTTTGTTGGATTCGAAAGTTTGTGATCACAACAAAGCCAACAAGGCTGGCTACACAAGCGTCATGCTGGCGTCATTAGCCAAAATTCTGAATGACAGGCATCAACAAGTTGTCGGAAGACTTTTCAGCCTTGGTGAAGTGAATATCAAAGCAGCTCAGGTAATCATAAAATGTCTCTAACTATGCATTATTTCAGGAAGTCTTTTTTTATATTTATTTACGCATGGAAAAATATGGTGAAATTATAGCATGGTCAAACTGCTTTGATGTTGGGAGCTTCTCATGGAAGGTCAGATACAGTCAAGTTGTTGGTAGAAGCTGGAGCGGATGTTAACATTCAGGATGACGATGGAAGTACTTGTCTCATGTGTGCTGCAGAGCATGGACACGGAGACATAGTTAAATATCTACTTTCACAAGCTGTATCTTAACATCACCGATACTCTAAGCACATTCAGATAACGCTTCCATATCTTCAGTACTTAAATATTTCTATGTATTTGACTGTTCATAGGAAACTTTTAAATGGATTATTTTCCAAACAGGATGGAAGCAGTGCCTTAAGCGTCGAAATAGAAGCTGGTCACAAGGATATTGGGGTTATGCTCTATTATGCTCATACATGTGAATTTTCTAAAGAGTCCAGGTGGACAAACCATTTTGACTTCAATCTTGGCAAAATTTTCTCGAAGTATGACTTATTGTAACTCTTCAAATCCCGAACCCCCAACGAGTTACAGTCTCTCTTCACCTCTTGTCGCCAAGCATCAGCAATCTTCCACTAATTAAACATTGTTAATTAATATCATGAGATCTATGTTTCATCAAAAGCTGAGTTGGTAATTTGTCATTATTTAAAATAAAATAAAAAATGCAATAAAAGTAAATGTACTCACAGAAATTTCTTAATTTTTAATTAGTATAAATGCATTTGATATGAGTTTAACTTTGTGTTATGTACTTTTTCGTTCTTACTATGCATATCCATGAAGAGCATTTTTTTGAGTTCGATATTATTATTTGAAACTGGGCTGGAGCTCGAAATTTTGTATTTTTAAGCATGTATCTTTAAGGTGAGTATTTTAAAACCTACAAAAGACAAGTGACTGATTGTTCAATGATTTTATTTCTAAATTGCTAAATACGTGGCGTAATATTGATAATTAATATTTTTGAGTACAGAGTTACAGACTTGATTAGTAATATAAGTACGGAAAATATACAATCATCAGAATCAGACATTTATATGCACTAGACATCTAGTACAGGAATCGAAGTTACTTACAAATAATTTGTAAGAAGATATTTATATTTTAGTATGTGACAACGACAAGTGACCAACTATTAGAACAACAATAATATGCAAAACGAAGAGAATAAAAACATCCGGCTAAAATATCATTTTCATAATCAGGATAATCATGAAGGTGGATGACGAGGTTCCATACTGTGAGGCCACCGTCCCAGACCGAGGTACGTAGAAAGGTTTGTCTTCACACGAATTTTCTTCCATGTCGCAATATTCAGTTACCTAAGAAATCAAAGTAAAAGTTTAATGCATTATAATTACAATGAACTTTATAATAATGTAGAATATATATAAATTATCATTATGATTGACTTACACAAGACTCATTATGTTTGCCAACTGCCATCGCTAGAGTTTTACAGGGATATCCAACGCTTCCCCGACACTGCCTCCGATCATTCCAATCAATCGGTTGGAGAGGGCAACTGATCTTCACTTTCAAGTCGTCACCGCAATCCTTTCGAAATCCACATCGACAAGCGTACTGCTGGATGACCCAGGTCTTGTAGCCAATGCACTTTTTATCTCCTTTCTCACTTATTTTAAAAACCCATTTCGGCTTCAACACAGAAAACCCTCCCCTATATATATCATCTGGGTCTTCGAACTGGGAGAGAGGCCTTGGTGCGCAAATCTCATTGTTTTCCCGTGTACACCGTCCTACAATTTCATAGTAAGGCGGGATTGGAGAGGTTCCATCATGGAGTGGTAGGATTTCTGAAACAAGCAAATAAATAAAAAAATTCTTTTGCACTAGAAAAATAAACTTCAACTAAACAAACTTATTGTAATTAATTTGCTTTGATTCTTACGACATGGTTGACCCAAAGTGTAGGAATAGTCGTTGAAGAGCTCGGTAGTTGTAGAAAAGTCGTTTTGGGTACTGTCCAAGATCTGATCCCGGTTGAGTAAATAATCATGTTTTAACCAGCATTCTAAACGGGACCAAACTTCATCCATTCTATCCCACGCGAGAGACATGTTAAATATTTCGTCATTTATGCTGTTATTTCCCTGCTTCCATTTCCATACATGCGGAGGATGATCTAGTTCCTCGTTATTTCGAACGACTTGAATCGCATGAAAGTTTTTAACGTAGAAGTCAAACGATTTTTTATTGAACTTCTGGTAAATTTTGTCATTGAACTTGGAGTAGTTAGCTCTGGAACTCAGGTAGAAGCTGTGCCAACCAGTCATGATCTTCTTGGCCTCGTCGGAAAGTTCTTGAACCTGTTTCGTCCTGTTTTGTATAACAATAGGTCGATATCTTGAATGTAAAATGGAATAGTCTTCATTATTGGTGAAGGTTTCATCCATGTCTTTTACAGCTTTGGCCCAATACGTATCACCAGGGGGTGCGGCTGCGTACTTCTGCTTCAAAATGTCCATTCCTCGATCGATATATAAATCCAATTTCGTTGTTTCATCCAAAATTTTCCAGAAAGGAGCCATTTGGAAACCGAGAGTATCATTCTGAGGCTGTCCGTTATGCTCCAAATACAACAATGAGTAGTTGAGCATTTGGATGAAGACGTTCACAGCGTCCAGCTGAGCAAACTTGACATCCATTTCGAATCGGGAAGAATTAAAGTAGGCCAAGTACTCGTCCCTCTTGTTAATGCATCGATTAATGGTTTCGTTGGTGGGTTCTGAGAGCCACGTCGCCTTGGCTTCCGTCTGAGCATCTTGACAGTCTTGAATCAATTCACGGATAGTCTCAATCTTGTCGAAAAGTCGTCGAATGAAGCGCAAATTGTGGAACCTCTCCAAATTATACTTATATCCTTCCGCCCAGTCAGAGTTCCCCGGGATGTTGATGTGGTAGCATTGCGTGAACCTAAAATAACGGGACCTTGCGAAGGTGGTTGAGTTCAAGTGGTTCCCAACGTTTTTTGCAATATCGTTTATTTGTGCATAAAGATCGCCATCGGTCCCTTTGATAGTTCGTTTGACAACTCGGATGGCAGCTTCGACGGTTACGTTGATTTCTTTATCGCGATCAGGATCCAGATAACCCTCAGAGAGGCAGAAGAGTGAATACAGCAAAAGCCAGAAAATCATTGACCCCGCTCCACTCATGGTGATGAATAACATGGCACTAATTAACGTAGTGAACAGTATTTATATTTTAAAACTCAACAACAACTGAACAACACAAGATTTTTTCACACTATTTCGCTGCTCTCACTCGTTAGACGTGGACTCTTCTCTGCACTCAGCTGTTTTCAAAACTGGATTTTTTCGTCCAAAAAAACCTAAAAGCACGGAAAATTATAGTAACAAAGGTAAAAATTGTTGCGTGTAGCAACGGTGAAAAATCACTCAGGTGCTTTTAAAAAGGTGCACTTTTTTCAACTCAAGCCGGCTAGGTGTTGTTTGTTGTTTTATCTTATCTCAGCTCCTGTTTTGGATAAGATCACGCTTTGAGCAAAACTGGAAAATATCAGTCAGAGGGATCCGACTGGTTTTCACCAAAATATTTTCAAAACAAAAATCAGTCTCTAAGTCACTGCACTGCACTGTACAACTGATTCTCTCTTTTTGATAAAATTTCGAATTGGCGCCTGACTGATGCACAATCTGGGGTAACCTGCCTATTGCTGGGATGAATATCAACCGATTGATTTTCTAAACGGTATACTATACCAGACGCTTGAAAAGGCAAGGTTATCATGACATTTGACCTGAAGGTAACATCGCAAATAATCCCGCATAGATAGCATGGATGACCTTCCTTCGTTCTTTAATGAGTAGCTGTCGAATGATAAGCTACGTGGTATGTATACCTTACGCTTGAAAAAATGCGGGGTATGACGTTTACCCCTAGTTTTATTCGTGCGTGCTCGAAATTGTGCTGGAGGTTTCTATTCACTTGCTGGAGATAGTTCGGAAGGGTAGCAAACTGTGGGATGATGTGAGCAATGTTATGCTGCTGCTGTTGTTCCTGTGATGGAAAACCCAGAACGAATTAGTTAATTAATTATAATGCAGATATCGCACAAAAATTAATACAAAATGTATATCCCTTTACCAATCATCGTCTCTCCTTCAATTACTACGGGATCGTCAGGGGTAAAAGCACCAGGTTGGGTTGCCCATGCCCATCTGGTTTTGTACTTGGACCATTACTAGATCAGAACCATTCTCTAAAGTAGTGGACTGAGATGAAGATGCTGTTGCCGGTACTAAGAACTTGGTTCTGAGACCATCGCCATTAACTACAATATAAATCAATTGTGTATTAAAATTTAGTGATCTTGAACTAGGGCATAGCGTGGTGTATTTTTTATCTTTGTCTACTTGGCTTTTAATGCATTTCTTATATAGAGCTAAGCTCAGGCGCGCAATTCAATCCATTCCTGATTCCGCTGTGTGAATTGTGTGGAGTCCATACGACAACTGCAGTTTTACTAGAATGATCTCGGTTCACCTTATGCTAGGACAGCCAAGCCAGACACCAGACAAAACAATTGTTTTAAACAGTAGAATCGTTGTCGTTAGTAGGTTAGTCGATACGATCCATACTGGTTAGGCCAGGTTTGTTTTTATTTTAGTTTACCCGTCCTTCGTTAAAATCAGGTTGAATACCGGCTCATCTTTCTTATCCATTATTATTAACCGGCACCCTTTGCAAAAGGGGGTAGGGTCTTATTTTCACAAATGGTGTCTGTCTGTCTGTCCGTCTGTGAGCACGATAGCGGCGACACGGTTGAGAAATTTCGAAAATTCTTTTCGGTAAACGACATCTTAGGTCAATACCTTCCCAGGGAAGCGAGATGGGTCTTATCGGTTATCGATAACCAGGTCAAAGATAAGATCAAATGCTTTTAAATAGCAAAGTATAGAGTGCGATGCATCAAAATGGTTCTATTTGCTGAGACGAATTCAGTCATGCTGTTTTAAAAGTTTTACAATGACCTCAGCATGGCCTGATGTCTTAATGGTCGAATTAATTAAAGGTCGAAATGTCTTAATTCTTAATCAATCAAAATTTTCAAAATGAAGTTAAATTGCATAAGGGTGTCGGTTCTTTATGCCTGTTGTCGGGTTTATTGCAAAATTTTGACACGAAGTAAAGGGTCACCTTCTCTGGAGGTTCAGAAGGGCCAGGCCAGTGGGAAATCGGATCACTACGATGGCGACTCTAGAACGTAAGTATCTCATCGATTTAAAAAAAAATAAACCCGACAGTTCGAGATGTAATGATGTACCTTCAAAATACATTGATACGCATTTAAACACTTTGATACACTTCCTGAGTGATGCCTCCCTACCCCCTAATGGGGCATTCGCACATACCCGCTTCTCGCAGCTTGCAGCACGCTTCTCGCCGAAAAAAGCGAGCTGCGTGTTCACACTAGTCAAGCAGCTTGCTGCGGCAGCTTTTTTTTGCTGCCGCTTTTTTTATTTTTCGGTCGCTGTTTTTTTCGACAAGCGTAAAAACGCGTGAGTGTCCGCGCATCGACTTTTTTCCGCTCAAGCAGCAAACGTTTTTACGCGCCGACAAGAAATTTGCAGCTTCTTCCGAAGAAGCTTTTTCTGCTTGTATGTTGCTTTTTTTGTTTTGCATGTGTATTTTGCATGATTTTTTTTTCTTACTCACTATAACCAACGATAGTTATTGTTTAAGGTCGACCTAATAATAGTTTTTAATCACCGGAAATATAAATTAATTAACGATGGTAAATGAAATATTGTTTATTGAAATAAGTAAACATTTTCATCATTGTTTGCTTAAAATGAAAGAGATTATGCTTTGAAACTTTTGCTGTAAAATGTTTAATTTAGCAGCTTGCTGCTTTTGCGTTCCCATCTGTTTGAAGACGCAGCTGGCAGCTAGCATCTAACTTTTTTCTGCTAGCATCTTACTTTTTGCTGTTTCGGTTTTCATTAAGTGCGAACACGCAGTTAGCTGCAAGCTTTTTTCTGCTAGATGTTTTCGGCGAGCTGCGAGAAATCAGTAAGTGCGAACGTACCTTAAGAGATTGCTTTCAAAACCTCCGTGAGTGATCCCCTCCTCTAGAATTTTATTGTTACTTTTATGCGGTCAAATGTCACAGTGGGGTCACTTAAGAATTTGGGAGCCCCGTTTATGAACTGTTCTTTCCATTAGCTTCATTTTGAAGCATCACAAAAACCTGTTACCGTGTTTTGTAAAAAATTGACCTGACCTTTGACCCAATAGTTCCCCTGAACCAATTTGACCCATCTCCGAACTCGTTCTTTCGTTTGACCTAAGATATCGATTAGTGAAAACAGAATTTAAAAAATTGAAGTAGTATTTGAGTTATCGTGATGACAGACAGACATCCTAGGTCTTTTCAATATATACCTAAAGGTACATAATAACTAATGCGCTACAGGCATTTCAGCCATATTGCAAGGTATTCGCTTTTGGATTATAGATTAATAATCCAAATATAGAATATAGAATAATATCGCTGTATTCGCGTATTAATAATTAAGGGGATGGTTGAAGAGACTGACGGCTCGGAAAAGTGCAGCTTTTCCGCCGCAATCTAAGCGTCCAATTAATATTAGAGGACGATATCTCATGATTTGGACATCTCAGAACAAGAATTGGAGCATGTTCCACAACCGGTTTCTCCAGCACAGACCAGATTGCAGATGACTGAGTGGACGGAGAACCTCCAAGTGGTTTATCCGAATACTATCCCGGAAGAAGTGAGATTTGTTTAAATTTAGAAACAAAATTAGAAAACCACATAAATCCAAAATTAAGAATCACTAATTATGCCCTTTGTCATCTGCATAATGTCAAATGCATCTGGTTTGGTTGACGATATTTGGAATGCTAGATTCATCAGACTTGGAGAGCTGCTTTAGAACCTGCAGAAACTGGAGAAGTGGATTATGGGAAAGCGGGCTTGGTTGCATTTAGTACTCTTTCCAGAGGTAACTCATTTAAATCAAAAGATCAGATTTATAGTATGAAATAAAAAAATGCCAAAAATTAATATTCTAAATTCTAATGTAAGATTTAATTTAATTTGGAAACTTTCAGGTTGCACCACTATTGTTATTGTTGGAGAAACTCCCAAAATCAGATTTTCTGGAATGCCGAAAAGTGTGCCAGGTTTGGAAAGAAGGAATCGATCATGCTTATCAAGCCCATCCGCAACATCTTCGTCTTGACTGGGAAGCTGCAGGAGAGGAAGCTAATATTCGTCTTCCAGAACTTGTCAATGATTTCTCCAGTCCTGAAAAGATCCAAAGGTTTTTGAATGATATGGAGCTTCACCGAGGAAATCCATTTGTCGGAAGGGCTATCAGTCTAAATTGTGAAGATCCCTTTCTTCCAAATGGAATGAGAACCTACCACTTCGGCAGTGGATATTGGAATCATGTTATTCAACTGTTGGACGTGTTTGGCCCACAAGTTCATTTTGCTGTGATTGAGCTTCCATGTTGCAATCACATTGCCAAAGCATTTCATCTTCGAAACTGTTTGTTACGTCTTCCAAATTTGAGACGGCTAAAGATTTCTATTAATCGCGACGGATGGACTAGTTACGCAAATCAAGTACAAGATTTCGTCATTGGCAACCCCATGCCGCGACTGGCTGATCTAGAAACTCTGGAAATAGAAGTAGGGGATCGTGATGTCACCAACGAAATTCTGTACTCGTGCTGCGCTCCAGCTAATATCAAACGATTAGATTTGGGGAGCGATTAGGGGCTTTGTGATGCTGTGTTCCATTTCCCGAATCTGGAAGTGATCAAATCAACCTTTGATATTGAGAACTTTGAAGCATTCAAATTCAGAGATTTGTCACGGGTGCCGCCATTGAGGCAAGTAGACTTGCGTTTTGGATTTGCAGGTTATCCACGAGTTTTCAAGAGCTTGGAGCTATTTGGGGACTCTTTAATAAACGCTAAAATTAATGGCTTTTTCAGTCATACAAATGGGATTGTCTCTTTACAGCTATATAAGTATTACCATTGTTAGACCATTATAATGGACCACTTGATCTATTCCTGGGACTGAACTCTTTGGAGCATTTGGAGTTTGATTTACACGCAACTATGGTTTGGATTCGTGAATTTATTCAGCGTAATGAGTCCATGCTTCATTCAGAAGTTTGGACGTTGATGCCTTCTCTCAAGGAAATTGTAGTTAGCCATCGTGGCTCTTGGAAAGCAAAGTATGGTCGCAACTCATTTTTAGAGAATACTGGGGGCCCCTGAAGATGCAGAAAGGAATTGAGTATGTGTTGCTGAGAAAGCATAGAGTGTAGGAAATTTCGTGGGTCTTATAATTATATTTTCTTGTTGTACCTTGCTCTTCCTGCATGCTCTTGTGTATTTGATGTAAAAACGTATGAATTGAGAGTTGAGGCATGCAGGAGAGAAGGAATATTTTTCATTATTCTCTTAAAGGCTGAGGCGAGTGGGAGATTGTCTTCTCGTCAGTCAGTCAATTGTGGTCTTCTATATATTATTACTGATTATATTTGTTATCAGTTTAAATAATTAATTATACGCTGGCATGTGGAATGGTTGTTTTGTGTCGTTAATAAAATAACTATGTCTTGTCAGTATTAATGGTGTTCTGAAATTGTCAATTGTGTCATTTCTAAAGGTTATCTAAGTTTAGCTCAGTCAGGGCATCCGTTGTCATCCTTGGTGCATTAGCTCTCACCGTTATCGAAGTATTTGGCTGAAAAGTCGGCAACATAATTGGTCCTTCGAACCGGATCGTTCAGCGCTCTGGAATACAGTTCGAGATCGAGTTCGAGAAGCACCGGAACAATGGACTCAAACAGACAACCTTTGGATTTGGCGTTCGACGATCAGAATCCAGTTGTAAGAAGACCAATGGAAAGACAAAGTGTTTCAGCTCCACCTGTACCCCCAAGGAGGAGCATTAGAACAAACTTTGGAGTACCACCTCAATTTTATGGAAATCCAGTGATGGGAGGTGTACGTCAACCAACCCAAAGAAGGGAAATAGTGACTGTTCCTTTGTCGTCAACTAACCCATTCATGAATGAGACACTGACGATGGAACGAGCCTCAGTTACCTTACCTCCAGATGCAAGGATCCGACGTGTTGATGATGATGCACGTTCAACAACATCAAGTACTGCTGATAGACGACGCCGTGAACTGGAGTTGCAGAAATTGTCATTTAGGATTGCTGAGAACGAGACTAAAATGGAGCAGCTGCAGCTGTATCGCCAGAGGACGGACATGCAGATAAAGATGTTGGAGGAGGATTTGGAGGAAGGTGAATACGATTCAGATGAACTGGAGGATGGTGAAATCAGGTCAACCCATAATGATGATGACGTCAATCAATGGATGAGAACCCTGAAACAATCAGAGTTGGATTTGAGTCGTATAAAACGTGTTGAACGTAACACTCAAAATTATATACCAACACCAAAACCAAGAATGAATGAAGCCCGTACCTTGGGACTTCATACCGAAGCTGTTCAAACAATGCCGACAGTCAACAGGATGAAAAATGTAAGGAGTAACGAGTATGTGCAACCACCAGTGTTGGAAAATGTTCCAGGATGGGAAAATATGAATCCTTTCATAACTCCGATGGTTCCACCACTACCTTCTCTACAAGTTTCATCAGAGCCAGTCGAAGCAGAGCGGAACAGTGTGGATACATTAGCAAGGGCTATAATCAGTGCGGTATCGAGTCAAAATCGGGTTTCAGAACGGTTCATTGCACGACAGAGCAATGATAGCAAGTTACCAATATTCAATGGTAACCCACTGGAGTGGCCTATATTCCATAATCAGTACAAAAGGTCGACTGAAGATTGTGGATTTAGCAGTGCTCAAAATATGCAACGACTGGAGAAGAGCCTTCGTGGTGATGCTAGGAAAGCAGTTCAAGGACTGATGATTGTTCCTGACAACGCTGACAAAGTAGTGGAGAAGCTCGAGCAACGGTTTGGGAGACCACGGTTCGTCATTGAAGCATTGATAGCCACCGCAAAGAAGGTGCCAGCACCGAAGGAAGATAGTATAGTCTCACTAATTGACTATTCAAATGCTATTTCCAATTTGGTGACAACAGTTGAAACTTTGAAGGCGACGGAGCACCTACAAAATCCTCACTTGATGAATGAGCTTGTGGAGAAGCTTCCAGCCCACCTGAAGTTGGATTGGGGAAAGATTGCCTGCAAGAAAGCTGCCGTGTCACTTTTGGACCTGTGCCATTTCATTGAGGAGATTGCAGAGGCGGTCAGTGCTGTGTCAACCCCCAAATTCAAATTGACGGATGGAAAGAAAGAAGATGGAAGGGGCAAGCGAGAAACTGTACTCACAAGTCAAGATGAGGGGAAGAAAGGAGGGTGTGCGTTTTGTGATTCTACTGAACACAAATCATTCCAGTGTCCAAAGTTCCTCAAGGTCAGTGTGAAGAAAAGGTGGGATATGGCAAAACAGAAGAAAGTTTGCTATTGCTGTCTCAACCGAGGCCATATGACAGTTAAGTGTAGGAGGAAGAATGCCTGTGGAATGGATGGATGCGACAATAGGCATAGTGCCCTACTGCACCCACCATCCAAGGATAAAGAAGAAAATAATAATAAGAAAAAGAAACCTCCTAAAGTTACTGATGATAAAAAAGAAGAGAACGAACACGATGATGATGACGCTGACAACGAAGAAGATTCAGAGCCGGACATCAATACTCATGTGAGTCAACCACGTCATGTGAAATCTGTTTTGCTGAGAGTTTTGCCTGTTAAGTTGTTCGGTCCAAGCGGAGTCATCAGTACTCATGCGCTATTTGATGAAGGATCAACAGTGAGCATGATGTCAACAGCATTAGCAGACAAGATGGGATTGAAAGGTCAAACGGACCCCTTGACTCTACGATGGACTGATGCTCAATGTCAAAAGGACATGAAGTCACGTCGTGTTACTTTCCGAATTAGTGCTCATGACGGGGGGAAGCGGTACCTGCTCAAGGATGTAAGAACGATTGAAAATTTGAATTTACCAACCCACTCAGTCAACATCAAGAATGTAAAGCAACGCTGGAAGCACTTGGAAGGATGTTCAACATTGATGAATGTTGACAATGTACAACCTCAGCTGTTGATCGGGCAAGACAACATACATCTTACCGTAGCTAGAGAAGTTGTGGAAGGGCCTCCAAATGCCCCGATTGCTACCAGGACTAGATTAGGATGGGTGCTGCACGGCCCTACAAACAAGTTTCGAAGTCAGACAAATTGCAATTTGTCATTTGTTTGTCGTGAAGATGACCAGGAAGTGCAGCAGTTGGTGAAGGAATCCTTCAAATTGGACAGCATTGGGATCCAAGATCGAAGCGGTAAGCCCCGTAATAAAGAGGATGAGCAGGCTCTTAAGTTGATGGAGAAATACACACGCAAAGTGGATGGGCGCTGGGAGACGTCACTATTGTGGAGATCCGAACCTGTGGAGTTTCCAAATAGCTACCCAGCAGCTCTAAAAAGATTGAAGTCCATTGAGCATAAGATGAGCAAGGATGAAAACTTCAAAACAGAATATTCTGAACGGATACAATACTACCTTGATAAGGGATATGCAAGGAAGTTGAGTGATGAAGAAGTGAAGATATCGAGTCCAAAAGATTGGTACCTTCCACACTTTGGAGCTATGCATCCAAACAAGCCTGGCAAAGTGCGACTTGTTTTTGACGCTGCCGCTAAAGTGGAAGGAGTATCACTAAATAGTAAGCTGTTGACAGGGCCGGATCTACTTACTTCGCTACCTGGGGTCCTTATCAAGTTCCGTCAGAGGTGGATTGCCTTTACTGGGGACATTGGAGACATGTTCCATCAAGTAGGAATACGAATGGAGGATCAGATGTGCCTTCGTTTTCTGTGGAGAGATTGTGACTCCAACCGGAAGCCAGACGTCTACCAGATGGTGGTTATGATATTTGGGTCATGTTGTTCCCCATCTTGCTCACACGTGGACAATGTGGAGGAAGCTTGGAAGCTAATTGGAGATGTCAAGTACGTGCACGATCAAGGTGGATTCACTATACGGAAGTGGATAACTAACAATGAAGAGTTAACCAGCATGATTCCAGCTGATGAGCGAGCAGAAACCACCAAGAATCTTACTGAATGGAGTGAAATTCCAACAGAGCGCGTACTTGGCCTCCACTGGGACCCGTTGAAGGATGACTTTACCTTCAAACTAAATAGAAAACGAATTGGAGAAGACATAATGACTGGAGCCATACGACCCACAAAGAGACAGATTCTACGATTGGTGATGCTAATCTTTGACCCCCTGGGATTTTTGGGCTTTTACACAGTAAAAGCTAGGATTTTGCTGCAGGCTATTTGGAAAAGCAAGATTGGATGGGATGATGAACTTGGGACTGAGCTATTCCAAATATGGAAGAGGTGGATAGAAGATCTACCCCGGATTGTGAATGTCAGAATCCCTCGATGCTATTCATATGTAGCCAGTAAAGCTGACGATCTACAACTTCACGTTTTTGCTGACGCCAGTGAATCAGCCTACACAGCAGTTGCTTATATGAGGGTCCAGAAAGATGATCATGTTGAAGTGTCTTTTGTGATGTCAAAAGTACGTGTAGCTCCACTTAAACCAGTATCCGTTCCCAGATTGGAGCTCCAAGCCTCTCTAATTGCAGCGAGATTAGGGACATTCATCATTAGTGAATTGGAATTAAAAATAGGCCGTGTGACCTACTGGACTGACTCGCGTACTGTCCTTGCATGGATACGCTCTGAAGACAAACGTTTCCATCAGTACGTGTCTAACAGAATAGGAGAGATTCACGAGCTTACCGATGTGCCTAGTTGGAAATGGATTCCAACAAAGCAGAATGTTGCGGATGATGCAACGAGAAGCGGAAAGTCAGATTTCAGTTCTGGAAACCGTTGGTGGACTGGACCTGGATTTTTGAAGTTGTCTGAAGCCGAATGGCCTGTGGAACGAGCCGTGAAGATAGAAGAAGCGGAGCTTGAGATGAAGCAGGAGCTGTTCGCCACTGCGTTTGAATCTACCATGGATGTCATTCCCCATGCAAGTAAATACTCATCATTTATGAGGTACTTACGTACTACAGCATGGATTTTGAGAGCTGTCAGAAACTTCAAGTCTGCTGTAACCCAGGAAGCGAAAGTCCTATTACCAGAACTGTCCATGGATGAGTTGAAGAATGCTGAGTTGTTGCTGTGTCAGAAAATGCAAAATGAATCATTCGGCGAGGAGCTAAATTTGTTAGCATTGAAAAAGCCATTGAAGAAGGGAAGCAAGATTGCTCATTTATCCCCATTCATCGATGAAGATGGAATCATCAGAATGAGCAGTAGGACAGCAGCGTACTCACAACCCCCTATCATCATGGATCCGAATCATCCTTTCACAAAATTATGATTATGAGGATGCACGTTTGGTGTAGTCATCAAGGACGAGAAACAGTTGCAAACGAGCTGAGGCAGAGATTTTGCATTTTGAATTTAAAGACGGCTGTAAAACGATCCTGGAATGACTGCAGAATCTGTAAAGAACGCCGTGCCATGCCAAGAAGTCCCTTAATGGCACCACTACCAGCCTTTCGTATGGAGAGACCACCACGTGCCTTCACAATAACTGGAATGGACTACTTTGGTCCCATGGAAGTGCTAGTAGGAAGAAGACACGAGAAACGCTATGGCGTTTTATTCACTTGTTTGAACGTGAGAGCTGTCCACTTGGAGATTGCTCACAGCTTGAGCACGGATTCATGCATCATGGCTATCCGTCGCTTCTCCAGTGTACGAGGACAGCCTAAAATTATTTATTCAGATAATGGGACAAATCTGCACGGAGCAGATAATGAATTGAAGAAAGCCCTTCAGGATTTGGATCAAGATCATCTTCAAGGGAATCTGTCTACTGCGGGAATTGAGTGGCATTTTATCCCACCACTATCACCACACATGGGTGGCACATGGGAGAGGCTTGTGAGGAGCGTGAAAGTAGCCATGAAGAGTGCACTTTCAGCGACAACCAAAACGCCTCGTGATGAAGTGCTACAGACTATATTTGCCGAAGCTGCAGCAGTAGTCAATTCAAGGCCCTTGACTGATGTTTCCATCGACCCTGAAGACAAAGAAGCTTTGACACCTTTTCATTTCCTGATTGGAACGTCCAGTCATCTGCAGCCGCCTGGAGTGTTCGTGAACGCTGATATGCTGACAAGGAAGGAGTGGAGACAAACTCAGTTCGTAGCTGATCAGTTTTGGAAGCGATGGGTGAGGGAGTATCTTCCTACTCTGCAGCGGCGTTCAAAGTGGCGAACTGGACAACGGGAAGTGAAAATTGGAGACATTGTGCTGGTGACGGACCCTGGACAACCGAGGAGTTCCTGGCCCTTGGGGAAAGTTGTTGCTACATTTCCTGGCAAAGATGGGATAGCTCGAGTTGCTGAAGTCAAGACGGTGACTGGGATTTACCGCCGACCTGTGGTCAAGCTAGCGGTTTTGGATGTCCAAGAGAGAAGTTCCTCCCCTGTTTCGGAACTTGGGGGGAAGTATGTTGCTGAGAAAGCATAGAGTGTAGGAAATTTCGTGGGTCTTATAATTATATTTTCTTGTTGTACCTTGCTCTGCCTGCATGCTCTTGTGTATTTGATGTAAAAACGTATTAATTGAGAGTTGAGGCATGCAGGAGAGAAGGAATATTTTTCATTATTCTCTTAAAGGCTGAGGCGAGTGGGAGATTGTCTTCTCGTCAGTCAGTCAATTGTGGTCTTCTATATATTATTACTGATTATATTTGTTATCAGTTTAAATAATTAATTATACGCTGGCATGTGGAATGGTTGTTTTGTGTCGTTAATAAAATAACTATGTCTTGTCAGTATTAATGGTGTTCTGAAATTGTCAATTGTGTCATTTCTAAAGGTTATCTAAGTTTAGCTCAGTCAGGGCATCCGTTGTCATCCTTGGTGCATTAGCTCTCACCGTTATCGAAGTATTTGGCTGAAAAGTCGGCAACAGTATGGAATGTCTAAATAAAGTATGGTTAAATCTAAACAATGTTAAGTCTGATTTTTAAAACCTTGTCATGGAACTGTTTGAAATAAGAACGTAAAATTTAACTTGTTGAGAAACTATTTTTTTACTGAGAAATTGGTTCGTATATTCGTAAATAACTTTTTTATTAAATTATTTATTTGACTTTTATGATCATATAGCAATCAATCTTCATCATACTATCAGCATGTTAATTTTGATTTTTAACGGGATAACAAAGGATTTTTACACGAGATTTGAGGTCTCCATGACAAACTGTGCTTGGGTTAGAGAGATAAAAATTATCCAAATCAAATTTTAAAATGTGGATGGTTATTTATGACTTGCTCCAATGGGCTATTTTTATGTTTGGTAGAATATACAAATATGAGTACGATATATTTTATTCAATGCATTATTTTTCTCATTGAAATCATATCTGCTTCGGATTAATTTTTAAAAATTTTGTGGGATCTGAATAATTAGAAAAGGTGCCAGTACAACCTAGATTTCCCATGTTAAATCCCATTAAAAACATTAAAAAAATTTGTGACGAAAAAATCAGTTTAATTTGTCATTTGAAAAGACGGGGCTATATGTAGGCCAGGCACTTTAGCTCACTGACAATATTGACATAGGAGTAGATATGTAATTTCTATGCTTAGCTGCCTTTGTTTTTCATCAGAATCTATTTCTACACCAACTTCCAGCTAAATTGAGGTTGTACTAACCTGAGCATTCCCTCCTGCCTTATGAGTCATGAGTGAGTTCACTTTTCCGAGAGTTCTTCTGGAGTCAGATAGATACTTTCAGCTTGAGAGTTTTTTGGAGCCTGAAGCAGTCTTTGGCTGCTGAAGGTTATTTTTCCTTCTGGTAATAATCAGGCATGGCACGTGGGTTATAATGGGTAGGTGGGTAACCCGTTTAAACCCGGGTTTTAATGGACCCAGCCCACCTAAAATTTGGTGGGTTTTATGGGTAAAATGGGTTTTAATAAAAAATCAAGCAAATCAATGTAAAATCTGCAGTTTCAACTATTAGTTCTTTGTTCTCGATGTTTACAGTCATAATACGTGTCTTTTACTTCAATATTAAGAAGATTTAAGCACTGATAGTAGACTCTCTGATGTGGTGTAATGTATATGTCATTAATTTTAACTTAAATACCAATTATTGATCATCATTTGTCTTCAGTCAAAATTAAATGTCAAAACTGAACGCTTTCTTGATGATCTCACAATTAGGGATCAAATTTGCACTCGTGGACTGGAAACTAGTCGCACTGTAATACAATCCTTGAACATATTAGTGAAGTACATTGAAATTACGTACTTCACCAATTGCCATGTTAAATACATGGAAAATCCATGTTCCCCGTTTTAACCCATTTTACCCATTTAAACACGTTATAACCCACAAAACCCGTTTTAACCCGTACCCAGTGGGTTCTAGCGTTAAAACCCAGGGTTTTAACCATGCCTGGTAATAATATTCTATTGCTTGTGATTCTGCTGAAGTAAATATGTGCCTGCTTTTCAGAAACTCAACTCACGATGAAATGCAGTTTGTCATCCAGGAAACCATGAAATAAAAGCATCAACAAAACCAATATTATGTGCTTGCATGGTGCCATACTTCCAGGATATGTTTTCTACAACAATTTCCCGTGTTAAATCCCAGAAAGAAAATTAAAATTTTGGGACTAAAAATTTGGTTTAATTTATGTCACTCGAAAAAACGGGTCTATATGTAGCCAGGCATTTTAGCTCATTGACATATGAGTAGACATGTAATTTCAATGCTTAGCTGACTTTTTTTCATTAAAATGTATTTCTACACTAATTTCCAGCCAAATTCAGGCTGTAATAACCGGACCATTCCCTCGTGAGTGAGTTCATTTTGTCAGATCTGTGCTGGAGTTAGATAGACGCTTGCAGCTTGAGAGTTTTATTGAGCCTGAAGCAGTCTTTGGCTGCTGAAGGTTGTTTTTATTTCTGGTAACAAAAACACTGTGACCAAACTGTTTACTTCGCTTCTTGTGAACCGACTGAATTTATGGTGCAAAAAACATAAAAAGATATCCGAATTTCAAGCAGGATTCAAAAGTGGGACAGGATGTGCTGAGCAGGCGTTTAATTTAAATGTGATAATACAAAATCAGCTCCGCTTTAGGAAAGGGAAACTGTATTGCCTTTTTGTAGATCTCAGTCAAGCCTTTGATTCAGTAGAGCACTCCCTGCTTTGGGATAAGCTACATAAAAAGGGTGTCAGCAGTAAGTTTATTCAAGTTATGAAACAGTTATACAGTTTAGCGCACGCAAAAGTGAGAGTGGATGGTGGAAATTTTACGAAACGATTTAAGATTGAAAAATCAGTTTTACAAGGTGAAAGTCTAAGTCCAAAGCTCTTCACACTGTTTATAGATGACGTAACAGATTTGGTTAGGACAAGCGGTGCCAGCCCAGTGTTAATAGGAAACTTCAATGTCGACATGCTTCTTTTCGCTGACGATATTGTTGTCATCGCCCTGAGTCCAAATGACTTGCAGAAGAAGATAAATGCCTTGAAGGAATTCTTTGAGAAACACAATTTAAAAATTAATCTTGCCAAAACCAAAGTACTTGTTTTTAGAAAACATTATAATACTAGGAAAATAGACTTCTTCTGGGGAAGTGATAAAATCGAATCGGTAAATGAGTACACCTACCTAGGAATCCCATTCCAATATAATGGAAAGTTTGAAAAGGCGTGTGATAAGTTTTTCTTGAAAGCAAAGCAGGCGCAGGATCAGCTACTCCAACTCCTCGCAAAGGGGAGAATAAATAAATTCAGCTTACAGGAGAAACTTTTCAACAGCCTCTGCAGGTCCGTGCTCTTCTATGGCATAGAAGTTTGGGGGCTAGACTATATTGAAAAACTTGTAATCTTTCAGAACAAGTTTATCAGAAAATTGTATTATTTAACAAACGAAACCCCGCGATGGAAGCTCCTCTTAGAGACCAACGCGTTACCAATTGAGACCGCCTTTTTAAATATCCTTTTAAAATTTCTACTCCGCGTCAAGAAAAAACCTGCAGGTAGCCTTGTCAAAGCATGTTTCGAGCGATCCCTGAAGCTATCAGAGGAGAGAAACACCAGTAACTGGGTCGCAAAACTCAATAATATTTTATCAAGTCGAAAGATCCAAACCGTACGAAACCTGATGTCCTACCTCCGGTACAGCAACGATGTGAAGGGCATAGTTAGAAGACAACGACAATCTGTGACTAGTGAATGTGTAATTACTATGCAATCCCGGACAAATGACAAGTACAAATACTTGAAACGGAAAATGGGGACTGAAGCGTATCTAAACTCAGCGATGAATTATACGTATAAACGACTCTTTTTCCAGTTCCGCACCGATACAAACTACATAGCTATTAGGAAATCCTGTGATTTAAATGGTACACGAAAAAATAACTTTCAAAACTGTGATCTATGTAACAAAAATGATGTTGAGGACGTATTTCATATCTTCTGTGCGTGTAAGCACTACAACCCATGTAGGGTTATTTTAAATAAAATAAAACGAAATGTCAATCTAAGTAGAGAAAACTTTGTAAAGGAAATGTTTTATACTGTAAATGTAGAGGAAATTGAGTGTATGTGCCTATTTTGGATGAGTGCTATGAAAACAAGAAACTTTCTACGAACCTACTAACGAAAACGAATACTGTAAACTGAAACGTATTTTAATTTTACTTATAACTTCTATTCTTGATGAGCAAAATGTAAAACCTTTAATGATCGTGAATGATGGCAAAAAATGATCAAATAAATACTTACTTACTTACTTACTTGTCCTTAATGTCGAAACTAGTCTTTGAAAATGGATCCCAAAACAGTCGTTTTGTCCCAAACTTAGCAAAAACATACCGATTTACCCCAAAAATTGAATTTTGCATGATTTAATGGGTGGTTTTTGAGCAATTTTCATTAGATTTTGCACTTTTTAAACAGATTTTGAAGAAAGTAATTTTATTGCAAATTACATTTGAAATTTCGGGTGTCAAAATTACAAATTACTTTGTTAGTACAAGCATACCAAAATTACAAATTACAAATTACTTTGTAACCCCCAGCACACCAAAATTACAAATTACAAATTATGTAATTTGTAATTTTATTACAAATTATATTACAGTAATTTGAATTACTAACATCTCTGCGGCTAATACATGCAAAAAATCGGAAGCAAGATGAAGGCTATTTTTCCTTTGCGTTGGTAAAATACATACACATAAATGATTGCAATGGTTGGTACTCATTCTCAGTATTGGTACAGATGAAGTCGCATTCTCGTTTCATTTACATGATGGCTGCATTTCAAGCAATGCAGCCCAATTGACAATGCATATACGATCGAGATGGAGGCATTGGACCATTCAATCATTTTCCCCCGTCAACTAAAAAAGTTGTCGATCAGTTTTCCTTGTCGACCAAAAAAACCTGTCGATCAGTTTTCCCCATCGATCAAAAAAACTGTCGATCAGTTTTCCTCGTCGAACAAAAAAATTGTCGACCAGTTTTCCCTGTCGAACCGAAAATGGTGTCGACCAGTTTTCCTAGGGATCTTTCTGATGGGGATCAATGTGTATAGGGACCAAAAAGTGGGGACCACTCCTCCTGATACGGGAGTCTTTGGTTGTGATTTTACATGCATATGAAGTGGTGTTGGGGTTGTGACAAAGGGATAGAGTCAGTGTGAGACTGGAAGTCAGTTGGTAAAACTGCTGAACTTTGTGGTTTTAATCAGTAATGATTTGAGAGTAAAAACGCGCGTTCGGCATGATCTTTGCCTTCTAATGTATACAAAACATGCCTTTTTTATCAATATGATTATGTCAACTCATTTATGTAACCACTGGGATTCTATCCTCCAGAATAACATAGCGTAAAAGTAAATAAAAATAATATTGTGTACATTATGCTAGGGCCATTTAATCCAAACATTTTAGTTTGCAATATTTTTGTCGAGAGAACCCTTGAGATGAAACGTCATTGAATACTACCACAATTTTATTTATGATTTTCCTGTATCTACCAGTAATTCACGGCTTTTCTATGTTTCATAAACTTTCATGAAAATACCTTTCGACTGTTGTCGCTGCAACAAATGTCATAGGATGATTGAATGAAAATAAAATTAATAATATCATATAATTGATTTTAATAAATTGCAATGAAATGCAGTAATGGAACAAGTCATTGCAAATATTATAATTGAGTGCATTTATTTATGTATTAGCATTAGTAACATGTTTTACATAAATAGAAAGAGAAAACACACACAAATTACAGCATACTGTTTTATAAACTATATTTAAATGTTCTTTGAGAATACAATTTATAGTTTTTATCTCTTCTGATATCCACATCATCAATAATGTCTTGTATAATTATATTCAATCATTCATACTTTAGAACATAGCTTACTTAAAATTAAAAATGTTTATTACAAATTGAAAGCACTCGATCAATTTAGGATTGCATCAATATATTACAGATATTACAAATATTTAATTTACACAACCATTCCCAATACAATTTCTGAACAATTTTGGATATTTACTGTTGATTTTAGATTGATTTTTACAAATAAACTCATTTGGTTTATCATCAAATCTTCCCGACCATGCACTTAACTAAGCAGAAGTAAAATTATTCAGCACACGAGTCATGCAATTTACGCACATGAATCCTTAAGTTTCCTCTTGTCCCAGAAGAGAAGGAACAAAATTTACAATAATATGGTTTCTCATTTAAGTGGCTCCTCAAATGATTCTCGAACTGGTTCGGAATACAATACCTCTTTGAACAGAAGAGACATGCCAGTGGTCTTTCACTTGAAGGAGCATGCACTTTCAGAAAATGGACATCTAGATGACCCTTGTCAACAAAGGAGCGTGGACACTTGGAACACTTAAAGTCTCTTTTGTTTTCATGAAAAGCTTTCACATGGTAGACCACAGCGTGCCGGTGAGCGAATCGTTTTGAGCACTTTGGACATTGGAATGGCTTCTCATTTAAATGGGAGTTGGTGTGCTCGACCCGGGCAGCATTTGTGAAGTATGTCTTCCCACATATTCCACATGGAAATGGGCGCAACCTCTCGTGCATATTTAAAGTATGAGAATTCAGGTTTCTTTTATACCTAAATGCCTTTGAACACTTTGTGCACTTAAATTGTCGACTTTCAGAGTGAACTCCGGAGTGGTTCACAAGTGAAGATTTTTGGGCAAAGGCTTTCCCACATATTGAACAAAGATATGGTTTTTCTCCTGTATGAATTCTCATGTGTATTTGAAGAGTGTAGGTGTTGTAAAACATTTTGTGACACACTTCGCACTTCTTTCCTTTACTGGAATCATGGTTTCTAAAAACATGAGCGGCTAAGGCACTAAGGGTGGTAACAGAGTGGGGACACGTTTTACATAAATGTGGCTTCTCCTTCGTGTGCATTCTTAGATGTCTCATGAGCGCATCATTTTGCTTGAAGGACTTGTCACACATAATGCAGGAAAATGGTCGCTTGTCACTATGAACTCTGGAATGTCTGGTCACTTCCCGATTAGTTTTGAACTTTTTGTTACAAATGGGACAAGAAAATGTTTTCTCATTTGTGTGTGCTTGACGAACGTGGAACTCAAGCTTGTAGGAACTTTTCCAAGTTTTGTGACACACTGGACACTCTTTTACATTCAATTTCTCTTCGGCTACCCTTAGTTTTTGTTGAACGGAAGGGTTATAAAGTTTCCACTCATGCTTATGCAATTTTAAAGCACTTAATGTGGAAAAAGAGCGGGGACACTTTTTGCAAAAATAAGGCTTCTCCTTCGTGTGCATTCTCAGGTGGGCAAAGAGTCTACGATGTACTTTGAAAGGCTTGTCACACCAAATGCATGAGAAGGGACGGCTGTCAGTGTGAACCGTTGACGAGTGTTTAGTGAGGTTTGACTGGGATTTGAATTTTTTGTTACAAAAACTGCAACCAAATGGTCTCTCTCCTGTATGCACTCGAATGTGGACTTCCAGCTCGTTGTTAAATTTACACAGTTTATTACAAACGGGACACCGTAACTCTCTCTCTTTTAGTTTGCTTTTGGGTATAGATGCAGCATCTAACTTTGACTTGGCTTTTGCTTGAGATGTACGAATTATCTTCAGTCGAACCAAACGAACAAAACATGGTTTCATGATGAACTCCATTTTTAACAGAAATATTTAACTGCTTTGGGACACCGTGGATTTATTTTCAATGCTGATATTTATAGGTAGCTATTTGAACCGTTATATATTTTTCCTACCACATATATGTAGAGCTTACAGCAACGACATTCTAGCTCAAGTGAATCATGAGTTGAGAATGAGAGGAAGGGAACGGAAATACCGAGAATGTATATAACCTGGAATTAGGGGTATCGTGCTTCCCTATAATCATAGCATAAAAATATGATACTCGATGCTTTACCAAGGCCATATGGGTTAGGGCTTGAGTTTAGGAAGAGTACCTACAAGGAAAATATGTTACCTTTCCCTATGCATATTGTGTACTGACTGACCTGGAGGGTCTGGTTTTGTTATTTAGGGAGCCTTTTAATGGGTTACAACTAGAGCAGGAAACCCTTGATCCCACCTTTGTTTCTTTGTGTTTGTTACCTTTCTCCTCTTTCTAATATCAAGTTGTGTAGCATGTGAGATGAAGAATGTAAAATGATTCTCTCTTGCATTCCTTCTTGTAAAGTTTCACTTGCAAGCAATGTTGACTGTTAGCCGGGCATATTATAATTTTTATTGTAATTATCTAATATCTTTTAGTAACACTGTAATTATGAATGTTTATATCATATCACAAATGCAAAATTTAAAACTGGTTAATTTGACGTCAACTAGGAACATACAAAACTAAAAAAATAATTTATTTATTTATCTGTAAACCATTAAAGAAAAACCTCATCATGATACGATACGATACCATAAAATATAATAATTGTTATCACATAAATACCCCGACCTAGATAAATTCAGCTGAAACTAACATTGCCTCCTTGTTTTTGAAGAAAAGAGATGTTGTCTAGCAAGAAAAACTTATGCAATGTACCATGATGATGTAGATGGTGGAAATTACAGTGCTGACTGCACCTTTTTTATCCTAAATTCGACGTACGCGTTTCTATATTGATGATGGAGCAAACACTACATATGTACATATATACTTGTAATGAATATAGGGCTTTGTTTTACATACTTTTTATCGGTGAGAAAGTACCATTTATTTTTATCAGTTCTTGCATGCAATGCAACTTGCATTTTCTTTATATATTCTATATAACCTGAGTATGAGTATATGAGTATTGAGGAAACAAGTATGTTATGCATGTATGCAATGGGAGTAGCTGCATAATGTTGCCAGTGTAGCTGTAGCCCAAAGAAAGACACTCGAAATTTTGCATGTAAAACCAAGATATATTTCACCATCCTTTCCTTCCGCTCTCTCTCTCTTTCCGTGTTCTTGTTCTTATAGATGGAGTTTCCAAAAGAGCGTATTTGGAACACTTTTCCGAGCTGCAAAGTATGATGTTCGAGAATGCACAGAAGTTAACTACACAAATCCCATGTTGTCTAGTGGTTAGGATACCCGGCTTTCACCCGGGAGGCCCGGGTTCAATTCCCGGCATGGGAAAATATATACTTTTTGGGCACAGTACTCAAATTTTGATATAAATTAATTTAATATAAAGTTCATGCATTAACTTTTGCTTGGTAATAATTTGCAAAAGAAGTCATAAAACTAGAAATAATGATGGTCATATTAATTTGCGTGTTCGTAAGCAAGAAGCGTATAATTTTTTGAGAAAAATATCAATAAAATTTATCATATCACATATTCTTTTTTGTTTCTCTGATGCTTGTTTAAATTGCAAGAAAAGCTCACAGAGTCCAGAAGCGTGTCATTTGTTTTTCGATCACTAAAGGAAAAATGTGTGAAAAAGAACTCGGATTGTTTACAATTTCATAAAAAAATTGCATGAAAAATTCAAGAATATAACACTCATTCTTTTCCCTGTAGACTGAGTTTGAGTGAGCACGTTCTGGTAGTCAAAGCCCAATTCTTTGCATGCCACACGCAAATTTGTGATCATGATCATAATACACTTGACAAAAAAATCTCATTTCGAACTTTACAATAGATGCATGCAAAAGTAAGCATGGAAAGTGGCTTTCCTTTGCAATGCTTAGGAACACTCTCTTTCGAGCCTGTGCATTGAACTCTCTCACATTGACATTAACAATGAATCGTTCGAGATTCACATGAGCATCCAAGCAATCCCATGTTGTCTAGTGGTTAGGATACCCGGCTCTCACCCGGGAGGCCCGGGTTCAATTCCCGGCATGGGAAAGTTTCATTTTTGTAGCTTATAATTTGTTTGTTTGTCAATTGCTTAAACATCTGAATTATTTACTCAAATATTTTTTAAATATTAATCTTCCGGTGTTACTGTATGCCAATTTTTAGGTAAATAAACCTGACAATTGGCAGGGTACATAGGAACCTGCGATCTGGGATTTATGCTGAATGAAGTTAGTACAAGCTATGAGTTTGATTAGTTCATTGGTTTAGAAAAGATTTGAAGATTTTCGTCAGTTTGGCTACTATTGAGAAAATTCCAAACTTTTGACATTTAAACTCCTATGGGTCACGCTGGGGTCATTGCAGAATTTTGAAAACGGCATGAATGAGTTTTTCTAAAAAAATAGCATCATTTTGATGCATCATAACCCATGTTTTGCTATTGAAAAATATTTGACCTTGACCTTTGACCCAGTTTCCATTGACCGATTTTGCTCATCTTCGAACTCAGCCAAGGCTTTGATCTAAGGTATCGCTTAGCAAAAAGATTTTTTAAAAATCTCCAACCGTGTAAAAGTTATCGTGCGAACAGACAGACTAAGATCCATTCTAAAGAACCTGCTTTTGATCTTCGATCGCAGGTTAATAATTGAAGCGGTTTATACAATGAACTGAAATTCTATCTAAAATTGCAGAAAAGCAATCCTCAACTTTCTTGTTAACTATTTTAAATTATTTAAAAAACGTCGAAATTGACAGACGAACGGAATCAGATTGTGCGTGCAAATATCAATTAAAACAGAGAGATAAATTTTATAGTGTTGATTCAGTGTAAATGAATTTCATTGACGACTTGAAGAGATATAAATAACCAGTAAAAATTTATTGATTTAAATTTGCTGAAATATATGCTGTAACTTGTCGCAATTGAAAACTTAATGGTGCAATTCATTTTTACAACAGATAATAATTTGAAGCAATAATAATTTATAACTAATTTAGTAGTGTTGACACACAAGTACATAAATATTCATTCTTACAATAAGATTTTTTCGACCACGCATTTTATGAGCATTGGATGATCAGGTCATCGCACCGTCATCAAATGAAATTTCAATTTACATTGTCAATTTTAAAAACTCTCTTGCAAGATCATCAATGGAAGGAATGATGAACCAACAACAAATTAGATTTGAATACTCGATGGTAACTTATGAATCCGAGAAATATGACGTTTCAGGCTAATATTGTGCTTAAAGTACAAATGACACGTGTTGCAAAAATAACACTTTTCGGAGAGATGTTTCTTCACATGGGTCTGGAGCAAGTGCAGCATGGCAAACCTTTTGGTACAAAAAACACAAGGAAACGGTCTTTCACTTGGGCTACAATGTATATTTAAATAGTGGACCCTCAGATGTGTTCGATCCACAAAGGAGCTCGAACATTTCGAACACTTAAAGCTCCTAATGTTGTCATGACAAGCTTTTTGGTGATATTTTAGACTATCAGATCTCGCAAATCTCTTTCCACATGTTTTACAGTGGTAGTGCTTCTCATTGAGGTGTGTGATGATGTGTCTGTCCCGCATCCCTTTTGTGGGATAAGTATTTCCACAAATTTCGCATTTATAGGGACGAACATTGAAATGTACACTATGGATATGTTGTTTCAAGGTGCTGCTTCCTCCAAATTTTCTTGGACATTTTTTGCAGCCAAAGGGATTACTTCTTGTATGTATTCTGGAGTGGATGTCTAGGTAAGACTTTGTGCAAAACGAACTTCCACACACATAAAAGGAAAATGGTTTCTCGCCTGTGTGAACACGTAAATGTTGCTTTAATTCTGAAGCCGAGTAAAACGTTTTGGCACAGAATTCACACTTTTTTCCTTTCCCAAAACAATGGTTAACAGTTTCATGGTGAATTAGTCCAGTTCGCGTGGAAAATGTGGTGGGACACTTTTCACAGAAAAACGGTTTTTCTTTTGTATGAGCTCGGATATTTCCCATCAGTGAACCCTTTGTTTTGAAGTCTTTATCACACCAAATACAAAAATAAGGTCGTTCAGCTAAATGAATTTTTAAATGTGCATTGTGTTGCGACAGCGTTTTGAACTTTTTTTTGCAAACCTTACAAGCAAATGGTCTTTCACCGTTATGCGCCCGAAGGTGACATTCTAGGTCATGATGTGTCTTACAAGTTTGTGGGCACACTGGACACTTTACAAGTTTCCTTCGTTCACGTTCTCGTCCACGGCGACTTTGACCTAATTTACCTGATGCTTTCTTGGGAATAGTTTCAGATAGACGAACAAGATATACAAAACAAGGTTCTATTTGGGACTCCATTTTCTTACTAAAAAGTCATGTTTCCGTAAAATATTTAATACTTAATATCGTCCTCATTTAAAATCAAGTATTTTTACTTTCTGCAGCAGTCAAAAACATATTTACGCAAGTTACTTTGAAAGGTTTTATGTTCACGTTTTGAGCTCACATTGAGAGTGATGATGATTGTAAACATCATCCTGCAGATGTACAACTATGTGAACTGATTGCCACAATTTATTTACAAAGTTGCGTCTCATAAAAGAGCCAGAGATTTGATTTGGGCATTATATCGCTTCTCACATAAACTCTGGACTCGCAAATAGAGCTGCTACAGAGCACAATGGATTTAACAGAAAAGGGTCGTGCTCTTTCTTTTAACCCAGACATATATATATATATGCAGGCAAATCTATAGCTACACATGAAAAACAACCTTTCACAGCGAAAGACTGGTTCATGCTCAAAAATCTCTGTAGCTTTTATCGGAGATTAGCACAAATCGCTCACAAAGTGATCTCAATGCATGTTACTGCATCATTGAAAGCGCAGTGTGTAGTTTCATATAAACATTTGCATTTTCCATACCTTCTCTATAATTCCATTCCTTCCCTCTCAATCCCAGCTCACTCGTCTTTCATGCACAAGTAATAGCAAAGCAGTTAAAATGCAGGTGAAATTAAATGTTGTGAAAAGTATTTCCCTTGTCGTTCTACAACTCGTCTGCGTAACATAATTTTAATTCGGCCGTACATTTTGAAATGTACTCAAATGAGAAGTTCAAATCAAATTGACTATGGTGTGGCACTAAATGTCAAGCAAACAAATTATTCGATACAAAGATTTATTGAATTATTATATATGTACAGCCTTTGGATTTGGTGCTAATAATTTCATGGAATTTCTTAGAAGACTTGGAGTGATTAATAAGCAGCAAAAATTTATTGATGTAAATTTGCTTCAGTAAATATATACTCAGAATTAAAAGTTTAATAATAATATTCACTTTCACATCAAACAATAATTTGAAACAAAATATACAATAGTAGTTTAATGAGTAATGTAATGGAGTACACATAAGTAAGTATAAGATATATAAACATAAAATGGAAAATGTAATATAATGCAATGCAATGCATAGAAATGCAATAGAGCGGATAACCTGTAGAAAATCATTTTCAAGAGTTCGCAAAAATCTTTCAGCTTTTAATACCATTTATAGTAATTATTTTTGTTTCATAATAAAAATTTTGCCTATTTTGAATGAATTTGTGCATAATTAATGGAAATTATCACAAGTTTTTGTTACGTAGACTTTTGTACACTATCTTAGTTTTATGATATTTATAACTTTGTTTTTTAATTTGTTATTCAAGAGTTTTAGCATGTCACCTAAGGCAAACGATGTTATCCCAAAGAGAACGTGTTGAGGAATTAAATGTTTCCGTACATTCACAATCATATACACAGCCTTCCTATATCAAATTTCTGTATAATTATCAATTGCAGCAAACATTTGAAAATTTTCATCCATATGCTCATAAATGGAAGGAACGATGAGCCAACTACAAATTAATTTTGAGCACCCGATGGTAAAGTATGAAGCCGAATAATATGAGTTTTCAGGCTTCTCTTGTGCGAAGAAGAAAAATCACATGTATCACAAAAAAAAGGTTTCTCGGAGAGATGGTTCCTCAGATGGATGTCGTGCAGATGCTGAATGCAAAAGGTTTCTGTGCAAAAAAGACAGTGGAACGGTCGCTCACTTGGACTGCAATGCATTCTCATGAAATGCAGTTTCAGGTGCTGCCGATCCACAAAGGAATTTGAACATTTCGAACACTTGAAGCTCCTAATATTGTCATGATAAGCTTTTTGGTGGTATCGTAAGCTTCCCGATTTCGTAAATCTCTTTGTACATATTTGACACTTGTAGGGCTTCTCACGGGTGTGAATGATGATGTGGTCGTCCCGCTCACGTTTTGTACAATAAAAGTTTCCACAGATTTCACACTTATAGGGACGGATACTAGAATGGGCACAACGGTTGTGCCGTTTCAATTGGCTGCTTGTTCGAAATTTCCATTCACATTTTTTGCAGCTATATGGCTTACTCCCCGTATGTATTCTGGAGTGGACGTTCAAGTTAGATTTTCGTGTAAACAAGCTCCCACAAATTGAGCAGGAGAAGGGTTTCTCACCTGTATGAACACGCGAATGTGTCTTCAATTCTGAAAGACAATAGAAGATTTTGGCACAGACATCACACTTTTTTCCTTTCCCAGAATTATGGCTAACTGTTTCATGATGTATGAGTCCAGTTAACGTGGGAAATGTGACGGGACACTTTTCACAAAAAAAAGGTCTTTCTTTTGTATGAGCTCGTATGTGACTCATTAGTGTCTCATTTACTTTGAAGCACTTGTCACACCAAATACAAGAATATGGTCGTTGGTCACTGTGAACTTTGGAATGCTGTGAAACTTCTGACCTCGTTTTGAATTTCTTATTACAAACCTCACAACTAAATGGTCTTTCACCAGTGTGCACCCGAATGTGACCTTCCAGGTCAAAAGGTCTTGAACAAGTTTGTGGGCACATGGGACACTGTATCCGATTCTTTAGTTCAGATTGTCCTTGAGCAATTTTAGTAAATGATTTATTGGGAACGGGTCTAGATATACGAACAAGATGAACAAAACAAGGCTTGATTTGGAACTCCATTTTCTCACTAAAAAATCATGTTTCCGTAAAATAATTAATACTTACTATCGTCCACCTTTACTTTACAAGTATTTTTACTCTCTGCAACAGTCAAAAATATATTAACTCAAGTAACTTTGAAAGGTTCACGTTTTTTGAGCTCACATCGAGAGTCAAACAACAAAAACATGTGATGATGATTGTACACATCATCCTGCAGATATAAAACTATGTGAACAGATTGCCACAATGTATTTACAAGCGTAAAAGTTGCGTCTCATAAAAGAAGCAGAGATTTGGTTTGGGCATTTTGTATTTCTTCCCACAAAAACTCTGGACTCGCATGAGAACATGATTTATGAAGGCAAAAGGAGCTGTTACAGAGGAGAATGAATTTAACAGAAAAGGATCTTGTTCTTACTTTTTACTCAGACATAATATATACATGCAGGTAAATCTATAGCTAGGTAAAAAACTCTGAAGCCTTTGTCTGAGACTAGCACAACTCACTCATAAAGTGATTTCAAAGCATGTTACTGCATCATTGAAAACACAGTATGTATGTAATTCATTTGACGTTTTCACATAAAAACTTGCCTTTTCCATACTTACTCTACAATTCCATTCCTTCCCTCTCAATCTCAACTCACTCATCTTTCATGTAAAAACAAATAATAGCATGGCAGGTATAATGCAGGTGATGATAAAAATGTTTATTGTGAAAAGCATTTTCGTGCTTGTTCTACAACTCGTCTGAGTAATATAATTTTAATTCCCCCGTAATTTGAAGTATTCAATCAAAAATTGAGTGTCAATAATCATTTACAAAATTCGAAAACAAAATGGAGTCATCAGTGAAACCCTGTTTTGTTCGTTTGGTTCGACTAAAACAATTAATCAAGCCCAAGGGAAACTGACTGTGCCTTCCAAAGTTCATACTGATAAGCGAACATTTTCGTGTCTCTGGTGTGACAAATCTTTTAAAAAATATAATTGTCTCGTTAATCATACCGTTGTTCATACAAAAGAGAAACCACATTTCTGCAAACAATGTCCCGTCTCTCTTTCCAGCGCGGGTTCTATGTTCGGTCATGTTTTAAGAATGCATAGTTCCGGGAAAGGAAAGAACAAAAAGTGTGAATACTGTGACAAAATGTTTTACTCAATCTCCAACCTGAAAGAACATCAGAGAATCCACCACACTGGAGAAAAACCTTATTGTTGTTCAGTGTGTGGAAAATGCTAAAAACACAAGGTAACCGTCTTTCAGTTGGGCTGCTATGCACTTTCAAATAATGGACTTTCAGATGTGGCAAATCAACAAAGGAGCTCGAACATTTCGAACACTTGAAGCTCCTTATGTTGTCATGATAAGATTTTTTGTGGTAGTGTAAGCCTCCGGAATCTGGAAATCTTTTACCACATATTTGACAGCGATAGTGCTTCTCATTGAGGTGTGTGATAGTGTGAGAGTCTCGACAGTATTTCCTGGCATACGTGTTGCCACAGATTTCGCATTTATAGGGACGAATATTGGAATGAACACAACGGATATGATTTTTCAAGTTGCCCCTTTTTCTAAATTGTTTTGGACACTTCCTACATATAAAAGGTTTAATTCCTGAATGTATTCTGGAATGGACATTGAGGTTAGATTTTCTGGTAAATAAAGTCCCACAAACCCAGCAGGAGAACGGTTTCTCGCCCGTGTGAACACGTAAATGTGCATTTAGTTTTGAAGCCATATAATACGGTTTGTCACAGAATTTACACTTTTTTGCTTTCCCCAAATTATGCTTAACAGTTTTATGGTTAACGAGCCCAGTTCGCGTGGAAAATGTAGATGGACACTTTTCACAAAAAAATGGTTTCTCATTTGTATGAGACGGGATATGTTCCATCAGTGAATACCTATATTTGAAGCACTTATCACACCAAATACAAGAATAAGGCCGTTCGTCTAAATGAATTTTCAAATGTTGTCTGACATTCGTCCGTGTTTTGAACTTTTTATTACAAACCTCACAAGCAAATGGTCGTTCACCTGTATGAACCCGAATGTGACTTTCCAGCTCAGAAGGTTTCCTACAGGTTTTTGGACACACTGGACACCTTACCCGATTCCTTAGTTGAGGTGGTCTTAGAGCAATTTTAGTAGTTGGTTTATTGGGAACGGTTTCACGTATACGAACAAGATGAACAAAGCAAGGTTTGAGTTGGGATTCCATCTTCTAACAAAATTTAAATGTTTCCCTATTATACTTATTACTTATCGTATACTGTTAAAATTTGGAATTTTTCTTTCTGCAACAGTCTTAAACATATTTGCTCAAGTAACTTTGAAAGTTTTGAGCTCACATCTAGAGCGGAACAACAAAAACATGTGATGATGATTCCAAACATCACCCTGCAGATATACGACTATGTAAAAAGTCCAGTACAATCTATCCATGAGCTTAAAAGTTGTAATTGATCAATGTTCTCGTAAACATAATGTACAGTCTACTGATTATTTACATGCTCAGGTCTACGTCGACCTTGGATAGAATTGAGATTTGGTCAAGAGGAGCTGGTTTGGGGATAAAAACACATTTACGATTTGGTACTTTGATAGCTTTTGGTAGACTCGCGTAAAAGCTGCTTTTGCCTTACGTAGCGTAGATTTAGCCAGGCCACAAAGTAAAACTGTGTGTATCAGGCTGGTATAGTTTACATAGCCTTTCCAAATGAGTATATAACATACATAATGATGTTTACCATCATCATCACATGTTTTGTTTCTTTTGCTCGGAATGCATTCAAATTAAGCTATAAAATCAAAACACTGAAATTTACTTGAGAAAAGAAAATTGTTGACTGTTATAGAAATAAAAAATAACACAGTTTAACAATAGACAATAAATAGCATTTATATTAGAGAAACGATTAGTTTTTTTAGAAGATGGCATCCCAAATTAAACCTTGTTTTGTTCATCTTGTTCGACTTGCTGCAACTGTTCCCACTAAAACATCAAATAAAATTGTTGTAAAACAACCTGATCTACAGAAACGTTTACAGTGTCCAGTGTCCAGTGTGCCCAAAAACTTGGTCAAAACCGTATAAACTGGAAGCTCACCTTCGGGTGCACACAAATGAGAGACCCTTTGGTTGTTCAGTTTGCAACCAAAAGTTTAAAACACAGTCAGAAGTCAGACAGCACTCAAAAGTTCATTCAGATCGACGACCCTATTCTTGCCTATGGTGTGAAAAGTGCTTCAAAACAAATGGTTCACTGATGGAACACATCCGAGCCCACACAAAGGAGACACCATATTTCTGTGAAAAATGTCCTGCCACATTTTCCACGGTATCCGGACTCGTTCAGCATAAAAATTTTAAGCATGATTTTGGAAAAGGAAACAAGTGTGAATTCTGTGACAAAATATTTTATATGTCTGCAAAACTAAAGGTACATTTACGTGTTCACACGGGCGAGAAACCATTCTCCTGCTCGGTTTGTGGGAATTCATTTGCCCATAAATTAAGCCTAATCTGCCATTCTAGAATACATGCAGGAATCAAACCCTTTAATTGCAACAAGTGTCCAAACCAATTTCGAACAAGCGATAACTTGAAACGGCACATCCGTTGTGTACACTCTAGTGTTCGTCCCTTTAAATGTGAAATCTGTGGAAACTCTTATGCCAGAAAAGATGTACGGGACAAACACACTAACTCCCACTTCAATGAGAGGCACTACCTCTGTAAAATATGTGGGAAGCGATTTGCGACATCCGAAGGCTTACGGTACCACAAAAAATCTTATCATGACAACAATAAGAAATTTAAGTGTTCAAAATGTTCGAGTTCCTTTGTTGATCGGACACATTTCAAAATTCATTTCTTGAGAATACATAGCAGCCCAAGTGAAAGGCCGTTCCATTGTATTTTTTGTACAAAAACATATTGCCGGCAAGAACAGCTAAATGATCATGTAAGAAGCCATTTGTCCGAAAAGCCTTACTTTTGCAACCTGTGTCATTTTTCCAGTGGGTATAATAAAACCCTGAAACGTCATATTTTTCGGATTCACAAATTACGGCCAACAATTAAAAATTAGTTCGTTGTGAAACAGTGTTGTTCAAAGTGTGTAGTGATTCAAAAAAAATTCAATCGACAGTCCAAACTTGCTGATAAAATTCTGCTTGCTGGAAAATACTGACAAGCTTGTGAACAGTAAAAGTAAACAGGAAGTCAGTGTGTGAACGTTGTTAGTGGAATGACGCCGGTGAAACGGTATTTGTGTGTGAAGTTTGGGAACAAATATTTACATCATAAATCCTCAATCCTCATTAGTTACAAATTCAAACAACGTGAAGGGTCCCGTTTTTGTCTAATGTGTGACGACAATAATTTAGGATAATTTATTTATGAAATCTACTAGCTTGTTTTAAACCTATTTAAAAGTGAAGTTTTCAGAATTATTACATTTTCTTAATTGTATTTATGTATTACATTTTCTACATCCCGCTTTTACAACATACTTTATTGTTTACAGCATGAATTATTTATACTAACGTGATAGTACTCCATGATATTAGTTACTGCTTTTGTTTTTAATATTATCACGTGTATCGTTACAGTTTGAATTTTGTGTAATTTGGAATTACAGACTGACTTATATTTATTGTAGATCTAATTTTCCTTCTGTGAGAGTCATTTTTCATCATCTGTGATTTTATATGAATAAATGCTTGAAAAAACTGGCACAATGTGCTCGAGTACGAATATAAACATATTTTCAGAAATATGAGTATATACCGTGTAAATAAAATTATGTTGATAATTATTAATGATAAAAAATAAATTTTCAAGCAAAAATGGAAAGGGTACGCAGTAATATGGTTGGATTGTTGATTTGTGCACATGCTTGGGTAGTGAGAACGAAGTCATGCGGAAAGCTTCCTTGCTTTCATTCATGGAAAAGGATCAGAGATCCAGGTATATTATTCATCAAACCAACACCTTTTGCCTTTACTTTCTTGTTATGCGTGAAGATATTTATATGTGTTGAATAGTGTGGTCCTGCTTGCAAAAGAAGGTTAAATTTCACTAGATCAACAAACTTCCTGGGGAGTTCTTTACTTGGTAAATGAGCAATTTCATCCAGACCCTCCCTAGCACGAAAAGTAACTTGACGTCGGAGATGATGATGATGATTTAAAAGTATATTATCGCACGAGTCTAATATAAAAGTTGTACAATGCATGTTCAGATGTTCATTTACGGGATGGCTTGAAAAGGAATAATTGTAGCAAGAACTGGAAGGAACTCCTAAGAATATTTTTGTATACCATTTACAATTGATTTATTTTATTTACCTTTATGCATGAAAAATAGTTTTTAATCAAACAAACAGTTGTTCCTAGAGATTAATACTAAACTTATAGAATATACAAATAGCTGGATGGAAATAAGAGTTAATAACAAAATCGTTGGCACACGAAATACATTAATTCAACTGCAGGATTATATTTTTCTTAGCAAAGTCGTTTGAAATTACATTGACATGTTTATGATTACATTGACATTTTGGATGCCTACATAATATATATTTTTATGGAAATAAAACTCATTTGTAACTTGTATTGAACACGGAATGTGTTCATAAATATATCATAAGTGGTTTAGCATAATAAATGTTGTTTAAAACGTCTGTACACTAGTTCTCGTCATTTTGCTAGCATTCATATTATGTGCACCAAATTTGGAGCCTCATATGACATTTATACACGCTTAAAACTCCTAATAAAATTTTCCGTCCATTTGCTTAGAATAGCCTTAACATTTTCCTGCCTGGTCATAAATGGATGGAATACTTTAACGTATATTATTAATCTGAAAAATATGACGTTTGAGACTACTCGGATGTCCAGTGGAGGAAGGACAAAGGGTAAAAAAGAAGGGCATCTCAGAGAGTTGGCTTCTCATATGAAAATAGAGTGTATCTTGGTTGTTAGGACATTTTGGTGTGTGTAAGAATTGAAATCTGATTACGCTAGAAGTCTAGTTTCAAGTCATTCAAACAGTTTCTTAATCATCATCAACCACATTTTCATAATAGAAAAGGAAGCCCGTTTTTGCAGCATGTGTTTCAATTATTTTTGACAAATTGTTGTAATATTTAATAGCGTTGTTTATTAATTATTACATATTTTTTAAATTGTGCTGGATTCAAAGTGTAACTCATTAAGTGCATTTCTTATGCAAAATATTTAATAATTTACTACAAACTGTGATTTCAATGAAAATATAGAAAATGTGGATGTATATATACCAGCCGTTTGGCTCGTTTTGTTAAGAAAAATGAACTTTTCATAACACATAATGTTGCTTTGCTACAAACATTAACTTTACTTGAGACTCGGTTTTAAAAAGCATTGATGTACTGATTTTCTTTACTCTTTCTATTGTTGGAATGTGTAACAATGAACTATACTATTAAGCTATTAAAAATGTATAATGGAAAATGCATGGATAAATTTACATAATATTGAAGCATTCAGGCCCACTTTCATGTGCATGCATTCATATAAAATGGATCTCAAATGAAGAACTTTATATAAAACAAAGTAATATAAGACTTAATAAATAAACTATCCTAAATAGTTTTTTGTCGTTTCAATGCATTTTTAACTAACAGCGCAAGCAAACGGTCTCCTGCCCAATTTTGAATCGATTTATTTATGCTGTGAATGAATTAGAATTTTTTATTCGTCAGGTATTTTTGTTTCATGATGTGCACAATTTGATGATTTTGTGACTTGCTTTGTAAGAGTTTTATCATGTTAACTGAAGGAAACAATCTTTGCTTTAAAAAAGCAGTTCACTTTCACATACACAGACTACACTTCTTTGTTACTCAATTTTTCCCACTCGTATTTCATCTTTATCAAGTTTGAATTATCAAGTTAAACTGTTCACTACTAGTTATTTTGTTTTAAAACCTGTTCATGGTCATAACTGGAAGGAAAGAAGTGTCGGCTTCAAATTAGATTTGACCACTTGAAGGTAACGTATGAAAACGAGAAATATGAGCTCTTATGCTACGAGAGCATCCACACGAGAAATTACACAGGTTGCAAAAAAAAGGTTTTTCGGATAGATGGCTTCTCACATGGGCCTCGAATTCTTTCTGTGTGCAATATGTTTTTGTGCAAAAAAGACAATGCAATGGTCTTTCACTTGGACTGCAATGCATTCTCAAGTAATGATCATTTAGGGATCTCCGATCCACGAAGGTATTTGGGCACCCCGAACACTTGAAATCCCTAATGTTGTAATGATGAGTTTTTTGGTGGCAGTGCAAGCTTCCCGAAGCCACGTACCTCTTTCCACATATTTGACAGCGGTAAGGCTTCTCATTGAGGTGTGATTTAATGTGCGCCTCCAGACTTTCTTTTCTGGAATAAGTGTTTCCACAGATTTCGCATTTATAGGGACGAACGATGGAGTGCAGAGAACGGATATGCCTTTTCAAACTGCCACCTTTTCGAAATTGGCTCGGACACTTGTTGCAACTAAAAGGCTTACTCCCAAAGTGGATCCTACAATGGTCGGATAGGGTAGATTTTTTGGCAAATGAAATCCCACAAACCGAGCAGGAGAAGGGTTTCTCGCCCGTGTGAATACGTAAATGTGCTTTAAGTTCTGAAGCCATGTAAAAAGATTTTAAACAGAATTCACACTTTTTTCCTTTCCCATATTTATGGATTCTGATTTTATGCCGAGTGAGAGAAGTTGCGTCGGTGTAAGTAGCGGGGCACATTTCGCAGAAAAATGGTCTTTCGTTTGTATGTGCGTGGATGTGCCTCATCAAATAATCCCTTCGTTTGAAGCACTTATCACACCAAAGACAAGAATAAGGTCGTTGATCCGAATGAACGCTAGAATGCGCTTTGACTTGCGCTTGCGTTTTGAACTTTTGGTTGCAGATCCCACATCCAAATGGCCTTTCACCAGTATGCACCCGAATGTGACTTTCCAGCTCGAAATGTCGGTTACGAGTTTGTGGGCACAACGGACATTTCACACGTTTCTCTGACTTGGGGTTTCTTTGAGCAACTTCAGTTGATGGATTCTTAAGCATATTTGCAGCAAGTCGAACAAGATAAACAAAGCAAGGTTTGGTTTTGGTCTCCATCTTCTATTATATTTCTGTCAAATAAATCTATTACAATTATTGGGTGCTTTTGGTTCCTGCAACAATCAACAAAGTATTCAAAAGATTGAGATTTGTGCTTTAAATCTTTTGAATTCACATTAACATCAACCAAAACACGAACATGTGATGATGATTGTAGCATCAGTCTGTAGATATGCATCTGTGTAAACAGTTTGGTACAATCTATCCATAAGTGAAAAAGTCGTCTTCTCATTGCTCACATAAACATAATGTGTAGTCTGCTGACTGCTTACATATTCAAGTCTTCAGTGACGCTAGATGCGATTGAGATTTGGTCAGAACAGAAGGCAGAGTGGAGATGTTCTTGTTTGGACTAGAAACACATATACTATAAAGTAGCTTTGATACGCTCTCGCTGCTTTTGCCTTTACGTAGAAAATGCCACAAATTAAAATCATGCCTACCAATCCAACATCATTCTGCAGATATACAACCATGTAAAAAGTCTGGTACAATCTATCCATAAGCGTAAAAGTTGTATATTATTGCTCTCATAACATAATTTGTAGTTTGTTTATATAGTCATATGAACGTACGTTAAAGTTGGATTGAGATTTAGCTGAAAAGAATATAGAGAGCAGTTGAGTTGGTATGGTACTGGACAAGCATTTACTTTAGGCAGCCTTTGATATACTCTCATGCAGACTGCTTTGATTTTACGTACTCAAAGTCAAAATGCTGCAATATGCCTATGCGCAACAGGTTCTTCAAGTTATGTCGTGATATTGAACTATCCATGAGTTGTTCGCTTACCGAAAGGAAAAATCATTTATCTGCAAAAAGAAGCGTGAGGTTTTTGTGGAGCACAACTGCTGAATCCAACTTGAAAGCTCAACTTGACTATAGGCATCCTCCTATTTAAATTTTCATCAGGCTTTCTTACTTACCAACTCTTTTCTGCCTTGTTCTGCTTTGAATAAATCGTCAAAATACTTTTGCGTTGACTATGTAGGCAGACCATTTATTATACTTATGAGAGCAATGAGATAACTTTACGCTTATGGATACATCTCAGCATTTTTATATGGCTGTTGATCTATCTACATGATGATATTCAAACCCTGGTATGTCTCTCAACTTGAATTTACAGATAATGATGTCACGATGCGTAGGATTACCCCCATAATGGTCTGATGTGTTTTCATTGATTTGACAACTTGCCACAAAATATTTGAAACATATTTTAAACGCAAGAATATATTTTTTATGGAATTTACAATTTATTTAAAAATAATGATTTTGCATAGCAACATTTTTATTCCTTTTTTATTGAAACTATAAATACATAATCGCTAGAAAAATGAGGTGATTGTTACACAGGGGGGTAACAAGCGTAACTATACATATATATACATTTTAATGGAATAATTTCATTGAGTTTTGAGTTTAATAACACAAACATAAAATGCAGCAAACTCGTAATTACTAATAACCGATTTTACTATTTAAAAATTTGTGAAAAAACTGTTTGTTTTGAAAAAAAGAATTTTGTGCGTGCATGTTGAATGATGTTGATGATGATTGGACTTTAAATTGTGATAAAAAGTCACACCTGCTCGAAAACTTTAATATACAACTTGAACAAATAATTTAAACCACAAAAAAGTTTGTTCATGAAGAGCAAACCTAATTTTTAAGAGATTTCAAATACTAATCAATATTTCGCCAATGGAGACTCCAAGACAATAAATACAGAAACACTTTGAAACAATGAATGTGGGTCTGACAAAATTATAATGATTTTGATAGCTACATACAAATGCGATAATGGCAATTTTTTTCAATTTTACAAAGGCCATTTACAACATTTATCCTACAAAGACTAATATAACTATTATAAGCACAGTAAAGTTCAGCAATAAAGGTATACAATAAGCTCCTTTTTTACAAATTTGTCCGTGCTTTTATCTCCAGGACGCAAATACACAACACATATTTATCGACTTGGATGCATTATTGTCCCAACCACATAACAGTTTTAATTAGTCAAGGTAATGAATGAACTCTAAATATATGACTTTTCAGGCTACTTTTGTACCCAGAGGAGAAATCACACGTGTTACAAAAGTAGGGCTTTTCGGTGAGATGGCTCCTCAGATGGATATCGTGCAGGTACTGAACAGAAAAGGTTTTTGAGCAAAAAAGACAATGGAATGGTCTTTCAGTTGGGCTGCAATGGACTCCCACGAAATGAACTTTCAAGTGTTGTCGATCCACAAAGGAACTTGAACATTTCGAACACTTGAAGTTCCTAATGTTGTCATGATAAGCTTTTTGGTGGTAGCGTAACCCTCCGGAAGTGGTAAATCTCTTTCCACATTTTTGACAGCAATGGTGCTTCTCATTGAGGTGTGTGATGGTGTGTGAGTCCCGACAATTTTTTGTGGCATAAAAGTTTCCACAGATTTCACATTTATGGGGACGAACATTGTAATGTACACCACGGATATGCTCATTCAAGTGGCTACTAGTTCGAAACTGTTTTGGACATTTTTTGCAGCTAAAGGGCTTACTTCCTGAATGTATTCTGGAGTGGACATTTAGAGCAGATATTTGTGGAAATGAATTCCCACAAACCAAGCAGGTGAAGGGTTTGTAACCCGTGTGAACGCGTAAATGTTGTTTTAATTCTGAAGGCAAATAAAATGTTTTGTCGCAGTATTCACACTTTTTCCCTTTTCCAAAATCATGGCTATTATTTTTATGCCTGATTAATCCACTTAGAGTGGAATATGTAGTTGGACACATTTCACATAAAAATGGTTTCTCTTTTGTGTGAGCTCTGATGTGAAGCATGAGTAAACCTCTTGTTTTAAAGCACTTATCACACCAAAGACAAGAATGAGGTCGTGTATCCGAATGAACGTTTGAATGTCGTTTGACATGCGACTGCGATTTGAACTTTTTATTACAAATCTCACAACCAAAAGGTCTCTCGTTTGTGTGCACCCGAATGTGAATTTCCAGGTAAAAATGACTCGTACAAGTTTTTTGGCACACTGGACACTTAAACTGTTTCTTTAGTTTAGGTTGTTTCACAACAATTTTATTTGATGTTTTGTTGGGAACAGTTTCAACAAGTCGAACAAGGTTAACAAAACAAGGTTTAACTTGGGACTCCATCTTCTAATAAAATTTAAATATTTCTCCAATATAATTGCTACTGATCGTCTACTATTACATAAAATGGGGTATTTTTTCTTCCTGTAACAGTCAACAATTTTCTTTTCTCAAGTAAATTTATCATATACTCATTTGGAAAGGCTGATACAATGTGTCCATGAGTGTAAATCTCATAATGCTCTAATATGTACAGTAGCCTACTTACATAATCTAATCAACCGCGGATTGAGATTTTTCAGTCAGAACAGAAGGCATAAAAAATTCTCATCCTGCTGCTACCTAAACATTTTCTTCGTAGACTGCTTCGTTCGTCTTTACGTAGATAAAACTATAAAGTAAAACTATACCTATGTTATGCATAACACGCCTGACGGTGCTTGGACTTTGGTTCTATATTTACTTTCAAGGCCATTTGGTGGGTTGTGGCAGCTAACTGATATATTCCATTAAAACATCACAAGTGAAATTATAATATCGCCTGAATTTAACTTTACCATTATTATGTGCAAAAGGGATTCAGATCATCAAGGTTATGTTTTGTAGCAAATCGGAAATTGCATAACACTAAAAAGTATGGCTTGTTTTTATGGCATGAAATGCTATGTCATAGATGATCATAGTGTGGCTTATATTGACACAATGGTAAAAAATGTTTGTTTTGTTTAGTTTTATGATGCATTTTAATTCGATAATGGTTTGAAGCAAAAAAATTCAAGCATAAATTGTGATTCGTATGAATACGCTTTGACTTTTCATAAAAAAAATGTTTTCGTGTTGAAACTTATTGTGCATATAATATTTTGATTGAAATTACAATTGGTAGCAAACACTAGCACTGATTTACATTATTCGGAGTAATACTTTAAACACAATTATATACACCTTAGTATCCGCTCGTATTTGTTATTCCACATTAGTGTAAGAAAAGTTGGAAGATATAGTATAAAAAACTAATCCGTTTAAAATTGTGCCCACCAAGGTGGAATTATCAATTGCAATTTCGGCACTAGCTACAACCTAATAAATGGAATAATATCCCAACCACAAATCAGATTTGAATAGTCTAAAGTAACGAATGAGCCTGAAAAGTATGAGTTTTTAGGCTACACTCATACGCGTAAGAGAAATCACACATGTTGCAAATATATTGGCCTATCAGAAACGTGTCTTCTCCCATGAGCATCAAGCTGGTAGCTGAATGCTAATTTTTTTTACACTAAAGACCGACGCATTTGATATCTAATGTAAATCTGGGTTTACTACTCTGTGTAACGTTAAATGTTTTTGTGCATTCAATTTGCTACGTCATTTCCCGTTGTTTTGAATTATTACTAAGCTGAAGCGAGAGCATTCAGCGAAGTAATGGTTTTACTAAAACTGTCTGTCTGTCTGTCTGTCTGTCCGTGCGCACTCTCCTGGTCACATACATTGACCGATTTGGACCAAATTTGGTACACAGGTAGCACTACTCAAGAGAACCTCTGGGAATACTTTTCAGCCAAATCGGTCAAACGGTTCGAAAGTTATAGGTGGATGAGTTCAGGAACTCATCGATTTGGCTGAAATGTATACTTATACGTAAGAATTGCATAGCATTCGTGTGGATGTGCTTATACATAACTCCGGAATCATGTCCTTGTGCATAAAGCCAGTATCCGGAATGGAATTCTGCAAGCAATGCTTTCACTACGTTGGGAGAGGATCGCAGAGGTGGGTATAGATAGAGAGAGGTGGTGAGGAGATTTGGTGGACATGGGGGGAGGTGGTTTGGAGGAGATCACTCAACGCCCTCTTCAGCTACGTCTCTGGCCTGCTTACTAGCAGTTTATTTACAGCTACAAATCCAAACTGAAATAGACATAATTTATATAATATAAATTACAACTTCTTTAACTTAGCTATATTTTTTCATACGTGCATATACATACATCAGTAGAATTGGAAGTCGTATGATGTAGGCAGTACAAGCTGCGTTTTCCAAATTTTAACAGAATTTATTTTGTACAATTATCATTAGCAACATAATTTTATTTACACGATATATACTCACATTACTGAAAATGTATATAAAACTGTACTCAAGCACACAGCGCCAGTTTTTCCACACATTTGTTCATATAAAATGAGTCTCACAAAGAAAAAAACGCAATTAAGAAAGTGTAATGACACTGAAATCTTGTAAAATAACTTTTAAGAACGTTTACAAAAAGCTAGTAGAAGAAAAAGCAAATTATCTTAAATATTAAATATCATAAATGATTGTCATGTCACACATTAGAAGAGAACGGGACCCCTCATGTTGTGTGAATTTGTTATTAATGATGATTAAGTTTTTATGGTGTGAATATTTGTTTTCAAACGTCAAACGTATCATTCCACGCACTACGTTCACACATTCTGCCTTCCTGTCCTCACAGGACTTTAGGTGTTTCACTTAGCGTGACATAATATGATATGACGGTTTGTGTACATCAATATATTGCACTTGCACCACTATTTCTTGCAAAATGAAATATTCCTCTTTTACTACCACAGTTCAAAAATAAACGAATGGCTCATTTTCATTCATTAAAATATTTTTTAATTGTCAATTATTTTCTCCAACACGTATAATTTTATCAGCAAGCTTGGATTATAGATTTGGGCTGTAATGTATTTTCAAGAAATACGATTCCATTTGTTGTCGATTCACAAAGGAACTTGGACATTTTGCACATTTGAAGCTTCCAATGTGTCATGATGAGATTTTTTGTGGTTGCGCAAGCCTCCGGAACTCGCAAATCTTTTTCCACATATTTGACAGCGATGGTGTTTCTCATTGAGGTGTGTGAGTCCCGATAATCTTTTCTGGCAAAAGTGTTTCCGCAGATTTCGCATTTATAGGGACGAACATTGGAGTGTGTACAACGGATATGTTGTTTCAAGGTGCTGCTCCTTCCAAATTTTCTTGGACACTTCTCGCAGCTGAAGGGCTTACTTTCAGAGTGTATTCTAGAATGGCGGGTTAAACCAGATTTTTGAGTAAATAAGCTCCCACAAATTGAGCAGGAGTAGGGTTTCTCACCAGTGTGAACACGCAAATGTGTCTTCAATTCTGAAGTCCAATAGAATGTTTTGGCACAGATATCACAATTTTTTCCTTTCGCAAAACCATGCTTAACATTTTTATGATTAATGAGTCCAGCTGGGGCGGAAAATATAGCAGGGCACTTTTCGCAAAAAAATGTTTTTTCCTTTGTATGAGATCGGATGTGTTTCATCAGTGCATCATTTCTTTTGAAGTCCTTTTGACACCAAAGACAAGAATAAAGTCGTTGATACGAATGAACTTTTGAATGTTGTGTGACATGCGACTGCGTTTTAAACTTTTTATTGCAAACCTCACAACCAAATGACCTTTCACCTGTGTGCACCCGAATGTGAGCTTCAAGATGGGAAGGTGTTGGACAAGTTTGTGGGCATAATGGACACTGCACTCGTTTCTTTGGTTCAGAGTGTCTTTGATTTGATTTACTCGATGTTTTTCTTTGTAGAACAGTTTCAGATCGACGAACAAGATAAGCAAAACAAGTTGGAACTCCATTTTCTCACTAAAAATTATGTTTCCGTGAAATAAGTAATGCTTAATATCGTCCACCTTTAAAATTTAGGGTTTTTACTTTCTGTAACAGTCAAAAACATATTTACTCTATTAACTTTGAAAGGTTTTGATATCACATCATGAGCGAAACAACAAAAACGTGTGATGATGATTGTAAACATCGTCCTGCAGATATAAAACCGTGAAGAAGTTGCCGCAATGTATTTACAAGCGTAAAAGCTGCGTCTCTTGCTCACATAAACATTATGCACAATCTACTTACAGAGTCAAAAAAATGTTGACGATGCGATGAAGTGAGATTTAGTTAGAGCAAAAGTCTGGAAGGAGTTGGTGTGATACATTCAAAACACTTTTTTGCTAGTTTTTGGGGAACGTATTTACTTATGTAGAACAGTAATATATTTAAAACTACTGGAACTTACGTAACATATTGAATGCACGAAAAACTTTAACGTTACATAGTAGTACACAACGGAGTAGTAAAATCTGATTTAATTTAGAGATCAAATTCGTCGCTGTCTTTATTGTACAAAAACATTTAGTATTCCCCCGTTTAGAAACTCATGTAAGAAGACACCTAACCAAACAGCCCTATTTTGCAACACGTGTGAGTTCTCTTACACGCATGAGTGTAGCCTGTATTTTTCGGTTCCATTCTTTACGTTTGACTCATCAATGTCCCAACGTTTTTTTTGCATTATGGTTGAATACTAAATACGAGCTGATATTCTTAAGGTGTATGTATATGTTTAAAGTATTACTGCTAATTATGTACATCAGTAAGTTAACCAATAAGTTTTTGCTACAAATTGTAATTTCAATCTAAATATTACATGCATATTAAGTTTTAACATAAAAACCTCAAAAACCAAGAAATATTTAATGTTTAGAAAGTTTTACTTTTTCAAAAGGTAATAATTCCTAACAAAATTAAGATATCCAAGATTGTTCCATAAAATGCGATATCTGAAGCTCATGGAAAATTCTTCACTGGTTGTCTTCATATTCATAAGATTGTAAGAAATCAGATTTATTACACCAGTTGTAACATTAATTATTAAATGAAAAGCTGTTTTATGAAAAGTGATTATTCTAAGTAATTGTAAATAATATACAAAACTTATTCATAAGAATCCCATTTTATGCTTGATTTTTTTTGCATCAAACCATGAATTAAATTGAAATGCATCATAAAACAAACAAATATTATTAGACCATCAGTAAAAGTTCAGATTACCATTATCTACATGAATGAAAAGCATATTGACACAATTTTTCATGCCATAAAAAGGCCATAGTTTTTGTGCGTTATGTAATTTCCGATTTATTACAAAACATCCCATTTACTCATAATAAACTGCTGGTAAGCAGACCTAGACACGTAGCTGAACTGGGTGATGAATAGGAATTCTAGGCGATCAATGAGAATGCTGGGTGATGAATATGAATTCTGGGCGATGAATGGGAATTCTGGGTGATGAATATGAATTCTGGCGATGGCGATGGATGGATGGCGATGGCGATGGCGAGGCGATGAATAGGAATACAAGGCGATGAATGGGACTATTTTTGAATTTTCGCGCTCAAAAACTTCCAAAAACACGTGAAATACTAGTCGTTGAAGACTACCGCCATGAGGAATTGATTTACAATATCAAATAACCTCTAAATACTGAGTTTCAGCCAAATCGATGAAGTTTTGAATTTTCGCGCCATAACTTTCAAACACTTTGACCGATTTGGCTGAAAAGCAATACCAGGCAAGCTCGTGAGGTGTACTACCTATATGCCAAATTCGGTGGAAATCGGTCGACACATGTCGACAGGAGAGTGCGGACATACAGACGGAAAAACTTAGTAAAGTTATAACTACGCTGAATGTGATTCAGCTACGTAATAAACTGCTAGTAAGCAGGCCAGAGACGTAGCTGAAGAGTGCGTTGAGTGATCTCCAAACCCCCTCCTCCCACGTCCACCACCTCTCTCTCTCCTCTCTCTATACCCACCTCTGCGATCCTCTCCCATCGTAGTAAACACATAATACCATTCCGCATTTCGGATGTATGCACAAGGACATTACTCCGGATGTATGCACTAGGTCATCCACACGGTGCTATGCAATTCTTACGTATACGTATACATTTCAGCCAAATCGATGAGTTTCTGAACTCATCCACCTATAACTTTCGAACCGTTTGACTGATTTGGCTGAAAAGTATTCCCAGAGCAGAGGTCCTCTTGAGTAGTACTACCTGTGTACCAAATTTGAGCCAAATCAGTCAATGTATGTGACCAGGAGAGTGCGCACAGACAGACAGACAGACAGACGAACTTAGTAAAACCATTACTTCGCTGAATGCTCCGCTTCAGCTACGTAATAATAGTAAAGTTAAATTCAGGCGATATTACAATTTCACATGTGATGTTGTAAGGGAATATATCAGTTTGCTGGCTCAACCCCCCAAATGGCCTTGAAAGTAAATATAGAACCAAAGTACAACAACCTCAGGCGTGTTATGCATAACATAAGTGTAGTGTTACTTTGTGGATTTATCTACGTAAAGGCAAAGTATTCATGCTACTATCCACGCAAAAAAATGTGTGGATAGTAGCATGACAATTTTTATGCCTGACTGAAATATCTCAATCCGCGGTTGACTTGATTATATAAGTAGGCTATTTTATGAGAGCATTATGAGATTTACACTTATGGACGCATTGTATCAGCCTTTCCAAATGAGTATATAATATACATGCAGAATGATGTTTACAATCATCATCACATGTTTTGTTTCGTTCCCTCAGAATACACTCAAATTAAAGCTACAAAATCAAAACACTTAAATTTACTGGAGAAAAGAAAAGTTGTTGATTGTTAGAGAACGAAAAAACACACCATTTTAAAAGTAGACGTAATTATTAGATAAGATAAGATAAGATAAGTAATTATTAGTTTAGACGAATATTTGCATTAACATCTATATACGTATTTATGAAGTTGTAATGAAGTCCCCTTTCTGTGGGCCAGACCAAGAGTATAACTTTCCAGTTCAATTCATGTACACTTTATATGCAACTATTGTACAAGAGCATGAAAAGGTGTTCAGTTGACAAAAATTATTTCATTCCTACACATCATCCTTCAGATATTCTCTTCAACAACAAGTTTGGAACCGTTTACAGTATTTACAAGGATGATGATGATCTTCAAAATCATCACCCCATTGTGAATGTTTCGGTGTGTCATTTAAAGACTTCAAAATCAAAACACTCAAAATAAATTTGCAGTAAGGACACAAATGACTGTTGCGAATGAAAACTTAACTAAATTTTAACAATGGAAGATATAATCAATAGTTTTATTATTTGACAGGAATATTTAATTTTAGTGAGAAGATGGAGTCCACAATCATACCTTGTTTTGTTCATCTTGTTCGACTTGCTGCAACTGTTCCCTCCAAAACATCAAAAAGAATATCTGTAGGACAGCCTGAACTAAAGAAACGTTTACAGTGTCCTGTGTGCCCAAAAACTTGTACAAGACCTTCTGAGCTGGAAATTCACATTCGGGTGCACACAAATGAGAGACCTTTTGGATGTAGGGTTTGTAATAAAAGATTTAAAACGCTGTCGCAAGTCAAAGCGCATTTAGAAGTTCATTCAGATGATCGATCATATTGCTGTTTTTGGTGTGGTAAGTGCTACAAAACAAATCGTTCACTGATAACACACATCCGAACTCACACAAAGTAAAAAACCATTTTTCTGTGAAAAGTGTCCTGCCACACTTTCCACACCAGCTGGACTTATTCACCATAAAAATGTTTACCATGCGTTTGGGAAAGGAAAACAGTGTGACGTTTGTGCTAAAAATTTCTATAACCCTTCAAAACTGAAGGAGCATTCTCGCGTTCACACGGGTGAGAAACCTTTTTCCTGCTCGGTGTGTGGGACTTCATTTGCCCAAAAATCTGACCTAACTGTCCACTCCAGAGTACATACAGGAGCTAAACCCTTCAGTTGCAAGAAGTGTTCACGAAAATTTGGAAGAAGCAGTACCTTGAAACAACACATCCGTAGTGTACACTCCAATTATCGTCCTTATAAATGTGAAATCTGTGGAAACACTTTTGCCAGAAAAGATAATCGGGACAAACACACCAACTCGCACCTCAATGAGAAACACTACCAGTGTCAAACATGTGAAAAGAGATTTACGAGCTTTGGTAGCTTAAAATACCACCAAAAAGCTATTCATGACAACATTAGGAGCTTCAAGTGTTCAAAATGTTCAAGTTCCTTCGTGGAGAGACAACACCTGAAATTGCATTTCTTGAGAATGCATTGCGACCCATCCATCCAAAGACCATTCCATTGTATTTTTTGCTCAAAAACATTTATTGTGCAGAAGGAGCTGCATACACACCTGAGGAGTCATCTCTCCGAAAAGCCTTTCTTTTGCAACCTTTGTCAGTTTTCCACAGGACATAGCCTGAAACGTCACTTTTTTCGACTTCATACCTGACGTTTCACTATTTAAACCTAATTTGTTGTTACTTCATTTATTCCTATGTGCAGTGTTCGGACTTTGCCGGCAATATTACTATTATGCCACTGACTGGTTATAATTGACAATATTGGCAGTAATAACTGGTAATATTTGACAGTATTTCCTATGTTATTTGCGTTATATATACTTGTACACTCGATACACACCATACAAAATGGTGTAAATAGACTTGAGTAAGCACAAGAAACCAGCAAACAGAATCCTAACAGAAACAGTTACTCTTTTGATTCATATTTGTTGACAAAATTGATGAGGTTCGTTAATATTTATTATCTGTATTCCAATGATAAAGTAAATATTGTCAAATTGTGCCATTATTGCCGTCAATAATTCGGTATTATGTCAGTCAAATGACAATTATGTCAGCCATTGCAGTCATGCCATTTATTGGCATGCCGAACACTGCCTATGTGTCTTGGAGAAAATAAGTCAGAACCGTGTCAAAATACAGAAAGGAACCTATAATTTCATTGGCGAATTGTGTGTCGCTAAAAACGATGTATCCAAGTTGTTGCCAAAATTAGTGTTGCACAGTTTCAAGAAGTTGACATCATCTCATGTGTATATGCGTGTATGTATAGCGATCAAAATATTATAAGTCAGATCCATATTATTTATTTCCGCTTTTTGTAAGTATTTGTAGTTTAATTGAAAATTAAGTTACCTTTTGTTTAGATAAAATGTTTTTTTTTTGTTTTCAACCGTTTGTTAAAATCTAAATTAGAGGTTAGAAATACAGAGAAGGTATGATTTTATAGTCTCTGTTTATGGATAAATTTGATGTCTATGAAGTTTATGGATAAACCAAACCCCTTAACAACGTGGGACCCTACAAATTTTTGCAAATTGTTAACCAGTAGTATTAATTGTAAATTAATAACGAAGTCATGCTTGGATGTATATAATTGTATTTCTCATCTTCAGATGCATTTTGTACATAAAATAGTTTGTCATAAGCCGAAATTTTACCAAAAGCATAAATTTTGCTGGCACCTATGTTGTTGGTGGAATTCCGTAGAATGTAGTGAATATTTTAAGAAAATGTTTCTTTTTATAGTAACTCAAAGTAGCCAAAAATTTATAAATCATCTACATATCAGTGAATTAAATCAATGGCTTTTCAACGTGTTGCGATTTAGTTTTTCAGCTGGGTTGAAAAAGAATTTGAATTCAACGTATTTGATTCATTATAAAAATGAATTTGTGAATTGTAAAAAATAGTTACTAATCCGTGACAATTGGGCGTGTTAAGTAACACTTTATTGCAGAAATGAAAAATATCAACATAAAATTCAAGTAACGACAAGTGTCAAAATGGAAAAACTATCCAATTTATCACATATTCATGAATATAAAAAATGTCTCCAACATACTCAAAGTAGTTCACGCTCACGGATATGCACATTTATGTGACTAATTTCGATGATTAAATGAAACATCATAATTTTGATTTGTTGCGGGATACAACTGGCCTTTGGAGTGAAGTTGTTGCATCAACCACAAGTTGACAGTTGAAATATGCGTGCTAGCCATCAATTGTAGCAATGTAGTGTTTACGCTCTTCAGATCCGCAGTTAAGCATTATGCGAACAGAATGCAGCGAACTAATGATTTGTTTTGTTTCTTATATGGTTTTTATCGCATTTTCAGGTTTTGTCAACGCATGAAAACAAATAGACAGATTCATACAGTTTTCGTGCTCATAATTATGTTCATACATGATGTCGCGACTTCAGAAATCGTGATGTGATGATGATGATGCCATGATTTGAAAGTTTGTTGCCAGAATGATTCGCTAAAGTTTACGCTACGATGCCTTTTCATTCATCTGTTGGCTTGAAGAAAAATATTTAAAGCACAAAAACGTGAGGATTCATTCCTTAGAATGTTTAGATGTGATCTTCAAGTTAGTAAGCATTTTTTACATCTTGGAGAAACACGTTTTGTTCATTAGTTTTTAATAAAATATGGATATTTTACAGCCTAACCAGTTGATAATTTTCTTTTATGTCTTCATACTGAGAGGATGATGAATATGAAGACAAAAGGTACCTAGTTCCCATCAAATTCAATAACTCGGTGTTCTGAAATAACGCATTTGATGTCAAAATTTAATCAAATTTTACAACTCCAAAAGGTTGAACGTTTTGAACAGCTAAGATTGTGTCGGTTTTAGTAGTTTTAATTTATTTACAATTACAAATACAAATAATTAAACAAGTAACCAGTTCATATTAATTAAACCATAATTAAATAACCAGTTCAAACCACAATTCTCATGAAATATAGAACTTATGATCATAAGTTCATAAGATCATAAGTTATAAATCTATGGCTGATACTACACTTAGGAAATATATACAGTTTGATGGAAATGACAGTGTGCCTAGCTAATTGCTACACGAAATACATAACTTGGGAAATTTAATTAATTTTGGAAGAATCAAAAATATTATATCCAACTTCATTTGCTAGATTACATGACGTAGCACTAACAATAACATGTAATTAATCAACATGAATTTTATATATAATATAGATACACAGTAATACTTTACAGAAATTAAGTTTATACTTAACGGAAATGACGATGTTGTTTACAACAGTGACTGTTGAAATATTTCTATCGAAAATAACTTAAATTCTAGTTCCGTACAGGTCAGCAATAAAATTATTAACATAATGGCATCAAAACACACTATTATTAGTGATTGGTATTTTTTTAAAGAATATAATAACAACCAATATTCTTACTTGTTTTTGACTTTTTGACAAAGTTCATCCTTCTCAATACTTAAAAAAACATACAGCCTCCACACACAGACAGAAACACAGTCATAAAAATGCATTCCAAGAAATATCTAGACTTCTGATCCTTTTCATGAAGAAAGGCGATGAAGCTTTCAATGTAGCTTAATTCTCGCTATCCAAATATCAGAAAAAAGGTCGGTTGGATACGTCAACTCAAGTCATACAGTCAACAGAATACACCTGCACAGGTGAGAGGAGGAACCCAAACTCTATCAAATAGCAAACAATAATACACACATATTCTTTTCATCGTCTTTGTGGGACAAAGACTTTGTCCCATGTTATGTATTTACAGATATGAAGGGTTTGTAATCCATCATTGTATGTAGTAATAGGTGTGGAGTTAGTAGCTTAAGCTTAGTATATGGGATGGATGGAAAATATTAAGAAACAGGGGACTGACTTGTCACTTGTTATGCAATATTAATAATTTACTTGTAATTGTGACATATTTAATCAGATCTCCACGCTTTGCCGTTCACTTGGAAAAATGAAGCATTACCTCGAGACCGGAGGTGATCAAATGTCAACTTTCCGCTTTAACCGCGCTCATCACTACCCAACACAGGAAATTAAACGTCATGATGAGGAATGCTCCGTTTGGCTTCCATTAGCTATCAACAGAAAGTTCAGGAGATTGTAATAATAATAATAAATAAACCCGACAACAGGCGTAAAGAACCGGCACCTTGTGCAAATTATACTTAACTTTGAAAATTTTGATGGACTAAAAATTAAGAAATTTCGACATTTAAACGTTCTTAGGTCACGCTGGGGTCATTTTTGAACTTTTAAAACATCATGACTGGATTCATCTCAGCAAATAGAACCATTTTGATGTATCACACTTTATAATTTGCTATTACACATATTTGATCTTATCTTTGATCTGGTTATCAATAACCGATAAGACCCATCTCGCTTCCCAGGGAAGGTCTTGACGTAAGGTATCGTTTACCAAAAAGAATTTTCAAAAAAATTTCTCAACCATGTCGCCGCTATCGTGCTCACGGACAGACAGGCACCATTGGTGAAATCAAGAACCTACCCCCTTTTGCAAAGGGTGCCGGTTAGGAATGCATGCATAATTAAAACATTGTCTCGCAATCAGTCAAATGGTGTATTGTATTGTGTATTTTAATTTTCTACAGGGAATTGGGGCATCTGGATTTGCTGGTGGAGCCACTCCACCTAGTATGCAATTAGAGCCGCAACAGGACAACGCTGGGGCTCAAGGGGGTGAAGGCTGGATGATGGAAGGGTATCCAAATGACTACAGCCCTGGTTATGATCCCAGACAGAAGCTGAAGACGCAGCTAGTTTTGCGCATTACACCTGGGCTGACCAAATCCGAGAGAAGACATAACAAGAAGGTGACGAGGGAAGTGGTTCAAAAGAGAGAGAATGGGATTGATGCTGAGTTTCCGACCCCGTCAGGGTTCAGGGACAAGGTCGAGAAAGGCATGTGCAAATTGAAGTTGAACGAGGAAAATCAAAAACGATTGAAGTTGTCAGGGTCTTCTACCTCTAGCCAGATGAGAAGCTCTTCCAGCTCTGGCGTCTCGGCTCCCCATGAGGTTGAAACGAAGCCGAAGCTGCACTCAAGCCCACCACTTGCAGGCGTTGTCGAAGACCCATGGGATGCCCAGAGTTTGGGCAATGTGGACGAAAGAATGGACCACTATGATGATGATTTTGCAGAGTGTGATTCATATGGGCATCTTACTGGAATTGGTAAATGATCACATTATTATAAAAGGAAATAAAAATTTCACATTGCTGATTTCCCACTAAATTGAATTTAAAAGAAAGTTTAGTTCATTTTTCATTGCTATGTATTGTCAACTTTTCATCAGTTTAGCATAATTATGATTTCCCTATCGTCAATAAACTATGCATAATGCTTGGTAAAGGGTCTGTATCCCCTTCTGAGGAAAACCGAGTGTACTAGCCACTGCACTTAATTAAAGCTGAAATCTCTGTTTCGCCTAAGTCTAGATACACCTATAAAATATGAGCCTATGAAATATAGATCGACAAAAAACGACGAAATGAAGATAAGCTACAAGTTTTAAGACTTGATGGCGAAACAATTAATTGTGCCTAGTAAGCTCATTAGAGTAACGACCAATATCATCGATGGAAATAAAATTTACTACCTAACATGTTGTTTAACGAATGGTTTCAATGCAACAATAATTGCATATTGTGACAAATGAATCCATGGGAGTATCATTAATTATGTATGTATATATCCATCTGGAAGTAAAAAGTCATAGAATAACTCATAAGTCATAGAACAATTATTAATATATATATCGATAAATCAATCGTTCTTTTATTAAACATAACATTCTATGAAAAGAGTTACACCTTTAGCAATTTACCACGATGGTTTTAAACTGGTGGATAAATAATCAAATCATTGTAAGTGTACACTCCAACTCACCAAAATAAGTTATTGTTAAACATATAGCTGACAAGCAGAAAGGAAAGAAAGAAAAAGAATTAGTACACAATCGTTTATCCAATGATCAAACGATCTTGCCGATGATGATGAAGATGATGATGTGGAAGTAGCACCTTTATCGTATCTGTTACAGTCATCTGAGTCACATTAGCAGATCCAGATATTGATAAGTGAACTAGTTGATTAAAAATCTGAAGTTGCTTTGCTTTTCAACGCATCCACGAATTATCACCTCAACCTCTCCCCTTATCCCATTCATTTTTTGCTTGTCACGGATTACAACGGTACCACACGATTATTCAATTGTGGAGAAGTGTAGGTTTAGAATCCAGCCATGATCCAGCCTCTCCTGGTCCACATCAAATTTTCCTAGTAATGTCTTATTCTCCATTGTTAAGTGGTTAAGTCTGGGTAAATACTTTTAATAAATGCTGCAGTAATTGGGGAATGTACTGTGCGATCTCAAGTTTTGTACTATGTTAAACTAAACATCATGCCAAGGTTGAATTCAAGAACAGGAATCTATGAGATACCTAATGAGCAACTTCCGTTAGTTATCAATACCGTAGAGTCAAAACTATGGAAGCAAACATAATAGTTGTACCACTTTAAGACGCATAGTGACAATACCAACTAAAGTTTAAACGATTTTTTTAAATTTGAAACCTACAGCCTCATTCGTCTCTCAGAATCCTGCTCTTAACTTTCTCACATACACCGCACAATGCGACAAGTACCCACTTCAAATCTTGGATGACTCTGGTAATGGACTAGTGACGAATGCATTTTTGGTCCCCCAGTGGGGAGGAATATTCATTTACAATGCACCTTGCCCACAACGGCAGAAAAATGAGTCGCTGTCTTCACAAGAGTCAGAGGAAAATGCGTGGAATACCAAGCATGAAGTTTCAATGGAGCAAGTTATGGCATTGGTGTTGAATCAATTCAGATCTTTAATTGGATTATCAGATAAGGTTAGCTATTCCAATACTTGCTGCTCAGTTGGTTAATCCAGTTTTTAAAAATATATTTTGCCTATACAGAACGGTTGCTTTATTTGTTACAATGTTTTTTTAAAGATAAAAGAAGATGGTGTTTTGGATTTCCGTGGTTTCAACAAGCGTCTCAGAAGTCTGCTTTATACTTCCGCCAACACGCTTCTGGCAAGTATTTATTTTGTTTCCTATTATAATGTTTTAGGTGGTAAGTATATTAATATTAATGAGTTTGACTATTGCCCAAATACTTTTTTATAGTCATTTGGAAATCTGTTGGACCAAATTACGAACATAGTTGTCACAGAGAAAGTCGGTTGGGAAGTGGAAAGAAGTGTGCAGCTTCTAAAAGCAGCGTTTAAATTTGATACGAATGGAAACCTTGCCGATGCCCAAGCATATATGCATTGGAGGCATTCAAGTCCTCCGAAATATCGTTTCACCATCCCACCAACTTCGCCCAACTATATTTTCCGGATGATCAGAAATATGCAATATATATTCCATTATTCCTACCAGTTGGAATACCTGTCTTACTTAGTTTGCGAATTATTTTTGCAGGGATGAAGTAAATTAAGTCTGATTGAATTTTAAAGTTACATAATTTGATAATTTTTTTTGTAAGCATAAATAAAAATCTTTATTTATACATGTAAGATAAGATATATCAGTAAGACGAATAAATTCATTACATATTCGTACGTAAATGTGTAGTAATACGTCATAATTTTAACGCTAGTAGATAACACAAACTATCTAAAGCATCTAACATCTAATCACAACCAAAATAGTCATTTATGCCAAAAATAAGTAATTAATTAGGCAGTTGATTGAACAATTATTTAATATGGGAGACATAAAGCAGTAGGTAAAGTAGAAGGCAGTTGACGAGTGATGACAATGGAGGCGGTATATCATAGCCTGTCTTAGTCTATATGTAGAAGAGAAAAGTATTTTCCTATTAATACTATTGGTAGTTTCTGTTTTATAATTGTAGCAAAAATATTAAAGTTAGCTGCCATTTCAACTTACCTTTCAATTTGGCTCTTTAGGCTTGCTGTTACTCGTAAACTTCGACACGAATTGGTCTGTTACGCTTGACGTGTCCAAAATCTTTGATTCCTTGAGGTCAGCTTTTGTAGTCTCTGGGATTTCTGCCCAAATTCTCGCTCGTGTTTTCTGCACATGTTCAGCACTTTGTTGGTTTCCTACCGCTTCCGGCCCAACGGTTTCGAAGGTGCCAATACCAACTGCTTGGCTTTAAAATTGCTTTAAAAATATACATACAAAATACAAACAAGCAACTCTAAGAAATTAAATTTTAAAATATTACTTACATAATATTAGCTGATACTTCTCCTAGCTGCTGCATGATGCCTCCGTTCATCTTCGTGTTCCCAGGTTTCTGCTTTGGTATACTTTATACTCGGTAAAGTTGCGTAATCCTTTTTCATCATCATCATCATCATCATAGTCATCCTCCCCGGGAACTAAAATATCAAGAAGTAAACCAATTATGAAAATTAGATGCGAAAAGAAACAAAACTTATCGTAGATATGCATGGTCAAATCATCAATAAAAAACTAACATTGAAATAGCAGAAAACGACCTGCTTACCTAGCTAAATTAAGATAACCAATGAATATTCAGGCTACATCCCCTTCAATTAACTTTTCAGGTCCTCTGACATAACTTGACCTTCCGGGTTTGCTTCCTTCTTCATGATACTTTTTTTAAAAGATCTACACTGGATGTAAAGGATGATTGCAGTTGAATGAACTAATTCCCAAATGTTAATTAACCTGGGGCTTTAACCGCTCCTCCTTGGCAAATTCTCTTGGGCAATACTGGCATTTCCATAGCTTTTCCTTGGCGTCAACAGTTCCCTCGTGAAATTATAGCTGGACTGCCAGTGATAAACGCTTTCCACACAAGCCACAGCAATGTTTTTTATCCAGTTCGGAGTTAATCCAGTCTTGGTTGATGGAGGAGACTTTCACCCTTTTGCCAGAGGCTCATCTCCTCGTAGTAGTGAAGTGTGGAATCTCATCCTGTCTGCACGACGGAAAGGGTGGTTGCAAATGGGATACTGGAAGACCAGTTCCAGCGGTACGCCATTGTGAGTTTGCAAGTGGTAAGTGAGCGAACGTTCAGAGCTGAGCTGCTTTCCGCAAATCTCACATTTTAGGAGGTGATTATAATTTCCTTTTGTAATTATGACCTTCATCATCACCGGAGTGGACGTCCTCGAACGCATCTTCTGCATACTTGCGAGGTGGTGTCCTCCTTAACGCTCGCCGTCTCTTTGGGATCGGCTCCTCACAGTCAAAATCATATTTTTCTTGCAAACCTCCTGCAGATGCGGGTCGTAAACGAGGAGGCGATGCTGTAAGTGAAGTGGGAATATCCATCACCACAGGTTCGTTAGAAGCTTCCTTATCAATGCCAAAAGAGTTGTCCACGTCATGCGGTTCCTTTTTAAGTACTCGTTGAGCAACAGCATTTTGAGGCTTCGTATGATCATAACCGTGTACAATCTGCAAAACGAAAAACAAAAACTGAAATATTTTTTTCATATATCGTTGCAATTTGCAATAATAGCAAATCATCAAATCATAAACATGTGCATGCTTACAAAATTTGTCAAACATACAGAAACAGGATCGGATTCAGCTTCATAATTAGGACGTTTAGCATCACAAGTTAAGTCTCATTTCCGCCTCCTATTATTTCGTGTTCGGGACTCCTTTGATTTCGGCTTCTTGGCACATTTCACTTTCCTATCTGCAAATAATATCCATACGGGCAAAATGTAGTCCATATTTTAATTCAAAATCATGAAGGTTATCATCTGATTCATTATTATTAAAAATGTTGAATGTACGAATTTTACTAGTCCTGGTCGATCTTCTTTTGACGTCATCCTGATCTCCTTCTTTATAAGAATTTGAGGACTTCCTCCTATCAATTTTACTGCTGCTTGTGCTTGCACCACTGCTTGGTAATAACTTCTTCACTTTATTGTTTATCTGTGAAAGGAAAAAGAAGTACAATCAATTATGAACTACAACAAAGCTGTGACTTACATGACCTTGCAATTTTACCTTCCAAAATCTGCATTCTCATCCTGTAATAGCGCTTATCCTCCTTGTAAACTCTGCCAGTCGCAAATTCGACCTCTCCACCTTCCAGCTTTCCTCTCAGGTTCGACACCAACTCATTCAGTGCTCTCTGGAGCTTCCACACAATCAAAAGTGAGTACAACACTTGACACAAAATGGAAACTTGTCCGGTTCCTCCTCCACCATCCACAGCGATTGATTAAATAGACTGACATGGAAAAGTTTATAAAAACACTGAAAAACAGTCAGACTTTTCACAATCATCATCATCATCAACAGGGCCAGTGTCAGCTTGCCCTTTGCTCACTCCACTTCCCTCGACTTCAGGAGGGTTATCTACAGCCTCACAATCTGTTTTGATAACGTCTCCACAAAGGAGACAATGCTGTGAAATCATGATTACCAAAAATTTATAATTTTTATGACAATTAAAGAACGAGATAAACTATTGGAAAATAGAAATAGGAGATGTCTCGGCTGGCACAGCAGATACCAAAACAATACGCTTAGCATATGTCGATTTATTTTCAGGATAGCCTAGCACAAACTAGCCGAAAAATTGAAATCATTGATTTTTTGATAGTTAGTAGCATTCAATGAAGTAACTAACTGTGCAAAACCATTTCGTTGAAAAAATCAACGGTTTCGAAAATATGGCCGTTTTTGTTGAAATATGGATTAATTCATTTGAGATCGCCTGGGGCAAAAACGGTAATACTTGAGGACCTGGTTATAGTTTTAAAAAATTCTCCATTAAATTTAAGAGGTAGAGTTTCCTTGCGTTTTTGAAAATATGGTCCCGCTTTTGCGCTAGAAATTTTCTAAAAAGACGAAAAGAAATTTAATAATTCACCTCAAACGAGAGGAAGATTTTTTGCGATGTTTGAAAATTTCTAGCGCAAAAGTGGGACCATATTTTCAAAAACGCAAGGAAACTCTACCTCTTAAATTTAATGGAGAATTTTTTAAAACTATAACCAGGTCCTCAAGTATTACCGTTTTTGCCCCAGGCGATCTCAAATGAATTAATCCATATTTCAACAAAAACGGCCATATTTTCGAAACCGTTGATTTTTTCAACGAAATGGTTTTGCACAGTTAGTTACTTCATTGAATGCTACTAACTATCAAAAAATCAATGATTTCAATTTTTCGGCTAGTTTGTGCTAGGCTATCCTGAAAATAAATCGACATATAGCAAAATTTTAGAGAAAAAGAACAGTTTAAACCGACCGCCACCAAGAATCTGGCTTTGGGGCATTATGAAATAGGATGAATGCGTTATTCCCATTCGCCTTTGTTGCTGACGCTTTCTCCCTGACGTGAGTAATATTCATGCAAAATGCAAAGTAAAAATACACGTGAAACTGCGTAACAAAGAAGAAATCTGTTAATTTATTGAATAGTATTTTTTAAACGATTGAACATTAGCAATTTATATAAAAATAAAAATAGCAACTACTACAATACTGCTAAGATTTATGAAATTGAAATAAATCCTAACAGCCGATGAGTTGGCCGCAGCTTCGTCATCAAACCGGTTACAATTATCCGTATGACACTTAAATCCAGTCATATTATCCCCTTCTGCGTCCCCACGAACCACATCAATAAGGGTGGCAAGGGGTACCTCTTTCAGCATACATGAGCGAAAAGTAAGCTCCAAATGTGCTAACTTCCCATCAATCATTTGGGTCTCATGAGAAAACAAGGCAACGCATGAGTATTCCGTGTCTGTAAGGTTGGGTTTGACTGCAGTTTCACGCAAATATTCATCCAATTCGAGTTGGTTCACGGGTGAGTATGGGGACATGTCTTCACTCAATTCAAACATGGGCTGGTAAAGCTTTGTACAGTCAGTAAATACGAAGGGGTCCGGATTTCCTCCTGGAGCACATGAATGATGCATTGCAACATTGGCCGAGCCGGGAAGTAGCCTAGAGTGGTTGACGGTGTGTGAATCCAAATCCGGTTCACCAGGAAATGTGGTTTTCTTAAAACCACAGTGGGCACAATGCAGACCGGCCACTGCAGAATATAAAAAGGAGAAACATGGTATTAATATAAATATATCAAAATAATATGTAATAGCAGGGAAGATAACACTGGAATTTGCGAACTTTTACCTTTAGCTATATCTCCACCTAGTACAACAAGAATTAGTACTAACAGCATGCTGACTGTTTTCATTTTGGAGCAGGACTTCTTCCACGAGCTTCAAATACCTTAGTAATTTAAAGTAAGAAGGATGTAACGTTTGTAGATGATGATGGGGCTTCAATTATCCTTTTCTGGCCACGTCAGGATGATGACTGTGCTCGTATCATTCGATTGAGGTCTTGCCAATCGCCGGGTTGCAGTAATAAATAGTTTCGTAATCAATCCCCCGGATCCAATCTATAAAAATTAAAACATTGAGTAATCAAATTATGAGATGACTAATCACATCACGGTTGCTTGTACGATTACGAATGTATGTTTCACAAGAGGGCTAAAATGACTCATGTAAGAACTCGTAAATTTTTGTCATTAAGCGTAATTTCCCGTTTTATGTCACACGGTGACGAAACCTTTCTGATGGCATGTTTCAGGGTCATGAGGTGACGTGGCATTGAGTTTTGGATTTTGAAGGAATATTGTAACGCAAGAGAATTCCGAGTTTGGATCGGGTCGTATTAAATATTCCTTATTCAAAATCGATCTCAAGGGTGATTTTGAGTACCTTTCACTAACGTCTTGTGAAATAGATTCGGCTACTTTTGAACAATCCTTAATAGTGTATTCGTCTGGACTTCCTCCTGGAGCACCAGAGTGAGACATTGCAAGGGTGTCTAACCCAGGGAGCGTCCTGGAATGACCCATGGTGTGTTTAACCGGTTGACCGTGAATCCCAGTTTTGTTATATGCACAATGGGCACAACGTATTCCTGTGGTAAAAAATAGTAAGAAGGTCAATATTACTTGACTGCATCAATTACGATGGAGGAACGTTCAACAAAACTTTGAAACCTTGAACCATGTTCCATTCCAAGATGACAGGGATGAGAGCCAGTGTAATGAGAAGCGTGAAGACCTTCATATTTCTTGGAATCTGAAAATTTTAAGCAATTGATATATTGATATATATTGATATATAATCAAATGTCGTTATTGTTAGGGTTTGGCTGAATGAGTTTGAAGCTCAGGAGTGCGAATTAGCTTATCGTCACGTAGCTTGATGAAGAAGATAAATTGTATCAATTATCATTAACAAGATATATAAACCGTCACAATTAGTGTGCAGAGTCAAATTCATTGTTATATGCGTCATAAAAAACTACCTAACTCATTAATTTATCTAGCAAGCATACAATTGAGTCATATACTTACGTATGTACATAGCCACTACCTCAATAAACGGGAGCCATTACATTTACTAGCTACTCAATAAATCCTTTTATCTATTGCTACGAAAGTCTTTAAGATAAAACAGGCTCCGTTTGGAGGTCATCATGTATGGATGATATATATGCATCCAACTTCCTTCTGTTTGGTCAAATTTTGTCATATATTGTCATCATTCCAGATTTTAGGCTTGGAACGCTCACAATATTCTGACGCATGTTACACTCAAGTCACAAGCTTGCTGAGAAAGAGCGGTGTTGAGAAATTTCATCGCGAGGACCATGAATCAAAATGACAAAACTTAAGTGTAATTTTTGCTTGCAGTATTATACGAATATTTGTCGGAAACGGAAGTAACCAGACATAAAAAGTTATCACCAGTCCAGATTGCCCTTGATGTTTTCATGGAACAAGACCAACAAACAAACAAAGCGTGAATAATAACAATCGAGTAAATTATAAAAGACTGAATTTAAAATAGGTTATATGTATGGGTTTTGATTCATTAAACAAATAAAATTTGACAGGAAAGGTTATTTTCAGTTTAACAAAAATGCTCAAGGACTCTTATAGAGAGGTTCAGTTATTCAGCTCAAAAGCATTTTGAGCTGAAACTGGTTTAATCTTGCCTTGGTAACAACGTATCATTATAAAATCATAAATCATTTCATGGAAAAACCTCCTCCTTTAGAAGCTTTTAAACACTAATTAACCAAATAAAAATTTGAACTAAAATTAATATGCTATTACTAATGAAGTCCAAGGATCCTGAAGATGACTTGAAAGAAACTCCATCGTCATATTTGTTACACTCATCGGTATCACACTTATATCCTGTCATTTTGTCGTCGTCTGACGACCCCCGCATTTCATTGATGAATTTCGTGAAATTTACGTCCTTTTCTATGCAGGATCTCATGGTAATCTCATGATACACCAATATCCCATTAATGTTAAATGTATCAACAGAGAAAGTTTTAAAGCATGAGAATTCTTTGTTTGTAACGTTGGGTGCATGTAAATATTCGTTTAACTCCATCTCGTTCACGGGCAAATTTGGAGACATTTCTTCATTCAAATCTACCAAAGATTGGAAATGTGAACAATCAACCGTAACATAGAGGTCCGGACTTGCTCCTGGTGCACAAGAATGCTGCATTCCGACGTTGATCGTTCCAGGTAAAAGCCTTGAATGAGTCATGGCATGTTTATCTGGTAGGGCTGGAGTCCAGGTTTTCTTGTACAAGCAGTGGGCACAACGCAACCCTTTAACTAAAAATGGAATGAAAATATTACTCACCTTCATCATAAATATAATAATATGCTGACTGTTATCAAATAATTTAAGAAGTACTACCCTCAACAATATTCCCTCCCACTAAGATGGGAATTAGTATTAGCGGCAGTGTTGGATTCCTGACGATTTTCATTTTAATACCTGGTTTTCAATATAAATCTGAGTTTAGGCCAAATATATTTTTCGTCTCAGGTCACCAAACAATTAGGATCGATTGGCATCTATAAAAAAATATGCTTTTGATTTTTGATCGAAAAAGTGTGCGTGAATTAATCAGCCATTGTCATAAAGTGCTACATAATTTTGTCTTTACTGCTGTGTTTTATGGGTAGATTATTAAATGTGCAATAAATTAACTGATTTGACGGAGTCATTGCTGTAAATATAAGTGACTCATTAAAAACTTGATCGTTAAAAATTTATATTTTTGCGTTCCGAATTGCTTATGTTGAGATGCTTCATATGTATATTATGTAATAATATTTTTATTATCTACTTTGGCATACCTACATATATCTAAGTTTCATTATCAATTTTCAACCACACAGTGTAGCTAAAGCACAATGATGTAAACATGTACTTTAAGAAACACGCGTGTTGGTAGAAGGTATTGCAGCCATACTTTCACCCGAAACCAGTAATGTTTCTAATGCTGCAAATAGCCTTACCTGCTAGCGTCACCTATATTCATTAATAATGAATCGTTTTCATAATTCAATAATTTATCAACTACGGAAGTTAAGATTATAAGTAGCACGTGCTAAACATTGAAACGATTTCCGTATAGTTTTAAAACTTGAAACATCCTGATGAAATTTAACAGGAACCTGAAATGTCCAACACTTCCTTTTTGCATGTAACTGTCCCACATTTAACTTTGGCGGATTTGGGAGTGTACAATTCATTTTATACTTACATTTAATTCAAGTAGGAAGCAAGTTATTTAAGTTTCTATAAAACATGCCATCAGAAATTTTAGCGCTGCTTATGGTTTCCAATTTCTTATTTTGTAGCTCCAGTAAAATTTCCCAAATTCTTTCACTTCCTCATCTAGACACCAATCCATTATTTAATTCCTTTTCAAACTGTCTCATTCACATTGTAACATACGAATTTCTATGGAATGCAAACAAACAAGGTACATTGGTTTTGAAACACTTCTCGGATGATTTAATTCCATACAAAACGCCAATAATTATAAGTAAACACAGTATTAAGCTTCTAGATCGCGAAATCGGTGAAACACAAAAATATACGGTTTCCCTACCAATGTCACCTCTCAAATTAATTAGCAAGGGGTTCCTATTTCCACCTAAACTACACAACAAACCATGTGTTGCTCAGTTTTATATAATCTCAAAGATGTCCCAAACTCCTTACCGTTTTGATAAATACTCAGCCTTCCCAGATGATTCGGAAGTTATTGTCCCCAATCCAACACCAGGTTACTACAACGACAGAATGTCTGATGAAGGCCCTGTTTTCAAAGATGGTGTTTATCGGATTTTGCTAACTGACGAACTAAATAAAAAAATCATGCAATATTGGTCGCATGAAACGAGAAGCCTATTAGAAGTCAGTTATTGGCTTAGAATCGCAAATCAGTTTAATACGTTATGTATTAAATACTCGCAGACGACGAAAAAATATCTTGAATTTTACATCAAATTTAACGAAGGTTAGTGAAGACGTTTGTGTATTGTATTACTTCAAAGTACTTCTATTAAAATACATATATTTATGTTTATTATATAGATGAACGTTCTCCAAGAAATCCCTACTGGTTGCCTATATCATCACCTCATGATATTCAAATTGAATCACACCTTCGTTTATTGGCTGACAATACTGTAGCTAATGCTCTTCAATCCACGCCATGTGTATGGTATTTGGATCACACACACGTACCAACAACTTTACTCGAAGGATATTGGGATAAAATGGACAACTCAGGAATTACATTTCGGTCGCTTGAGTCGTGGATGCCATCCGATATAATGATTTTCAAGTTCGTGTTCCCAAACTGCACCAAAGGTGAGCTAATTAAAGTATTTCGAAGTATGGGTATGGTTCGAGGAAGCATTTGGTTTGAAAAGATACCAGCCACGTACATGGTATTTGAGGAGGAAGCTCTGGAATTTATAACTTGCGGTGGGGGAGAACGTGGGAATGTCTCATTGATTGGTTACGCCTCGGCATTTGATATTTGGATATGGATGTGGTATGGTGTCGCAACTTTAGTCACAATCTTTATTAATTTATATATACTTCGTATTATAGCCAAAAGGGTTCGAAAAAAATGTTTGGTACTGGACTGCACATTCATGCCATTTGATACGGTTTTAGAGCAGGGTAGTTGGATTAATGAAAGGCCTAGGGGAACGTGCTTTGCTTCTGCTGCTTGGGTTCTTGTTGGAATTGTTTTAAGCAATGCATACAAAGGTCAAAATATTACAGATTTAAGTGCACCAGTTCCTCGTATTACACCAACAAAATTTTTACAACTAGTGGACAAAAACTTTACGATTTATACATACTCATTGTTCCCAGAATTGGCTGAAGCTTTGTCAGTGCATGAACCTGAGTTCGTTCATATAAATACTTTTACTTTGCATATTCATAAAATGGATCCGAATATTGAAATTAAAAAAATGTACATAGCGGTTCAGTCAAATGTAGCAAACTTAACATGTCGCGAAGTATCAGCAATAATGCAAAAGGGTGCTCTAGGGTTTGTTGAGAAAATTAATAAATGCGATAATACCGCGGTAATGGTTTGGTCTGACGAAATAGAAACGATAGATTTACTCTTAGACAACTACCTCTTTAAAAGTTCTAGACATTCTGAGAAACAATTTATAAGTAAGAGCAAGGAATCTTTGCTAAGTATGCCAAAGGGGTGGAATTTTGATTATGTGAATGTGGCATCTACATCGTATTTTCTGAGGAGAATTGCAACGGTTGTTGAATCTGGAATAGGAAAGCAGTGGAAGGTGATTGAGAATTATGTGAAAAATTTGAATCTTACAATCCAAACAAATGGCAGAACCTCACCGGTGCTTGCACTGACCCTTAATGACAACATTAGTGTTGTATTTGAAGTGCATGCTGTTTTACTAGTTGTAACGTTTTGTACGTTTGCTTTAGAAACATTTCCTTTCATTTGGCTCGGAAAGGAACTAAAGGCGTGTTTGATTATGTTCTTTCGGACACTTTTGGCTATAACTTCGGGGTTTAAGGTAATACTTTCGGGGTGCAAAGTCATATTTATACGCAAGGTGAGGAAATTACCCTAGTCTATTTCATTTCACAATTAGGTTCGTAAAGCACAGTGGCACCAGGGCACCTATTCTATCCCAAGCACTGACCTTTTTTGTTAGAATGTTCAATGCAGTGGCATGCTTACCAATCAATGTCTGAGCACCTGTCGTTGACATCGTTATGAAAATGTATTACATCTAAATGCTTAATCAATGATGAAAGAATATTCATAACAAGTTAGTTATAAATATATGAGACCCTAAGTTACGGATTACGTTCAGTCAGTCAGTGCTCAGACCTTATATATAAGGTCCAAAAATAGCTGGGCTGGACCTTATATATAGGGTCTTGGACCTTATATATAAGGTCCAAAAATAGCTCTTATGCAAATTTTACATAAAATAATTTTCAAAAATCGGTTACAGTGTTACATTATATGAAAAAATTGAATTGCCACGGTCAAAATTTTTTAAATTCGCTTAAATTAATTGCAAAATTTGTTTCATAATTTTAGACCTCATAATTTTTTGTTCAAAAATTATTTTCAATAAAAACTATTTTTGGACCTTATATATAAGGTCTGAGCACTGACTGTCAGTGGAATATTTGTAGTGATGTGGTGGCAGCATTTCTTAACTGTTCATGCTAATTAATAAACATAGTGTTAAGTATGTTACACGAAATGATGAAATACATTCATGGTGAATTTAATTTTTCACTGTTTTTACGTTTGCCTTAAATTACTCACTAAAGTTTAACAGACATATGTAGATGTAGCTCTTTCCAGTGGAAAGAGCTACAATTTTATTAAATATGCCTCACTGATTATATTTTTGCTTCTTAGTTACATAATATGTATACTCCATCCGTTTATCAATTCATTGACGCCAAAGTCACATTAGGCATTACCGACAACACGCAACTTCTACTCAATAATGACGCATATTTTACCAATCTTCAAACCATATAAGGTAGTCAACATAAAACCAGATAACGAATTTCAAAGAACTTGAGTACTCTTGTCTGGAGATTATTATTAAGTCATTCATATTACTATCATTACTTTGAAATTGTACTCCTTTTCGTGTCTGTAATCTCAATATTGCTGCACGCACAGTCGGTGAAAATTAAGTGGGTGAGTGTGGAAAGACAAGTTAATACAATATTTTTAATGGAATTTTCGTAAAAAAATTGACTCCGTCTATACACATAAATTAGTAGTGCAAGCATATTATTTAACGTAACTGACCATTGCCATTAGCAAGAAATGGGACAAGTATTATGATAATGGCAATAATATGAGTGATAATAAAACGTACAAATACAACATAATGCTTGCTTTGGTAAATTGTCATCAAGGTGTACCAAATTTATGTAAGATAAATTTGTTTTATCTTGAATTACTCGTTAAAGAAAAGCATATTTTTATGAATGAATCCCCAAACCCGACTTTTTCATGTTTGTGTTCATGAACTGAAATAACAAATACTTTCGTACTTATTACGTAGCAGAAGCGAAAGCATTCAGCGAAGTAATGGTTTTACTCAAACTGTCTGTCCGTCCGTCCGTCCGTCTGTCCGTGCGCACTCTCCTGGTCACATACACTGACCGATTTGGACGAAATTTGGTACACAGGTAGCACTACTCAAGAGGACCTCTGGGAATACTTTTCAGCCAAATCGGTCAAACGGTTCGAAAGTTATAAGCGGATGAGTTCAGAAACTCATCGATTTGGCTGAAATGTATATGTATACGTAAGAAATGCATAGCATCCGTGTGGATGTCCGTATACATAACTCCGGAATCCTGTCCTTGTGCATAAAGTCAGAATCCGGAATGGAATTCTACAAGTAATGCTTTAACTACGTAGGGAGAGGATCGCAGAGGTGGGTATAGAGAGAGAGGTGGTGGAGGAGATTTGGTGGACGTGGGGGAGGGGGTTTGGAGGTGATCACTCAACGCCTGTTTCAGCTACGTCTCTGGCCTGCTTACTAGCAGTTTATTTTTTAAGACACTTTCTTTACTCTCCCTGTGCAGTTTTGGATTTACAATTTGGAAAAGTTGGACGTATCCTATGATAATATGGCAAATAGTGAATAACAAATCAGAAGTTAGAGTTGACATTATATTTTATCTTTTTAGTGTCTTCTGCCTTGTTGGGTAATTATTACAAGATATGATAGGTTAAGTTTGTAATGAAGTTGCATTTCCAGGAAAGAATTAACGGAACCAACGACCCAAAATTTCACCCAATTTAAACACAATGCTCTCTCAAATTCATCATCACATCTGTCACTTGAATCAAAGTTCCAAGAAATAAGAATTGTGTGGCTGCCAAACCTCCATGATTCAATAATTCAATTAGAAAAACATATTGCTCAAGAAACACTCTCTCTGGTAAACCCAGGAATATTATTAAATCGAATCAGGCTTGCTGATATAAATCAGGCTTGTTTCATTAAACGCATTGGAAAGTCAATGAAGAAGATTATCTCTTACACATGTGAGCGAATTCCTTCCTACTCATTAGCAAAACATGTTCACGACGTGATTTTCTATTGCCTTGTTTGTGGTATCGGAGATTTTGTGGACCAAACTATCGAGCTTAAATTTGGGAGGCCTGACGGTACTCTTTTTGATTACAACTTTTTTCGAACTATGAGAATGGGAATCACAGGGATCCCTGTTGGAACTATAGCCCATGTATTTTACAGTCTTGTCGATAGCCTTTTTCCTGAAAAGACTTGGTCAACAGCTCTACTTAAAGTGTGTGCTAAATCGTTTCGCAATAATAGTATCCAGCGAACTCTAAGTAGTTTTTGTTCTTTTACAGACGGTTATTATCCAATTGTCATGCGTATTGGAAACATTGGTGTTCTTTGCAACGTTAGCGATTATGGAGGCATCCAATAAAGAGACAGTTGAAGAAATATTGAATGAAATATGGGCTTGAATGAAAGTCTCTCAAATTATAAAAGTGGGAAGCACTACTTCTATTGCCTGGTAACTTTATCAATTTTGCGTTTATCTCAAATGAATACCGTATTTTGTTTGACGGCTGCCTAGCATTAGTTTTAGACATTATTGGGTCGGCTATCAATTATGAAGCCGTGTCGAGATAAAAATTGGTGTCAAGTGTTAGTTTAGTTATAAGTCAAAGATATAGTTTTATACTGGATAATATATTTTTTTAAATTAATTAATTTAATTAATTTTTGCTCTTTCAGTTACTATGTCAACAGATGTTGTACCAGCAAAGTATGCAGTTATTTAGACAATTTTATGCATGATCGTTCCCGACAAATATGCGGAAGTATTCTACACACTTAAAGTAGCTCACGCACACGCCTACGCACATTGATGTATGGATTTCTGGTGATAACAATGGAACACCAACCATTTTTGCATCAACCACAATTTGACAGTTGAAATATGCGTGTCAGCTATCAATCTTAGCAATGTAGTGTTAACGCTTTTTAAATCAGCAGTAAAATATTATGCAAATGATTGTGGACAACTAGGGATGTATTTTTTATAGAGTATTTTAAGGTTTCTTCAACGCGATGGATAGATATGTCTGATATGATGGAATGGGATACTACAGGGACATATTTCGTGAATGTGTATTTTACTCTGGTTTTAATGCTAAAATTTAATTTCAACGGATTGCGGTTCGGGAGTTTAAGACAAATTCATACAGTTTTCGTGCTCATAAATCTCATCATAAATTACATGATTTCGCGACTTCAGAGATGATGATTTTATGATGCCATGCTATGATGAGAAAGTGTGTTGATTGGATAAAGTTAATGTTACGATGCATTTTCAATCATCTGCATCTGGTAACTGGAAAAAAATATTGTAGGCTAAAATAGTGCAATTTAGAACTTTCTTTTTTAGTACTCTTGATTTATTTACAATACACTAACATAAATCTACAAATACAATTATGTCTTATGCTAAGACTTTTTATAGCTGCTACAAAACCTTACTTTAGTAGTTCTATGAAACAGAAGAAAAAATTGTAAGCACATCCAGTTCAACATAAAATTACAGATTCCTTCTTCTTTTTGACACATTGGTCACTTTTTCCAAGGTACGAAGTAATATATTATATTTATTCAGTTAAGATTATCAAATGAAGTTTCTGTACTCGCTGCGCACTAATTGACAAAAACTGTTCATGTAAGTATTGTTTCACCTACACATTAGTTTTTAGTAGTTGAAGGTAACGAATGAACCCGAAAAATATGACGTTTCAGGCTACTTTTGTACACAGAAGTAAAATCACACGTGTTACAAAAGTACGGCTTTTCGGAGAGATGTCTTCCCACATGGGCCTCGAATTCTTCAGGCGTGCAATATGTTTTCGTGCAAAAAAGACAATAAAATGGTCTTTCGCTTGGGCTACAAAACATTCTCAAGTAATGACGTTTCAGTTGGTTTCGATCCACAAAGGATTTTGAACATTTCAAGCACTTGAAACTTTTAATTTTGTCATGGTAAGCTTTTTGGTGATATTTTAAGCCATCGGATCCCGCAAATCTCTTTCCACATGCTTGACAACGATGGTGCTTCTCATTAAGGTGTGAGTTGATGTGCGAATCTCGCTGCTGTTTCCTGGGATAAGTGTTTCCACAGATTTCACATTTATAAGGACGAACATTGGAGTGTAAACCACGGATATGTTGTTTCAAGTGGCCGCTTGTTCGAAATTGTTTTGGACACTTGTTGCAATTGAAGGGCTTGCTTCCAGAGTGGATCCTAGAATGGTCGGATAGGGTAGATTTTCTGGCAAATGAGCTCCCACAAACCGAGCACAAGAAGGATTTCTCACCCGTGTGAACTCGTAAATGTTCTTTTAATTTTGAAGGGGTATAGAAAGTTTTAGCACAGAAGTTACACGGTTTTCCTTTTCCAAACCCATGGTTAACCTTTTTATGGCTCCTGAGACCAGATGGGCCGGAAAAAGTGGCTGGACACTTTTCACAGAAAAATGGCTTCTTCTTTGTGTGAACTAAAATGTGCCGCATCAGTGACTGCTTAATTTTGAAGCACTTACCACACCAAAGACAAGAATAAGGTCGTTCGTCGGAATGAACTTTTAAATGTTTCCTGACTTCTGACTGCGTTTTAAACTTTTTATTGCAAACAACACAACCAAATGGTCTTTCATTTGTATGTCGCCGAATGTGCCTTTCCAGTTCATAAGGGTTTGAAATAATTTTTGGACACACCGGACACTGTAACCGTTTCTTTGATTCAGTTTGTCGTTCAGTTGCTGATTTATTTGATGCTTTCTTGAGAGTAGTTGCATACAGTCGTACAAGATAAACAAAACCAGGTTTCATTTGGGACTCCATCCTCCCAGTAAAATTAAATAGTTTTCTGAATTAGTAATTTCTAATTGCCTACTGTCCACTTTTAGAATTGAGTACTTCTAATTTCTGTAACAATAAACAACCACTATTTGTACTTAAATAACTTTGAAAGTTTGATGGTGATCGTAAACCTCATGGTATGAAATTCAATGTAAAAAGCTGCCACGATATATCCACAATAGCAAAGAAAGAGAAAAGGAACTTTTGTTGTCGTTTCTCTTGCTTTTATGTAGACGCAAAATTGTGCACTGTCGATTCAGTAAGACCCAAATTCCTGTTACAACACGTTTTGTAGTTCATATTTCAAGATAAAGGATCGTATAAAATTCTAAACAAGTAGAGGATAGTACTTTATCATTGAAAGAGATAAAACAGTCCTTTCTGTGTTCTGTTGTGGAGCGATTATGCTTCTGGTGTTCATAGGAGCAATAGTAAAAGTACCGAAATAAAGGCATCCGGCATGCTATCTTCTATCGTAAAACACGATAATATTCAATTACTTTGGAAGGCATGTAGAGGATAGTATCTAATCATTGAGAGAGATAAGTAACGCAGTCCTTCCTATGTCTTGGTGCAGTGTGAAATTGCTTCTTGATGTCTTTTAGTTTATAAAGGTAATAGTAAAAGAACTGAAATATAGAAATGGCATGCTTGGGATCTCTATCTCTATATCCTGTTGTGTATTCAAGTCCAATCCTTGGGATAAAGAAAAGGACGTGTTTTTGTACATCATTCCTTACCAAAATCACATGAGGGAAAACATTTTGTTCATAAATCCTCGGTGTAATAAAAAATAAATAAAAAAGAGTATTGAGTCATGAGTGGTTCAAAAAACATTTTATTGTAATTAATAGTAAAACTGTTCGATTCCAACAGTTGAGAAATAAATATAATTGAGGAAAAAATTAAATGTTTTAAAAATATGGAGACTCAAGTGACACCTTGTTATGTTCGTCTTGTCCGACTGGCTGAAACTATTCCCAAGAAAGCATCTAATATATTGGGTAAAACACAACCTAATCCGAAGAAACGGTTCCAGTGTTCCCACAAACTTATCAAACACCTTCCCAACTAGAAACTCACGTTCGGCGACGTACAAATGAAAGGCCATTTGGATGTGGGGTTTGCAACCAAAAGTTCAAAACGCAGTGGGAAGTAAAAAGCCATTCCAAAGCTCATTCGGATCAACGTCCTTATTCTTGTCTATGGTGTGATAAGTGTTTCAAAATCAAAAGGGCCCTCATGACACACCTTCGATCTCACACTAATGAAAAGCCATATTTCTGTACAACGTGCCCTACCTCGTTTTCAATGACAGCTGGCTTGGCACGACACTGCTCTGTTAATCATGGTTTTGGAAAGAGAAAAAAGTGTGAATTCTGTGACAAAACATTTTATTTGCCTTCAGAATTAAAAGTACATTTACGTGTTCACACGGGTGAAAAACCTTTCTCCTGTTCGGTTTGTGGGACTTCATTTGCCCGAAAATCCACCCTAACCCGCCATTCTAGAACACATTCAGGAGCTAAACCATTCAGTTGTAAGAAGTGTCCAAAACAATTTGGAAGAACATTCCACTTAAAACGGCATATCCATTGTGTACACTCCAGTGTTCGTCCCTATAAGTGCGAAATCTGTGGAAAAGCTTTTGCCGCCAGAAACGATAAGCGGAACGAACCCACAATGACACACCTCAACGAGAAACACCATCGCTGTCAAACATGTGGAAAGAGATTTACTACTTCCGGAGGCTTACGCTACCACAAAAATTCTTTCCATGACAACATTAGGAGCTTCAAGTGTTCGAAATGTTCAAAATTCTTTGTGGATCGGAAAAATTTGAAGGGGCATTACTTGAGAATGCATTGCAGCCCAACCGAAATAGCATTGCATTGTCTTTTTTGCTCAAAAACTTGTGACAAGCAGGAAGAATTCGAGGCCCATGTGAGAACACATGCTTTTGAAAAGCCTTATTTTTGTGATAAGTGTGATTTCTCTTCGGGATACAAGCGCAACCTAAAAACTCATATATTTAGAGTTCATTCATTACCTTGATTAAATAAAAACTCTGCATGGAACTTGGAACATTAATGCATTCAAGGCGATAAATATGTGTGTATTTGCGTCCTAGAGACAGAAACACGAACAAGTTTGTAAAAAAGAAAGGAGCGTATTAGTCTTTGCAAGATTAATATTGTAAATAACATTTGTGTGTAGCCCACAAAATCATTAAAACTTGGTCAGACCCACGTTGATTGTTTCAAAGGGTTTCACTATATAATTTCCTGGAGTCTCCATCGGCAGAATGCCAATGAAATTGTATATTAAAGGTTAAGAGAAGGTGTGATTTTTAATTTTTGTTACCAACTAAAATCCAATCATCATCAACAACATCAAGACATCGGTTACTAAAAATCATACGTTGGCTGCATATTATTTATGTTATTAAATTCAACACTCAAAAGAAATATTCAATTAAGATACATATATGTATAGTACGTTTGTTACCATACTTTGTAAAAATAAGCTCATTCTCTTAACGATTATATTTTTATAGAAAAACTTGTAAATCCATTAAAACTACTGAAATTGAAAAAATCGTTGGTGTTAAAGGTGCATTTTGGTTATGAAGTAGAAAATCTAATCTGGACATTTGAGTGCGTTACCGCAAGAACATAAGATATACAACCGAAACAAATTTTTTACTGTATTTTTCTTCCTTTTGATAATTTTTTGAGTGAGTGAATTCAGAAGCATATAACATGAGAAACTTCTAAAAAAAATTTATACTAATAGTTCAATAAAAAAGGAATAAAAATATTGTTATGAAAAGTAAGTTTCTTTTAAATAAATTGTAAATCACATACAAAATAAAATCTTGAGTTAAAATATGCTTCAAATATTCTGTTGTAATTTGTCAAATGAATGAAAACACATTCAATCATAACAAAAACTTCATTAGACCATTATTGGGGTAATCCTACACATCGTGAAATCATTATCTGTAAAGTCAAGTTGCGAGAAATACCAGGGTCTGAATATTTTATGATTATGAAGTTCATATTTTTATTTAAGACCTTTTAAGACCTTATGTGTTTGTTGACATTTTCGGCATTTTTAGAGATTAGGTAGGGTTTATATGGTTATTTTCGGTAGGAAATTCAAGTGATTTATTTATGCATGAAATATATGACATGAAGTTTAATTTAAAAATAAAATTATGTACTTTTAAACACGCTTTTATGAATAAAAATGAAGTCGTTGACAGGCCAATGGGGATAGTGAACATTTTTTGCTGTGACGTATCCCTGGCCCTCCATAAACGTTTGCAAAGCATCTTTTCCTTCATGAGTGTGGACAAACTCGACAGATAAGACCTGCAAAATTAAGATAATTTTTAAAATGATTTCTTAAACACATATTTCATCAGTGCGTTTGACTTTGTTTAGCTAACCTTAATTAGAATTTTGTTGAAAGGAATTGTCTTCAGGACTTTCAGCTCGCTTCCTTCTACATCCAAACTGAAGTAGTCGACTACAGTCACGTTTATTGCTTCCATGAGAGAGTGAAATGGAACGCACTGCACCGTCACATATGACGCTTTTTTCGAGTTTGATGAAGATGAAACAACTTGCAGGGGTTCCTCTTCTGAATCTTCGATAATCTTTCCAAGATTAAAATTTTGTTCGAAGCGTACCTTGTGCGGATATGGCTTAGTTGCAAGACAAACATTTGCTGTCCACGCCTTCCGCTTTAGCTTGAGCATCTTTTGGTAATTGAGGGGATCAGCTTCAACAAGTAAACCTTTCCAACCCAACTCACGTTCCATGGACAAGGTATTTGAGCGAGTTTCCCCATCCAAAGCGCCAGCCTCGACAAAAAATCCATTTCTCTGCAATGAATAATAAACTTAACTTTAAAAATGAATTTGAATACATAAATTCTAATAATACTGTGATTAATTTTACCATGTTCTTCAACACGTTTCTCAAAATATACTGCACCTGGCCAGTGGATTGATCTCGTATGAGTGGCCACTGCAGAGCGTAAGGTTCGGAAGGTGCTGATGGTGGACTCAACAGGTGATTTTCCAACAGAATTTGCTGGATTGAAAGCTCATGATCTTGTTGGGAAATTGTCAGTGGACCCTCTTTCATCGCCACCTCACTGACCTGGCGATGCCCTCGTTCACCTAATTCCAAAGCTTATTAATATTACAAATCAACACCTCAAAATCGCACTGAAAAATTGGCATTTATTAAACTACTTGTAAGCAGGCCTAGAAACGTAGCTGAACGCATAAACTACTGAACGGGACGATGTTAAAACTACAAGAACAATGTGAATGGGAACAGATACAAAACGGAATATCAATGGGAATACTCACACTGGGATATGATGGAAATAACACTGGTGTAAGAATTTAGTATAATGTTATAACTTAAAACTACGCTGACTTGGAAATTCAGGTACGTAATAAGCCAATATATTTACACTTACCGGAAATTAGTAAATAGGCGATTCCACCAAAAATGAGCAGCATCAACCACCCGTAGTTTTTAGTCAGAAAGCGATTCATTTGGATGATTGTTTAATTGAAAATTCCTCACAATAACAATTAGGGTTTTGAATGATGTATAGCTGGACAACTGTAAGGGTAGTAATAAAACTATGTTTGGTGCAAATTATATGTGGCCAGGAGAGTGCAAACGGACCAACTTACGAGAAAATGGTCAGGTGGAGAGAGATTTTGATCAAAAACTAAGCCAGCTACAATAAAACTATTTTTTCGTCCCAGTTACCGAAATTTTCAGTTTTCTTTATGGGATTTAGCATGGAGAAAGTTTGGCCATCCTTAGCTAATGATTCAAATTCTAAATGAAATATCAGTCAGTTAAAGTAGCCAATGGGTACGGCAACACTGGCTACTTTTAATTGTCTACTACTTATAATGCACTCACCAGCAACTTGAATATTGAAACCGTGTTCATTATTTTGTTGGACAGAATATTTCAACGATGATGCGTATGGACGGAATATCTTCTCTCAACTGATGGCTTGTTCATGTCTTATGCAATGCATGTTGTACTCTTGGTTCGGCACAAAGAAACGGGATTATATTACATGCATAAAGTAAGTGTATTATTCTGCTAGGTTTGAGTTTGGGCATGGAGTTTAGTAATTTATTACTTAATTTCATAGGAGTGTGAGGATGCACAATGAGATATTTGTTTTCCTTCATCTGCAACCTTCCGAATTTACAGAGAGGGATCATATTCTCACACACAGCCATGGGTTACTACTTAAAAGATTTAACTTTGAAAGAACTTTTCATATTTTTTTAAAAATATAGTTAGGTATGTATATGTATGTATGTGAGTACCACTTGAATATGTCAGTCTACAATACATACCTAACTGTAGTTGTAGGAAAATAACTCAGACCTTAGTTCTTCATGATGGTAAAAGAAAGACGGGTTTGTCATGAACCGCATATATTATGCATATTCAGCTTAGCAAAGTTGGCAGTATATGGTTTGAGTTGATTTATCCAACTGACCTTTTTCTGATTTTTGGGTAGCGAGAACTAAGCTCCATAGAAAGCTCCATTACCTTTCTTCACAAAAAAGGATTAGAGGTATTTCTTGGAATGCTTTTTTAAGACTGTTTTTCCTTGTGTGTGATTGTGACTTATTAAAGCTGTGCTAAAAAATCAGATTATCTCCCTTCAAAAGCCTTACTTTTCAGAGAATTTCTTTGTTTTTGAAAGTGTGAAGAAAACATAAATACTTTGTTATCTTCTTTGGTATGGATTTGAGGAGCCAAACGGGACCAAAGCAATTGGTACCATTATCCTCGTTTCGCCTTCAAAAGCTGTTGTATTTACTTATGTGGAACAATAATGTGCATGCATAGACGATGATGATGATAATGTGTATGAATGGAATGCTTTCTGTCAACTCATACGAACGTACGTCTACTCAAAATTGAGAAGATCATAAGATTTATGGGGAAATAAAATCCGCATCTAATTCGCACGTCCCTTTTTTATAAATGGAAATATATATTAAGTAAAAACGATAACTTATGGCAGTCAGGGATCAGCGTGCAATTTTGCACTCCTAGAAAGAGTGCAAATATGCACTCCACTTAAATTAGGCATGCAAATATGCATGCATATGGAGGAATTCATAAAACTAGATGTACATGACAAATTATTTTTAGAAAAAATTGAATGCCTTCCATTCATGAACATTATTAAACACCAAAGACTTATTACACGTCATATAGCTTACTATATACAAAATTTACGCAGTGGACACTTATTGTCATCAAGTTTTAGCGTACTCAAAACTGATTCCCATCAATCATGCACACGGTTGTCCCCACAATCATAATTCTATTCTCTCTCTCTCTCATCAATTCAACCAATGTTAAAAGGCTTCCATCTCAGTAAAAATTTGATGAACTTTGAGATTTCGCCTGCTCACTAATGAAAGCGGACACAATCACCCGATGGGAAAGTTTAAAGCATACTTTCAAGCATTCAACCAGAAATAAATGGGATACTTGATACAAATATAATCACATGCTATATCCTTAATTGTATGTGACTTTTTTACAAAGATCATCAGTCCTACCCTCTGCATGAAGAAAAAACATAAAGCCTCTTTACACAGAATGAAACACACAGTCATAAAAAGCATTCCAAGAAATATCTCTAATCCTTTTCATGAAGAAAGATTACAGTACCTTTCATCATGGCTTTAGTTCTCTTTCTATGTAGTTTAGTTCTCGCTACCCAAAACTCAGAAAAAGGTCGGTTGGATAAATACACACAAGCCATACAGTCCACAAAATACACCTGCGCATGTGACAGGAGGAACACAAACTCTCTCGAATAGTAAAGCAATCATACACACATACTTGTGTATGTATGTAATTGTAACGAAGTCCCGAATTTCTTTGTGACAAACCAAGGGTACAACTTCGCAGTAAAGTTCAAGCACACTTTTTATGCACGTATCGTACAAGAGCATGAAAAGGTGGTCAGTCGACAAAAATTATTTCATTTCTATGCATCATCCTTCAGATATTCTCTTCAACGACAAGTTTGGACTCGTTTAGAATCTTCATCATCATTATCACATTGTGAATGTTTGGGTGTGATATTCAAAAGCTTCAAAATAAAAAACTCTCACACTAACGAGGTAAGCACACAAGTGACTGTTGCAAATAATAGCTTAACTCCATTTTGAAAGTGCAAGATATTTAGTGCTTTTATTGTTTGACAGATACAATTAATTTTACTGAGAGGATGGAGTCCCAAATCAAACCTTGTTTTGTTTATCTTGTTCGAATTGCTGCAACTGTTCCCAATAAAACATCAAATAAAGTTGTTGTAAAACAACCTGAACTAAAGAAACGTTTACAATGTCCAGTGTGCCCAAAAACTTGTTCGAGACCTTCTGAACTGGAAACTCATCTTCGACGACATACAGGTGAAAGGCCATTTGGATGCGAGGTTTGTAACCAAAAGTTCAAATCGCAGTCAGAAGTTAGAAACCATTTAAGAGTTCATTCCGACGAACGACCATATTCTTGTCTTTGGTGTGAAAAGTGCTTCAAAACAAATGGGTCACTAATGGAACACCTCCGAACTCATACAAAGGAAAAACCATTTTTCTGTGGCAAGTGCCCTGCCACATTTTCCTCGCAAGTTGGATTCATTCAGCATAAAAATGTTAAGCATGGTTTTGGAAAAGGGAAAAAATGTGAATTCTGTGACAAAATATTTTATTTGGCTTCAGGTCTAAAGTTACATTTACGCGTTCACACGTCCGAGAAACCCTTCTCCTGCTTAGTTTGCGGGAGGTCATTTTCCCGAAAATCTACCCTAAATGTCCACTCCCAAATACATTCCGGGAGTAAGCCGTTTAGCTGCCAAAAATGTCCAAGACAGTTTGGAACAAGCAGCAACTTGAAAAACCATGTCCTTTGTGTACACTCCATTATACCTCCCTATAAATGCGAAGTCTGTGGAAAGAGATTTGCCAGGAAAGATATGCGGGATATACACACCAACTCACACCTCAATGAGAAGCACTACCACTGTCAATTATGTGGAAAGAGATTCATGAGTTCAGCAAACTTACACTACCACCAAAAAGCTTACCATGACAACATTAGGAGTTTCAAGTGTTCAAAATGTTCACGTTTCTTTGTAAATCGGCCACAAATGAAATTACATTTCTTGAGAATACATTGCAGCCCAAGTGAACGACCATTCCAGTGTCTTTTTTGCACCGAAAGATTTGCCATGCATCATCTACTCCAGGCACATGTGAGAAGCCATCTCAACGAAAAGCCCTATTTTTGTAATGTGTGTTATTTCTCCTTTAAGTGCAAGCTTAGCCTCAAAAATCATATCTTTCGGGTTCATACGTTACCTCCGAACTAATTGGCACATGATTTTATCATTCATGGCCGTGAAAATGGATTTTAAAGCTCTTCCAAATGGTGTAACCCAAATTATATGGATAATCCAGACTTGAGCTTTTATTACTATAAGTTGTTTAGTAAGCGCAGAATTTTGATTTGATAATCCCAACTTGATGGACATGCGTGTTAAAAAAATAATCTACTTCATTATGAACTGGATGGTGGTGGAAAAGTAGTTTTCTTCATTGTCAGAAATAAAGTTAGAAATACAGCTAGAAGTACAAGTTATACTATTTCCAATGAGTAATTTCCTATCAAAGTTATTATGATCCAAATCTAGGCTTATTTATTTATCAGAATCTTCCTAGATGTAACCTCTTCCACGAAATGTAAATACATAATATAACGTCATGTAATTTATTTTCAATCGTAGTAGAGTAGGTATTTTTTCAATTGCAAAGTCGTTGGAAATCTTGCTGTGTGAAATTAGTGCGTGAAATGATTCTTTTCAAAACATGTTGAAGTAGATTATACGAAGGCATTTCTGGAAATGTCCGGTCAACTTTATTTTGCTTTCATTTAATAACGACTTGACATATTCAATCGATTTTTTCTACATAATCTCCCCCAACTCACACACACTTTTTCCACCTTTTCTCAAGAGCCGAGATGCCAGTGGAGAAGAATGCTGGGCCTTTATGTCCAAGCCATGAAATTACACTTTTTTAACATGTTCATCCGAATTATACTTCCCCCCACGCATGTAATTTTTTAGTTTTGGGAACAAAAAGTAGTCCGATGGAGCAAGGGTACGGTTGTACGGAGGGTGGCAAAGTTGAATGAACCCGACGTCCCGTAGTTTCTGCTGTGCGACCTTCGAAGTGTGAGATGTGCATTATCCTGCAATTAGTGAATTCCGTCATCTCATTGGTTTTGACCACATTTCTTGATGTACGCTGATTTCATCCTGGCAAAGATATCAGCATATCTTTGTCTTGTCAATGTAGAACCCTTATGGAAGAACTCGGTCAACAAAATTCCAAACCGGTCCCAAAAAACGATCATCATAAGTTTAGCACTTGACGTTTTACGTATGGCCTTTAAAGGGGGTTGTGAACCAGCTGGGAGCCATTGTGATGACTGTCTTTTAGTCTCTGCCTGATAGGGATGAAGCTAACTTTCATCCCCAGTCACAACTTGCCCCAGAAAAAATCTCTATCCTGAGAAAGGAGGTTGAGATTCTATTGGCTCGTTTGCACTCTAAATTGCTGTTGTTGATGTGTGAGCAGTTTGGGAATCCACCTTGCATAGCGAAGAGATAGAGCCAAAGTCAAATGTATAATTCTCCACACTGACATGACACTTATATTGACCTTTTCTGCTATTTCCCGCAACAGGAGTCGTCTGTCCTTTTCAACAACAGCTTTCACTGCTGCTACATGTCGGTCGTCAGTCAAACTTAAAGGTCATCCTGGGTTTGTGTTGTTTTCTAGCGATGGGTCACCACTACGAAATCGCTTGCACCACTCAATAATAGTTGATCGCACTGGCAGTGGATCAAAACCATCTTTTTGAAGCTCCTTTCTAATTAAGGGCGAAAAAAGGCTCTTCAAAAATGCAGTTTCATCTGCGCACGAATATCTTGCGTTGTAAAAAACCATTCGCGTTTACGTTTCCAGCTCTAACTCTACGAAGCAAATGACTGCTACTACAAGCAACCCATCATTCAAAAGCCATAATCTTTATCTTTCAGAGGATATGCAGAACATTGTATTTGAGGAAGTCCTCTTTGATATAAGCGTTATCAAAGTTGACCGGACATTTCCAGAAATGCCTTCGTATATGATAAAGCTGTAATATGTGTATCGCACTTTGGATATTTATGTAAACAATATTGTTTTAAGTTTAAGGTATTACTCATGGATATTTTGTGTATAGAGTAATTAATGGTTTACTGCAATAGGCTGTTATTTTACACAAATAATATAGGAAATAAATTATTCATTATATAAATTTATGTATAGGTACCAGATATTTAGGCTCGTTTTGTTGATGAAATATATAAGTATGTAGATCTAGTTTTATCTAATAAAAACTACTGAAAACGAAAAAAATATTAAATTTCTTCAAACCAATTTACTTCTCTTTTATTAACCGGCACCCTTTGCAAAAGGGGGTAGGTTCTTATTTTCACAAATGGTGTCTGTCTGTCTGTCTGTCTGTCCGTCTGTGAGCACGATAGCGGCAACACAGTTGAGAAATTTCGAAAATTCTTTTTGGCAAACGATACCTTAGGTCAAGACCTTCCCTGGGAAGCAAGATGGGTCTTATCGGTTATTGATAACCAGGTCAAAGATAAGATCAAATATTTCTAAATAGCAAAGTATAAAGTGTGATACATCAAAATGGTTCTATTTTCTTAGATGAATTCAGGCATGCTATTTTAAAAATTCTACGATGACCCCAGCGTGACCTACGAACGTTTAAATGTCGAAATTTCTTAATTTTCGAGATAGCAGGAGAATCTTTCAAAATTTTCAAATTCTTTCTTCTCCACTAAACAATTCGAGGAAATACCTTCAAATGATTTGATAAATATGTGAAATTGATTATCGAAAACCAGGTCAAAGGTCAAGGTCAAATATCTCCAAGTAGCAAAGTATAGAGTGCGATGCATCAAAATGGTTCTATTTGCTAAGAGGATTTCAGTCATGCTGTTTTAAAAGTTTTACAATGATCTCAGCATGACCTAATATCTTAATGATCGAATTAATTAAAGGTCGAAATGTCTTAATTTTTAATCAATCAAAATTTTCGAAATTAAGTTAAAATTCATAAGGGTGTCGGTTCTTTATGCCTGTTGTCGGGTTTATTTCAAACAAAGTGTATGCTGACAAATTAAGTGCCATAAAAATATCAACCTCAAAATTTGCTTCAAATTACACAACTTGATTTAAATGGGTTTTAAATATTGACACAAATTAGGGCTGCAGAACATTTTGCGGAAACTGTCCTTCATAATTACCCTTACGACTGTAAAGTGCAACTCCAACCGTGTATCCGTTCTTTTGAGCAATGCCAAAGCCTAGCCTTGGGCTAGTTTTCCAAACCACTTGAGTGAATTGACCAGTCATCATTGAAAATCCTGGATTGCTTATAATCTTTGACTTCTCCATACCACATTTTTGTTGACTTGTCAGCCCACTCTGCATTTGTTCAACTGCCACCACTTCTAGTAGACAAATTTTCTCCGGTGCTGTTTTTATAGGGATCTACTTTTTGATGGTCAGCGTACCATTGAGCACAACGAACTGCATTGTTGCTAAGCTTTAAAAACAAACTTTAATTTCAATTCAAAATATGATACGTTGTAATGATTTTTAACATTTGTTTTGAATTTGATAATATCTTGCTGAATCGTCCAGAACTATTCCTGGAGAGTGATGTGTTGCTCGGTACTGATTTAAAGATCTGCGTTTTGCTGGTATACTTTTTAAAACAATTGTAATTAAACCACAAATAAGAACTGGAAAATTGGTTCAATATGAAAATGTAGGTTATTTACTGACTAACTAAATATGATTTCACAAAATTATTAACATCATCTCCATAGCACAATTCAATCTGGAGTAAAGCAACAAGTGAGAGTAATACTATCATGGATGTTCCAAGAAGATAGCTTTCTATTTTGGTTTATCAATTCCGGTAAATATTTAATCTTGCACCTTTGTTGTTGGCTGATTTTTGTAGAATGTAATCACTATATAAGGAAATACGTGTTGTCGCTCTTCAAATCAGCAATGAATCATTACAGAAGTTAATGCACAAAATTAATGATCCGGTTGCAAAAATACAGTAATTGGATACAAAATTATTTATTATGACATGGTGAATACAAATAAACTGCTAGTAAGTAGGTCCAGAGACGTAGCTGAAGAAGGCGTTGAGTGATCACCTCCAAAATCCCTCCTCCCAAGTCCACCAAATCTCCTCCACCTCCGCCCTCTAAACCCACCTCTGCGATCCTCTCCCATCGTAGTTAACACATAATACCATTCCGGATTCTGCATTTATGCACAAGCACATGATTCCGGATGTATTCACAAGCTCATGCACACGGATGCTATGCAATTCTTACGTATACGTATACATTTAAGCCAAATCGATGAGTTTCTGAACTTTCGAGCCTATAACTTTCGAACCGTTTGACCGATTTGGCTGAAAAGTATTCCCAGAGGTTCTCTTGAGTAGTACTACCTGTGTACCAAATTTGGTCCAAATCGGTCAATGTATGTGACCAGGAGAGTGCACACAGACAGACAGACAGACAGACGAACTTAGTAAAACCATTACTTTGCTGAATGCTCCGCTTCAGCTACGTAATAACTTTGAAAGTGTGATGGTGATGGTAAACCTCATGATATGAAATGCAATGTAAAAAGCTCGCATGATATACATATCCACAATAGTAAAGAAAGATAAACTATTGTTATGGTTCCTCTTGCTTTTACGTAGACAGAAGATTGTGCATTGTAAATTCAGTAAGACACAAATTCCTTCACGTTTTTCGAGATAAAGTATTGTATAAAATTCGAAGCAAGTAGAGGATAGTACTTTATCACTGAAGGAGATAAAACAGTCCTTTCTGTGTTCTGCTATATCACGATTATGCTTGCAGTGATTTTATTCATTCATAAGAGCAATAAGAAAGCAAAAGAAATCAACGCATCCGGCAAGCTACCCTCTTGGCATTTCGGTCCCCTCCTCTATTCCTGTACATGTAAAAGCAGAGCTTGGTGAAAGTCTATGGCTCATAAATTTTCTCGTCATCAACAACCAGTTCTCGTCCTGTCACATGTCCCTCCAACTTCAACCGCACTGGTAATTTAGCTGAACACACTCCAAAAACTGATTAATCCAGTAGAGACCCTTCCCCCAGGACAGCTATAATTTGTAAATCTGACAGAAATTTATAATGCGGTAGAATATACAGCAAAATGCCTAAAATCCAACTAAATCCTTGGGATATTTGTGCTGCTGAAAGGCTGCAAGTAAGTGCTATCACTATCATTTAATGAAAAAAACAACACAAGTTCATGCATGACTCATGAACACTTGTGAACTATAGAGAAAATGGTTGTGCCGCGTAATTCAACCTTACCAGGTTTTCCCGATTGAGTCATTTATCAGAACAAACAAAACATATGCACGTCCATCTCCTCACCATTAACGTTGGATTTACACATATTTTTCTGTCAATTGTCTTCACAATTAAAACGAAGTAAGTTTCTGTCAGTTGTCAGCTTTTTATTAAGGCTGTGTGGAAGCTTCTCCGCTACGCTTACTGGTGACGACAGGATTAGTCAGTGTTTTAGAGTTTATTCACAGTTAACAGTTACGGTAAAACATCAATTGAAAAATGTCGACGAAGGAAGATGGAACATCAACACCTCCACGGCTGGAGGGAGTTGGGACAGAACGGGAATCGCTCGACTTAGCGGTTGAGCAATCTTTATCTGAGATGGTCACGGAAGAGGTAATAATACAATAACTATGATCATTGATCTTCGTATACATAGTTGATGATAGTCAGCCACCCGTTATTGATAATTGGTAGTTATGTCATGTACAACAATTATAAGTCATAAGTAGGATTGCAACTGGTATTCTTTTATCTTTACAATACATAGATTGGATGAAGAAGTGATTCAGCAGTTGGTACCTCCAACAATGGACATTCCGAGCCAAGACGTCAAGAATGACGAATTAGCTTCACATTTGAGTGATTTGAGCGAAGGAAATAAACTACCTGTTCCAGTGGAAGGTCATACCAGTCGGTAAGCACTTTATTTATTTAATTACGCTTTAAAATTTATGGAGTGTTATTCTGCCACTACCATTAATTACGGTCATCTTACGTTGACGGTTGTGTTTTATCAATAATTAATATATTATTCTTTGTTTTTTCTTATAGGATGGTAGAAACTAAGAAAGGATTTCTAGAGATCGTTCAGGTTGCGGCAGAACTTGAAAAGAACGTTTATGAGGTGGATTTGGATGTCATTACGACTACTACTGCCGATATTCCGGAAGAGGTGACAATTATTCAATGTCCCTTTTTACTCCCCAATGGCAAAAGTGGTTGTCTCCCAAGAGCACTTCCTTTCTGTTTCTTGAGGTATTTCACATTAAAAGTACCATCGGTTTTGTGTATTAGTTCGAAATCGACTGTTCTACTTCAGATAGACTATGAATCTTTTAATTAACTTACAGGTTGCGCCACTACTTTTGAAACAACTTCCAATAATGCCACAAGAGGACATGCTTAAGTGCCGGAGCGTATGCAGCGCTTGGAAAAGAGGATTTGATGATGCTTATCAAAGTCACCCACAACATTTATGTGTTGATCCCAACGAAATTGCATCAGAGGAGAGGATTCCAAAGGTCCGCCCTAATTTGTGGCGTAATGGGAGTATTCAAGACTTTTGTAGGGACATGGAGGGTCATCCTGATAACCCATTTCCTGGAAGAAGTATCGCATTACCGTGGCCTCAATATGGTCCAGCATTGCATGGGAACATCCATTATAATGGTCATCTATGCAGAGAGAGTGCGCTTCAACTTCTGGATAATTTTGGACATCACCTTTATTATGCTGACCTTCATTTTGCCCGCCATTACGGCATAACCGCGGAAGAAGTCCTTCAGCAGCTCTTGTTGCGTCTGCCAAACTTAAAACGTTTAAATGTCGATTGGGAAGGGGATGGCATGTTTGAAGATAATCTCTTACCACGGCTTCTTCATTTGGAATCCCTGTCAGTGGTGTCATATGCTGTAGGACATTATGACATGATCTCTGAAATGTTGAGCGCATGCTGTGTCCCTCAAAAAATGAAAAGATTCAGGCTTCATTGTTACGATTCCGTTATCAGATTTCATGAGCAGGTTTACAGTTTCCACAATCTGGAAGTTCTTGATTTAAGAATAACCGTGGAAGATTTAGAAGGATTCAGCAACCTGGTACAGCTACCTCCACTTCGACAAATAGCTTTCCATGTTGGCAATCGGGATCGTTCTTACAAGGAAGTTGATTTACTGGATTTTAAACGTGTTTTCACAGCGATTGAACTATTTTCAAGTTCCTTAGAAGATGTAAAAGTGTATCAACATGGATATGGGTTTCGGAACGTGTTGAGAATGATCGACCTTTCGAGCAATTACAGAGTCAAACTTCCTAAACTCAAGAAGCTACAATTAGAAAACTATGACGGTCCGCTCGAGCCACTGTTTCAGTTATCATCGTTGAGCTATTTGGAAATTAAATTTGTGGAATTATCACCAGGGGCAGGAAGTGCAGGTGTGGTGTACGAGATTGAAAATCGATTGTATCGAACGAATATTTGGAATATGCTCCCATCCCTGAAGACGTTGGTAATCAGCAGGAATTATCGGAATGGAAGATATCGGGAGAAGACATATGATCGCCAATCCTTTGAGAATGAAATGAATGACTGGAAGAGTTGCAGTAATGTAAACGCACGTCGTCAGAATATTATTTAATTGCTAGTACAGTAATTTCCACGATACTAATTACTTTGTTATATTTAATTTAAGTTACATTATTCAAAAATTGGGGGACATTAGACAATTTTATGTAATTTGCTGTAAAAGTAGTTTGGTACAGAAAGATATTATTTGTAAATAAATGAGGTCACAATAAAATGATACTGTTAGACATGATTTAGATTGACGGATTCAATTAGCGGTTTACATGAAATTCTTTATTTAAGTTCCCATAGAAGTATGAGCTAATCCATCCGTACGTACATAATTACGAGTATTTCACTAATAACGACAAATATAATTATTTAAAGTCAACCAATCAATAATAAATTACCGATAAACTTTTAGCTTGCATAAATTTCGCCCACTTCTTAAAAATGCTACAGTTTTTCATACAATGATTATTTTCTTTAAAATTATGATTATGTTCTATTATAATTACCAAACAGTGACATTTAATTGGGTGGCACATGTAAAACATTTCAAATTAAATACATTTTTTTTAAATACACACAAACTGATTATGTAATGATAGCCAAAGAGGTGACGAATATTTGTGTGGTGATTCAATTTATTTAATAAACGTGTCATTAATCAGGCAACGGCTTTGTCGGATGTGTTTTTCCCCTGTTTCAAGTTTATTTTTATTTTATATGTAAACGGAATCTTCTTCTCATTTCAACGGAATTCATGCACATAAACTATTCTCATTTTAAAAACATCTGAGGTAAAGAACCACATTCATAACAAACTCAACTATTGACTCAATGTATACAGCTTTGGCCTCATCATTGAGTTGCCTGAAAGATCCGAAGTAAAAGACGATAGGTGTCAAATTTGCCAATTGTCGTCTACGGTAACCTGAGCATCCTACATTTTTTGACTGAATTACCCATTTTCGTACCAACTTTTCACTTAACCTTTGTGAATAAGGTCCATATGGTAAGCAAACAACTAACATAAAAATGCATACTCCTGTGATAGTAGGAAAAAGCCAATATACCTCCATCGGTAGACTTGTAAGGCACACAAGAGTTACTGAGGCACAAAGGCCCGCAATACAATAACCCACACCCATCGTCATGAAGACCAAGAATGACGTTGGCTTCCTGCCAATTGTTTGTAGAACCATGAGACACTTATACTCTTTGATGGCAATCTCAAGCCCATTAGTTTTGTAGACTTCTATTTTGCTCATCATCAACAACATCTTTGCTATACAGTGGGACCCTGCTAATATTCCAACCAAAACAAAAGAAAAACACCTACATGCTTCCGATGCGAGGAAAAGATGAACCGTTGATATTAAGAACAAATAACTGTAAGAGGAATACAATGTGTCAATGGTTTCAAAAGGGAAAATGTTTAACAATAATGAGTAAAATGGCTCAACTCTTATCTTTATATATGAAAGAAATCCTACAGTAAAGATTGCACTGAGAATTGGTATCAAAGCCATGATTACTGTAAGCGACATCAGCATTATTGCAAAAGTGTTGACTTTTTCAATATTTTTGCGGTTACGATTTTCGGAGTGACGCTGGTGCAACCTGTAAATAGAATTCCAGTACAACAAATTTTCTTGATTTCTTTCCAATCTACTAAAGTACATGTTAATGCCAACACAATAAACAGTAACCAGCAAGACTGTTATTGTGAAGATCCAATTCGAGGGCAAGTTTGTGAGCGGATGATGAAGACCGGAAATTAGAAGATAAATGATAATGCTTAGATAAACCAGTTGAGGCAGGAAACCTAGCAGATACCATGGAAGGATGTGGATACGATTGCGTGATGCTTCAAACTGCTGCAGTTGTGCGTTCCATGTAGTATGGAATTTGAAGTAGAACCCATTTCTCCAAATGTATTCATTTAACTCAAACGCTTTGAAAATTTGATTTTTAGCCATCGTGTATAGATACATATGTATTTATGCGGCGGAGCTCGAAGAAGAAATGCCAACTTTACCGACTGATTTCGAGTTACCCAACGCTTTCAAATTAAGTTTAATTTTACATCCCACACATTTACCAAAATATTAAACCAAAATTGCTACTCATTTAAAATGTAAATAGGAAGTCAAATCTAAAATAGTTACGCATTTGGTCCAACGACGAAGCTTCTTATTAATATTGGAGAGTGGGGCGTTTTGCTTATTAAATGAGGAATTGTTTTTCCTGATCCTGAGCGTTAGGTAGTGGGCCTGTGTGATTAATTTTTGACGAGAGCAATTGAATGGGAACAATGGTTTTGTTTGCATCTCGGGACAAAATTTGATTTTTGTAACAGTCGCCGGTTTTTTAAATGACGATAATGACAGAATAGGGGAATAGTATATAGTAAGAATAATAATAGGTACGAAAAATTTGACGGAATTTTTAATATTTGGCTTTTAAATATCTTTATAAGGGAAATTTTACTTAATTTGAATAGGTTGTTAAGGTAGTTATCAGTTCAATTGTTTTGTTTTTCATATTATACCTTTTACGCACAATAAATCTGTCCGTACTTCCAATGCTAAAATTTTTCTTACGACGCTGATTATGTTATTATTTTAAAATAATGCCGTTTATTATGATGAAGCAGGTAAACACTGTCAACATGAATGTATCATTTGAAAAATACCCAAACTGATTATGTAATGATGGCTAAAATAAGGAAAATAATTGCGTGGTTTTTCAAATTATTAATAAGTGTGTTATCAATCAGACAAAAGGTTTGTCGGATGGGTTTGCCCAACAATTGAAGTCTATTTTTCAAAAAATATACAATATTATTCATTACAGCTGTAAACACACTAAAACTATATCTGTGAGCTTATTTAAGTCAAGTGTAACCGCCAGTCAGCGATCAGCGTGCAAATTTGCACTCCAGGAATGCAATTTTATACTCCAAAAAAGAGTGCGAATATGCACTTCTGGAGTACAAATTTGCACTTAATGGTAATAAATTAGATAAAATACATTATTTTTTGTCCTCCTGGGGCCTTATTCAGAGGTAGGGTTTATCTTCAGGTTAATTTGACCCCGAGGGTAACCTGAAGTTAAACCCTGTATTCACAAAATAAACCCAAAGGTTTTCATGATCGGGTATGTTTTACCTAGGATTAAACCCCAGGTAAAAGGGTTTCGTTAATGGGGCAACGTAATACTGCCGCCGAGTCCAATATGCAGCATTTTCTGAGCGCTGCATATTGATGATGATTGGACTGTGGCTTGCGATGTATTACCGTTTTAAGCTCCTAAAGGAAACCTTGTTTATCAAACGGAAATTTTTTCTTTGTTTATCGATATTGACAATTAATTTAGTGCTTTAATTGTAACTTGTTTTGAGTTGTGGTAAGTTAATAATCAACTTCGTACTTATGGTGTTGTGATTTAGTCATTGTTCAATTGTTGGTAAGTATTTTTTTAGCATTCATCATTTATATGAATATTATATCATTTATCTGACTTTTCGTTTTGATTGTCATTTATTAGAAGAATTTTATCTGCTGCTGCAGCGTTAGTGTGTTATTTTTATTATAATTACTATTATGTAGACATTTTCGTGCACGACACGTGCACAATGTCACATTTTTCTTTTGTCAATTTAAAGCGTTATGCTGTGATTGGTTTGAGAAGAAAGTGTAACTGATTTAAACTTGAGGAACTTTATGAATTAAAATTTGAGTAGAGCGTCACTTTGTAAAGACCAAATGTGTAGATAAAAGGAAATCCTTATACAATTTATTTATGTGGTTATACATTACCCGTTATAGATATAAAAAGGACAATTGTGTTTGCTAAAAGTAATTTCATAGGAAGACACAACATTTTAGAATTTGGATTTGGATTGAGGCTGGCAACAATTCATCATCATGTGCAACGGTTATTTTGCAGTAACTCAAGATAATAAACATAGTTTCATGCTTCCAACACCTGTTTATGTTCCGGTTTCTAGACCAGTCGTTGTCGATTTTCGTCTTTTTCGTTGAATCTGTAAAATAGTCATTTTCTAGTTTTGCAGCATTGCTGTTTTATATATATATTTTATTTGCGTTGACTTATGAGTAGAGGTCAGGTCATAAGAGAGATGTAAAGTGATACATTTAAGCGTATATATGGACATGTAACAAACTACTAACTACTGTAATTCGACGTTTACCTATTTTTATCTGTAGTTGGTAGAAATAAATATTTGTTTCGCTCTAAGACTGCTTATTTAAGAGAATGTAGGATTTCTTTGGTCGTGAAACATTTATTTCTGCAGTTAATACAAGTAATAGTACAATCCGTATTATAGCAATGAATATTTAGGAACCGCATTTCAAGACATTGATATAAAAACCGTTATACTACAAAACAAATTTGTATTTGTACAAACGAGGCGATGTAATAGAATTTTGACAGTGATACATAACCGTTGTACTATATTCTGTTAATCATCTTCATAAAGGACTGAGTACTTCCGTTTCTTTAGCTCAAGCTTTTCTTTTTCAATGACGTTCCTTTCCTTTAATTGCTCCAAAATTCCTTCCATGCATGTAAGTTGATTTCCAAAAAGCGAGACTTGCTCTTCCATTAGATCGTCCAATGGTCGTTTGCGTTTTTGAGATTTGGCAGAAGATTTTGGAGTGGTGGGATGGAGTTGTTGTTGGATGGAGTCGTCGATCCTCGACTTCAGCCCTTTTTGGACATTCATTCGAGGAAGTCCCTTATTAAGAGAATCAATTAGTCCACTCTCAGTCCCAGCTGTAGTGTGATGAACTCTTGCCAAAGCCCTTTCGAGTCTATCAATTTCGTCGGCTTCTTCGTCTTCGGGACTACTAGCATATTTACCACGTCCTGAAATTTAAGGAAACCGATCGTAAGGAGTACCACGGTCATGTATCACGGTCTTAATTTTATGTAAATAACTCTGATATATTACCTGGATCGGATGTGTCTATTCCTCCTTTAATTCCATGAATGCTTTCTGCAGACAAAGTTGCTAGTACATTATCGTACCAAGGCTCATCCTTTGCTAATTTTCTTGACCCTCCTCCGGTGCCGGCGATTATTTCTTTTCGACTGGACTCGGTGGACTTGACCTGCCTCTTCAAATTTTTCCATTTCTCTTGAACTTGGGCAGATGTCCGTTGTAAGCCAGTGACAGCATTAACCTCCTTTGTTATCTCCTCCCAAGCGAGTTTTTTAGTTTTAAAGGTTATTTTGGGATTGAGCTTCTCACTAATTAGTTCAATCCTCTCTCGGACTGCACTGGTTAGAGCAATCATCTCCGCATCGGTGAAGCGTTTCATTCTTTTCGCCTTTTTAGCAGTATTTTGAGCTGTCTCTTCGCCAGATTCGTTTTCGCTTTCCCTGAAATAAATAAGATACTTAAATGGACTTTGTAATATAAATGTACTATATGTGCCGCAAATACTATAATTTCTGTCACTTACATGACAAGACCGTTGTACGGAGACAGTGATACTAAGCAAACGTCGCAGCCAGTCGTTGTCTGATGTCAACAGCGTGCCTTCGATTACTAACTGCCGGTGGTGGATCCTCTTCCTCGTTTAAAGGGACGTTTCGATTCACTCGGTAATGCTCGTCCTCCGCAGTTAATGGGATTTCGTTTGCTAAACAGATATTATGTAAAACTGCACTGGCAACTGTTATCCGGCAAGCCTTTTCCGCTGTGTAACACAGTGTACCTCCAGTTCTATGTATATTAAAAGAAAAATAAGCCATTATCGTTACAAATAAAAAATGTTATAAAGCAAGTATATTCTCAACAATAAAAACATACTTATCAATGGATCGAAAACGTGACTTCCACGTCCCTATAGCTCTCTCAACCGTACTTCTAGTTTTCTTGTGTTTGCGATTAAAGTTTTGTTGGCACCTTTCTGTTTCGCGTTGGAATGGGGGAAGCAGCCTCTCTTCTAACGCATATCCTGAATCCCCTATGAAATATATCACATTTAATAATACTAAGGTTAAAAAAATGTCCTCGTATATCAAGGTTTGTAATACCACGGTTAATTCTTACCTAGAAGCCAACCTTCACCAAACTCACCACGATATAATCGCTTTTTGGCTCCACAGTTATTATAAATAAATGAATCGTGAGTACTTCCCGGCCACGCAGCTACAATGTCATAAATTGTGTAGTCAGCTCCACAAATCACTTGAGTGTTAATCGAATGGAATTGTTTCCTACAAACGTAAATAGGTTCGTTCTCCGTAGGTGCTTTTATTGCAATATGAGTTCCGTCGATAACTCCAAGTACATTGGGAAATGGTCTACTCCATAAAAGCGCTGCTTTGAACTATTAATTTCCTCAACGGTTTTTGGAAATGCTATAATTCTACTGGCTAACTTAATCGTGTGGTTAAGACATTCTTCTATAAATCTAGATACACTTGGCTGTGAAACGCCACCCAACGACCCTAAACACCATTGAAAAGAACCTGAACGAAGATGGGCTAAAAAGCACAACACTTTGGTCTCTAATGGTATTGCAGCTTGAGTTTTTCCTTCCAAAGGTTCGAAGAACTTCACGATTTCACGAGCCCCCCACGCTGGTAAACCAGTATGTGTCTTAATTTCAAAATCAGACAGAATTTCCAACACTTTTCTGGTTTTATATACTCTTTTTCTTTCGTTATTTAACACAAATATAGGTACTGCCATATAACACCGTGATACTAAGACCGTGGTAGTAGTTGTCAACAGTCCTTAAAATTCTTAATTATAATCATAATCTACGTCACTGAACTTATCAGAACTGAAATGACAATAAAACTAGCAACTTATCAACCAAATGAAAGTGGGCAAAAAATTAAGTGAAAAATTGGCATGTCATTTTCTCATGATATTGTGTTTACCCTTGCTCAGAGGCAGGGTTAAAAAAAGCGGGTAAATCTCTGGGTTAAAATGCGAAACCTGCGTTGTGAATAAGCTTATTCACAACCATGGGTTTAAAGTCGGGTTTAACTTACCCCGGGTTTAATTTTCGGGTTAAAGCTCGGGTTAAACCCTGGGTTTAATTAAACCCAGGGTATAAATCGTTAAACCCTCCCTCTGAATAAGGCCCCTGGAGTGTTTATTAAGCAATGAAATTGCTTCTTAAGAATGAAACATTTCTCCTCTCGGGAGATTGCGTAAGTGAAGAGTGTCATAACGCGCGAAATTAAAAAAATCAATCGATTTAATTGAAAGTCAGTATCTAAAGGTTATTTTTCATGGTCAATGAACTGACAATATTAGATTTTAAACTCAAACTAAATTTCGAAAGTTTTCGCGCGAAAATTTAAAAAAAATCAATCGATTTAGTTGAAAATCAGTATCTAAAGGTTATTTTTCATGGCGAATCAAGTGGTTATATTAGATTTTAAATTCAAACTAAATTTCGAAAGTTTTCGAGCGAAAATTTAAAACATCAATCGATTTAATTGAAAGTCAGTATCTGAAGGTTATTTTTCATGTTAAATCCAGGTAGTTTCACTCGCAAATTCCAATTTCATTGCTTGTGTATCTTCGTACACTTACGGTTTATTTACCCTCTTTTTTAAATAAAAACTTTCGATTTTTAAAGTTATTGTTCGCAAAAAATCTAGAAAAATAATTGAAATTTTGTAAATTTAAGACTCTTTCTTTGAAAGTATCCTAATATAGCAAACAAATTTTCCCAGTATTTTCCTTTGCCTAAAAATCGACACGGGGTTGTTTAGCGATGTATTTAAAATAGGGATGCGAATTTGCACCCCCGAAGTAAAAATCAGCTTAGAATTTTTTTCTATGTGCATCCTAAATATCAGTTTGTGATGAAATCTTCTGTGCTATGTTGCAAATGAGGCTTTACATGTCGCAAAGTGGAAATAGTGCGAATAAAATTTTGTAGTGCAACTTCTAACTAACCAGCTCGATCTGAAGTGGTTCTCTGTGTTTCAATAATTTAGGACCCCTTTTTGCCATTTTAGAATGTTAATTTGCATACCTAATTTAAGTGGAGTGCAATTCATTTATATAACATGCATTTAACAACTACAACAAAATAAATTTATTCGTAGATGTCATAGATTTAATTTCTCTCATCAATTAAACAAAACGGAATTCACGCTTGATTGATTGATTGATTCGTCTTTATTCAAGTGTTAATCTGTATCAGTATAAAGTAGTCTGATTTCCACAATGTAACACCATGTAAATAATATTCAATTCGATAGTAATAAATGTAAAATTAATAGTATTAGCGATCACTAACAATAAAATTCTTGGAGGTAACAACAAATTACAGGTACATAAATTATTCTCATTTTAAAAACATCTGAGGTATAGAACTACATTCATAACAAACTCAACTATTGACTCAATGTATACAGCTTTGGCCTCATCATTGAGTTGCCTGAAAGATCCGAAGTAAAATACGATTGGTGTCAAATTTGCCAATTGTCGTCTACGGTTTGCTGAACATCCTTCATTTTTTGACTGAATTACCCATTTTCGTACCAACTTTTTACTAAACCGTGCCATATGGTAAGCAAACAAGTAACATAAAAATGCATACTCCTGTTATAGTAGGAAAAAGCCAATATATCTCCATCGGTAGACTAGTAAGACACACAAGAGTTACTGAGGCACAAAGGCCCACAATACAATAACCCACACCCATCGTCATGAAGACCAAGAATGACGTTGGCTTCCTGCCTATTGTTTGTAGAACCATGAGACACTTATACTCTTTGATGGCAATCTCAAGCCCATTAGTTTTGTAGACTTCTATTTTGCTCATCATCAACAACATCTTTGCTATACAGTGGGACCCCGCTAATATTCCAACCAAAACAAAAGAAAAACACCTACATGCTTCCGATGCGAGGAACAGATAAACCGTTGATATTAAGAACAAATAACTGTAAGAGGAATACAATGTGTCAATGGTTTCAAAAGGGAAAATGTTTAACAATAATGAGTAAAATGGCTCAACTCTTATCTTTATATATGAAAGAAATCCTACAGTAAAGATTGCACTGAGAATTGGTATCAAAGCCATGATTACTGTAAGCGACATCAGCATTATTGCAAAAGTGTTGACTTTTTCAATATTTTTGCGGTTACGATTTTCGGAGTGACGCTGGTGCAACCTGTAAATAGAATTCCAGTACAACAAATTTTCTTGATTTCTTTCCAATCTACTAAAGTACATGTTAATGCCAACACAATAAACAGTAACCAGCAAGACTGTTATTGTGAAGATCCAATTCGAGGGCAAGTTTGTGAGCGGATGATGAAGACCGGAAATTAGAAGATAAATGATAATGCTTAGATAAACCAGTTGAGGCAGGAAACCTAGCAGATACCATGGAAGGATGTGGATACGATTGCGTGATGCTTCAAACTGCTGCAGTTGTGCGTTCCATGTAGTATGGAATTTGAAGTAGAACCCATTTCTCCAAATGTATTCATTTAACTCAAACGCTTTGAAAATTTGATTTTTAGCCATCGTGTATAGATACATATGTATTTATGCGGCGGAGCTCGAAGAAGAAATGCCAACTTTACCGACTGATTTCGAGTTACCCAACGCTTTCAAATTAAGTTTAATTTTACATCCCACACATTTACCAAAATATTAAACCAAAATTGCTACTCATTTAAAATGTAAATAGGAAGTCAAATCTAAAATAGTTACGCATTTGGTCCAACGACGAAGCTTCTTATTAATATTGGAGAGTGGGGCGTTTTGCTTATTAAATGAGGAATTGTTTTTCCTGATCCTGAGCGTTAGGTAGTGGGCCTGTGTGATTAATTTTTGACGAGAGCAATTGAATGGGAACAATGGTTTTGTTTGCATCTCGGGACAAAATTTGATTTTTGTAACAGTCGCCGGTTTTTTAAATGACGATAATGACAGAATAGGGGAATAGTATATAGTAAGAATAATAATAGGTACGAAAAATTTGACGGAATTTTTAATATTTGGCTTTTAAATATCTTTATAAGGGAAATTTTACTTAATTTGAATAGGTTGTTAAGGTAGTTATCAGTTCAATTGTTTTGTTTTTCATATTATACCTTTTACGCACAATAAATCTGTCCGTACTTCCAATGCTAAAATTTTTCTTACGACGCTGATTATGTTATTATTTTAAAATAATGCCGTTTATTATGATGAAGCAGGTAAACACTGTCAACATGAATGTATCATTTGAAAAATACCCAAACTGATTATGTAATGATGGCTAAAATAAGGAAAATAATTGCGTGGTTTTTCAAATTATTAATAAGTGTGTTATCAATCAGACAAAAGGTTTGTCGGATGGGTTTGCCCAACAATTGAAGTCTATTTTTCAAAAAATATACAATATTATTCATTACAGCTGTAAACACACTAAAACTATATCTGTGAGCTTATTTAAGTCAAGTGTAACCGCCAGTCAGCGATCAGCGTGCAAATTTGCACTCCAGGAATGCAATTTTATACTCCAAAAAAGAGTGCGAATATGCACTTCTGGAGTACAAATTTGCACTTAATGGTAATAAATTAGATAAAATACATTATTTTTTGTCCTCCTGGGGCCTTATTCAGAGGTAGGGTTTATCTTCAGGTTAATTTGACCCCGAGGGTAACCTGAAGTTAAACCCTGTATTCACAAAATAAACCCAAAGGTTTTCATGATCGGGTATGTTTTACCTAGGATTAAACCCCAGGTAAAAGGGTTTCGTTAATGGGGCAACGTTATACTGCCGCCGAGTCCAATATGCAGCATTTTCTGAGCGCTGCATATTGATGATGATTGGACTGTGGCTTGCGATGTATTACCGTTTTAAGCTCCTAAAGGAAACCTTGTTTATCAAACGGAAATTTTTTCTTTGTTTATCGATATTGACAATTAATTTAGTGCTTTAATTGTAACTTGTTTTGAGTTGTGGTAAGTTAATAATCAACTTCGTACTTATGGTGTTGTGATTTAGTCATTGTTCAATTGTTGGTAAGTATTTTTTTAGCATTCATCATTTATATGAATATTATATCATTTATCTGACTTTTCGTTTTGATTGTCATTTATTAGAAGAATTTTATCTGCTGCTGCAGCGTTAGTGTGTTATTTTTATTATAATTACTATTATGTAGACATTTTCGTGCACGACACGTGCACAATGTCACATTTTTCTTTTGTCAATTTAAAGCGTTATGCTGTGATTGGTTTGAGAAGAAAGTGTAACTGATTTAAACTTGAGGAACTTTATGAATTAAAATTTGAGTAGAGCGTCACTTTGTAAAGACCAAATGTGTAGATAAAAGGAAATCCTTATACAATTTATTTATGTGGTTATACATTACCCGTTATAGATATAAAAAGGACAATTGTGTTTGCTAAAAGTAATTTCATAGGAAGACACAACATTTTAGAATTTGGATTTGGATTGAGGCTGGCAACAATTCATCATCATGTGCAACGGTTATTTTGCAGTAACTCAAGATAATAAACATAGTTTCATGCTTCCAACACCTGTTTATGTTCCGGTTTCTAGACCAGTCGTTGTCGATTTTCGTCTTTTTCGTTGAATCTGTAAAATAGTCATTTTCTAGTTTTGCAGCATTGCTGTTTTATATATATATTTTATTTGCGTTGACTTATGAGTAGAGGTCAGGTCATAAGAGAGATGTAAAGTGATACATTTAAGCGTATATATGGACATGTAACAAACTACTAACTACTGTAATTCGACGTTTACCTATTTTTATCTGTAGTTGGTAGAAATAAATATTTGTTTCGCTCTAAGACTGCTTATTTAAGAGAATGTAGGATTTCTTTGGTCGTGAAACATTTATTTCTGCAGTTAATACAAGTAATAGTACAATCCGTATTATAGCAATGAATATTTAGGAACCGCATTTCAAGACATTGATATAAAAACCGTTATACTACAAAACAAATTTGTATTTGTACAAACGAGGCGATGTAATAGAATTTTGACAGTGATACATAACCGTTGTACTATATTCTGTTAATCATCTTCATAAAGGACTGAGTACTTCCGTTTCTTTAGCTCAAGCTTTTCTTTTTCAATGACGTTCCTTTCCTTTAATTGCTCCAAAATTCCTTCCATGCATGTAAGTTGATTTCCAAAAAGCGAGACTTGCTCTTCCATTAGATCGTCCAATGGTCGTTTGCGTTTTTGAGATTTGGCAGAAGATTTTGGAGTGGTGGGATGGAGTTGTTGTTGGATGGAGTCGTCGATCCTCGACTTCAGCCCTTTTTGGACATTCATTCGAGGAAGTCCCTTATTAAGAGAATCAATTAGTCCACTCTCAGTCCCAGCTGTAGTGTGATGAACTCTTGCCAAAGCCCTTTCGAGTCTATCAATTTCGTCGGCTTCTTCGTCTTCGGGACTACTAGCATATTTACCACGTCCTGAAATTTAAGGAAACCGATCGTAAGGAGTACCACGGTCATGTATCACGGTCTTAATTTTATGTAAATAACTCTGATATATTACCTGGATCGGATGTGTCTATTCCTCCTTTAATTCCATGAATGCTTTCTGCAGACAAAGTTGCTAGTACATTATCGTACCAAGGCTCATCCTTTGCTAATTTTCTTGACCCTCCTCCGGTGCCGGCGATTATTTCTTTTCGACTGGACTCGGTGGACTTGACCTGCCTCTTCAAATTTTTCCATTTCTCTTGAACTTGGGCAGATGTCCGTTGTAAGCCAGTGACAGCATTAACCTCCTTTGTTATCTCCTCCCAAGCGAGTTTTTTAGTTTTAAAGGTTATTTTGGGATTGAGCTTCTCACTAATTAGTTCAATCCTCTCTCGGACTGCACTGGTTAGAGCAATCATCTCCGCATCGGTGAAGCGTTTCATTCTTTTCGCCTTTTTAGCAGTATTTTGAGCTGTCTCTTCGCCAGATTCGTTTTCGCTTTCCCTGAAATAAATAAGATACTTAAATGGACTTTGTAATATAAATGTACTATATGTGCCGCAAATACTATAATTTCTGTCACTTACATGACAAGACCGTTGTACGGAGACAGTGATACTAAGCAAACGTCGCAGCCAGTCGTTGTCTGATGTCAACAGCGTGCCTTCGATTACTAACTGCCGGTGGTGGATCCTCTTCCTCGTTTAAAGGGACGTTTCGATTCACTCGGTAATGCTCGTCCTCCGCAGTTAATGGGATTTCGTTTGCTAAACAGATATTATGTAAAACTGCACTGGCAACTGTTATCCGGCAAGCCTTTTCCGCTGTGTAACACAGTGTACCTCCAGTTCTATGTATATTAAAAGAAAAATAAGCCATTATCGTTACAAATAAAAAATGTTATAAAGCAAGTATATTCTCAACAATAAAAACATACTTATCAATGGATCGAAAACGTGACTTCCACGTCCCTATAGCTCTCTCAACCGTACTTCTAGTTTTCTTGTGTTTGCGATTAAAGTTTTGTTGGCACCTTTCTGTTTCGCGTTGGAATGGGGGAAGCAGCCTCTCTTCTAACGCATATCCTGAATCCCCTATGAAATATATCACATTTAATAATACTAAGGTTAAAAAAATGTCCTCGTATATCAAGGTTTGTAATACCACGGTTAATTCTTACCTAGAAGCCAACCTTCACCAAACTCACCACGATATAATCGCTTTTTGGCTCCACAGTTATTATAAATAAATGAATCGTGAGTACTTCCCGGCCACGCAGCTACAATGTCATAAATTGTGTAGTCAGCTCCACAAATCACTTGAGTGTTAATCGAATGGAATTGTTTCCTACAAACGTAAATAGGTTCGTTCTCCGTAGGTGCTTTTATTGCAATATGAGTTCCGTCGATAACTCCAAGTACATTGGGAAATGGTCTACTCCATAAAAGCGCTGCTTTGAACTATTAATTTCCTCAACGGTTTTTGGAAATGCTATAATTCTACTGGCTAACTTAATCGTGTGGTTAAGACATTCTTCTATAAATCTAGATACACTTGGCTGTGAAACGCCACCCAACGACCCTAAACACCATTGAAAAGAACCTGAACGAAGATGGGCTAAAAAGCACAACACTTTGGTCTCTAATGGTATTGCAGCTTGAGTTTTTCCTTCCAAAGGTTCGAAGAACTTCACGATTTCACGAGCCCCCCACGCTGGTAAACCAGTATGTGTCTTAATTTCAAAATCAGACAGAATTTCCAACACTTTTCTGGTTTTATATACTCTTTTTCTTTCGTTATTTAACACAAATATAGGTACTGCCATATAACACCGTGATACTAAGACCGTGGTAGTAGTTGTCAACAGTCCTTAAAATTCTTAATTATAATCATAATCTACGTCACTGAACTTATCAGAACTGAAATGACAATAAAACTAGCAACTTATCAACCAAATGAAAGTGGGCAAAAAATTAAGTGAAAAATTGGCATGTCATTTTCTCATGATATTGTGTTTACCCTTGCTCAGAGGCAGGGTTAAAAAAAGCGGGTAAATCTCTGGGTTAAAATGCGAAACCTGCGTTGTGAATAAGCTTATTCACAACCATGGGTTTAAAGTCGGGTTTAACTTACCCCGGGTTTAATTTTCGGGTTAAAGCTCGGGTTAAACCCTGGGTTTAATTAAACCCAGGGTATAAATCGTTAAACCCTCCCTCTGAATAAGGCCCCTGGAGTGTTTATTAAGCAATGAAATTGCTTCTTAAGAATGAAACATTTCTCCTCTCGGGAGATTGCGTAAGTGAAGAGTGTCATAACGCGCGAAATTAAAAAAATCAATCGATTTAATTGAAAGTCAGTATCTAAAGGTTATTTTTCATGGTCAATGAACTGACAATATTAGATTTTAAACTCAAACTAAATTTCGAAAGTTTTCGCGCGAAAATTTAAAAAAAATCAATCGATTTAGTTGAAAATCAGTATCTAAAGGTTATTTTTCATGGCGAATCAAGTGGTTATATTAGATTTTAAATTCAAACTAAATTTCGAAAGTTTTCGAGCGAAAATTTAAAACATCAATCGATTTAATTGAAAGTCAGTATCTGAAGGTTATTTTTCATGTTAAATCCAGGTAGTTTCACTCGCAAATTCCAATTTCATTGCTTGTGTATCTTCGTACACTTACGGTTTATTTACCCTCTTTTTTAAATAAAAACTTTCGATTTTTAAAGTTATTGTTCGCAAAAAATCTAGAAAAATAATTGAAATTTTGTAAATTTAAGACTCTTTCTTTGAAAGTATCCTAATATAGCAAACAAATTTTCCCAGTATTTTCCTTTGCCTAAAAATCGAAACGGGGTTGTTTAGCGATGTATTTAAAATAGGGATGCGAATTTGCACCCCCGAAGTAAAAATCAGCTTAGAATTTTTTTCTATGTGCATCCTAAATATCAGTTTGTGATGAAATCTTCTGTGCTATGTTGCAAATGAGGCTTTACATGTCGCAAAGTGGAAATAGTGCGAATAAAATTTTGTAGTGCAACTTCTAACTAACCAGCTCGATCTGAAGTGGTTCTCTGTGTTTCAATAATTTAGGACCCCTTTTTGCCATTTTAGAATGTTAATTTGCATACCTAATTTAAGTGGAGTGCAATTCATTTATATAACATGCATTTAACAACTACAACAAAATAAATTTATTCGTAGATGTCATAGATTTAATTTCTCTCATCAATTAAACAAAACGGAATTCACGCTTGATTGATTGATTGATTCGTCTTTATTCAAGTGTTAATCTGTATCAGTATAAAGTAGTCTGATTTCCACAATGTAACACCATGTAAATAATATTCAATTCGATAGTAATAAATGTAAAATTAATAGTATTAGCGATCACTAACAATAAAATTCTTGGAGGTAACAACAAATTACAGGTACATAAATTATTCTCATTTTAAAAACATCTGAGGTATAGAACTACATTCATAACAAACTCAACTATTGACTCAATGTATACAGCTTTGGCCTCATCATTGAGTTGCCTGAAAGATCCGAAGTAAAATACGATTGGTGTCAAATTTGCCAATTGTCGTCTACGGTTTGCTGAACATCCTTCATTTTTTGACTGAATTACCCATTTTCGTACCAACTTTTTACTAAACCGTGCCATATGGTAAGCAAACAAGTAACATAAAAATGCATACTCCTGTTATAGTAGGAAAAAGCCAATATATCTCCATCGGTAGACTAGTAAGACACACAAGAGTTACTGAGGCACAAAGGCCCACAATACAATAACCCACACCCATCGTCATGAAGACCAAGAATGACGTTGGCTTCCTGCCTATTGTTTGTAGAACCATGAGACACTTATACTCTTTGATGGCAATCTCAAGCCCATTAGTTTTGTAGACTTCTATTTTGCTCATCATCAACAACATCTTTGCTATACAGTGGGACCCCGCTAATATTCCAACCAAAACAAAAGAAAAACACCTACATGCTTCCGATGCGAGGAACAGATAAACCGTTGATATTAAGAACAAATAACTGTAAGAGGAATACAATGTGTCAATGGTTTCAAAAGGGAAAATGTTTAACAATAATGAGTAAAATGGCTCAACTCTTATCTTTATATATGAAAGAAATCCTACAGTAAAGATTGCATTGAGAATTGGCATCAAAGCCATGATTACTGTAAGCGATATCAGCATTATTGCAAAAGTGTTGACTTTTTCAATATTTGTACGGTTACGATTTTCGGAGTGACGCTGGTGCAACCTGTAGATAGAATTCCAGTACAACAAATTTTCTTGATTTCTTTCCAATCTACTAAAGTACGTGTTAATGCCAACACAATAAATAGTAACCAGCAAGACTGTTATAGTGAAGATCCAATTCAAGGGCAAGTTTGTGAGCGGATGATGAAGACCGGAAATCAGAAGATAAATGATAATGCTTAGATAAACCAGTTGAGGCAGGAAACCTAGCAGATACCATGGAAGGATGTGGATACGATTGCGTGATGCTTCAAACTGCTGCAGTTGTGCGTTCCATGTAGTATAGAATTTGAAGTAGAACCCATTTCTCCAAATGTATTCATTTAACTCAAACGCTTTGAAAATTTGATTTTTAGCCATCGTGTATAGACATGTATTTATGCGGCGGAGCTTGAAGAAGAAATGCCAACTTTACCGACTGATTTCGAGTTACCCAACCCTTTCAAATTAAGTTTAATTTTACATCCCAAACATTTACCAAAATATTAAACCAAAATTGCTACTCATTTAAAATGTAAATTGGAAGTCAAATCTAAAATAGTTGCGCGTTTGCTCAGTTCGTCCCACGACGGAGTTTCTTATCATTATTGTGGAGTGGAGCGTTTTGCTTACTCAATGAGTAATTATTTTTCCTGATAATTAGGTAATGTACCTGTGTGATGAATTTTGACGAGAACAATTGAATGAGGACAATGTTTTTGATTTGAATTTTGGGACAAAATTTGATTTTTATAACAGTCGCGTGTTCTTTAAATGACGATAACAATAGGATAGTCGAATAGTATAGTTGGAATAATAATAGGTACGAAGAATTTGACGGAATTTGTAATACTTGGCTATTAAATATTTTTATAGCGGAACTTTGACTTAATTTATTAAAATAGGTTATTTAGGTAGTTATTGGGTCAATTGGTTTTTCAAAATTATTTTGGCATTGTTCGTATTAAACTTTTTACGCACGATTTACCTATGCTTGTAATTCTACAAAGTTTCTTACGTCCCTGATTATGTTCTTTACAACCATGATTATGTCATTATTTTAAAACAATGCCGTTTATTATGATGAAGCAGGTAAACACTATCAACATGAATATATGATTTGAAAAATACGCAAACTGAAAATGTAATGATGGCTAAATTACGGAAAACAATTGTGTGGTTCTTCAATTTATTAATAAATGTGTTATTAATCATCAGACAAAAGCTTTGTCGGATGGGTTTTCCCACCAATTCAAGTTTATTTTTAGAAAAAATATACAATGATATTCATCACAGCTGTAGACACATTAAAACTATATCTGAAAGTGTATTTAAGTCCATTGTAACCGCCAGTCAGCGATCAGCGTGCAAATTTGCACTCCAGCTCAATATGAAGTGGTTCTGTGTGTTTCAATAATTTAGGACCCAATTTTGCCATTTTAGAATGTTAATTTGCATACGTAATTTAAGTGGAGTGCAATCCATTTATTTAACAACTACAACAAATTAAATTTATTCGTAGATGTCATAGCTTTAATTTCTCTCATCAATTAAACCAAACGGAATTCATGCTTGATTGATTGATTGAATCGTCTTCATTCAAGTGTTAATCTGTATCAGTATAAAGTAGTCTGATTTCCACAATGTAACACCATATAAATAATATTTAATTTGATAATAATAAAAGTAAAATTAATAGTATTAGCGATCACTAAGAATAAAATTCTTAGAGGTAACAACAAATTACAGTTACATAAATTATTCTCATTTTAAAAACATCTGAGGTATAGAACTACATTCATAACAAACTCAACTATTGACTCAATGTATACAGCTTTGGCCTCATCATTGAGTACCCTGAAAGATCCGAAGTAAAAGACAATAGGTGTCAAATTCGCCAATTGTCGTCTATGGTAGCCTGAACATCCTACATTTTTTGACTGAATTACCCATTTTCGTACCAACTTTTCACTTAACCTTTGTGAATAAGGTCCATATGGTAAGCAAACAAGTAACATAAAAATGCATATTCCTGTTATAACAGGAAAGTAACAGTAAACCTCGATTGGTAAAATATTAAAACAAGCTAGAGTTACTGAAGCAGAAAGGCACGCAATACAATAACCCACACCCATCGTCATAAATACCAAGAATGACGTTGGCTTCCTGCCCAACGTTTGTAGAACCATGAGACACTTGTACTCTTTGATGACAAGCTCAAGTCCAGTATTTTTGGAGACCGATATTTGACTCATCATCAATAACATCTTTGCTATACAGTGAGATCCCGCTAATATGCCCACGAAAACGTAGCTAAAACTCCTACATATTTCTGATATGAAAAAAATATGAAGTGTTGATAAGAAAAACAAGTATACGTAAGATGAATACAAATTGTCAATGCTCTCGCTTGAAAAAATGTTTAGCAATATTAAATAAAATGGCTCAATCCTTATCTTTATATGAGAAAGATATCCTACACTAAAAATTCCATTGAGAATCGGTGCAATAGCAATGATTATTGTTAACAATATCAGCATTATTCCAAACGTTTTGGTTTGTGCAATTTTTTCCCGATTTAGATTTGCAGAATGACGACGGTATAACCTGTAAATAGAATTCCAGTACAACAAATGTTCTTGATTTCTTTCCACGCTAGACAAGTAAATGCTCACTGCAAGAGAATAAATGTTAAATAGCAAGAGAATTATTGCAATAATCCATTTCAATGGCAAGTTTGTGAGTGGATGATGAAGACCGTAAAGTAGAAGATAAATTATAATACTAAGAAAAAACAGTTGAGGCAAAAGACCCAGCAAATACAAAGGAAGGATGTCAATTCGACTTGGTGATACTTCAAACTGCTGCAGTTGTGCGTTCCATGTTGTATGGAATTTGAAGTAGAAGCCATTTTTCCAAAAGTATTCATTCAACTCAAACGCTTTGAAAATTTGATTTTTTGCCATCGTGGGGTGATATATTTTTGTATGGCGGAGCTCCCAAAAGAAATGCTGACCTTACCCCAATAAGATTTCGAGTTGACCAACGCTGTGAAACTGAGTTTAATTTTACATCCCACCAATTTATTAAAATGGTAGACTAAAATTGCTGCTCAATTTAAATTTAAATTGGCAGTCAAATCTAAAATACAAAGACATTTGTCTAAAAATGGGGACAAAGTTTAATTTTTATAACAGTCACGGGTTTTTTAAATGACAATGACAATGTTTAAAAACGGGATATTAGAATGGTATAATAGGAATAATAACAAAATTCAAAAAAAATTGACGAAATTTGCAATATTTTGCTTAAATTGCTCAGTGCAATGAGCTAGAGCACAAATCGTGCTTAAAATGTTTAATATAATATGAGCAATGCATTGCTCATATTAAACATTTTGAGCACGATTTGTAATGCTACAAATTTTCTTACGTCACTGATTATGTTTTTAAAAACCATTATTATGTTATTATTTTAAAACAATGCCGTTTATTATGATGAAGCAGGTAAAAACTATGAACATGAATGTATTATTTGAAAAATAACCAAACTGATTATGTAATGATAGCTAAAATGTGGGAAATAAATATGTGGTTCTTCAATTTATTAATAAATTTGTTATAAGTCAGACAAAATCTTTGTTGGAAGTGTTTTGTTCCATAAATAAAAGTTTATTTGTGATAATAACTTCAAACGTCGACAATATATACAACGAGATTAAGATTGTTGTTTTCAAAAGTTTTAAATATATTTACAAACTCATTCATTTAAATTGGAAACTGTGAACCATGTGAAGAAATAGAAAGGATGTGTGTGAATGTGCAAAAATATTTTGCCCTTTCGTTTGTATGTTCGTTCCTTTATTCCGTTACAGCCCCAAATATTTTCTATCTCCTGATTGTTTAACAGGTTTTATTGTGAGCAAAGTTATGGTAAAGCTACTTCACATTTGTGACCGAAATCAACGACAACAACTTGTTATGTTCTACACATTAAACATACAGTTTTAGGTTGTAATTGTAAGGCAAAAGCATCATTGACGAAAGTATACCAAAAGCAAATGTGGTTCCCGTACCAAACCAACAACTTTTAGATTCTGATTCTGACTGAATCTCAATGTAATATACACAAAGTCAAGGTAAACTTTGCTATACATATAAGCAGATTTGTAAATTGTGTTTATACGAATGAAATGAAAAATATATTTTATGCTTGCGAATACATTATATTATATAGCTATATAGCCGCAGCCTTTTCACATTTTTTATGCTTACACATGCAGCTACATAGATTCACACTTGTATTCTTTACAATCATCATCATCATCACACACCACACCATATGTTGTTTGTGTTCGCTCCGTGCAAAGTCAAAATCAAAACAAGCAACTTGAGTAAAAATATTAAATTTTAACAGTGGACCATATAAAAGTATTTAATATTTAGCCGAAATATTTATTTTGGTAACAAGATGGATTCCCAACTCAAACCTTGTTTTGTTCATCTTGTTCGACTTGGTGAAACTGTTCTCACTAAAACATCAAATAAAATTGTTACAAAACAACCTGGAATAAAGAAACGTTTACAGTGTCCAGTGTGCCCAAAAACTTGTAAGGCACCAAGTGGCCTAGAAACTCACCTTCGGCGACACACAGGGGAAAGGCCATTTGGATGTGACGTTTGCAACAAAAAGTTCAAAACGCAGGGGCAAGTCAAAAACCATTTAAGATATCATTCAGACGAACGACCTTATGTTTGTCCTTTGTGTGACAAGTGCTTCATAATAAATTCTTCACTGATGAGACACATCCAGGCTCATACAAAGGAAAGGCCATTTTTCTGTGAAAGGTGTCCTTCCTCATTATCCACGCAAGCAGGATATAACCTGCATAAAACAATTATGCATAATTCTGGGACAGGAAAAAAATGTAAATTCTGTACCAAAAGGTTTGGTTACAATTCACAACTAATTCGACATTTACTTGTTCACACGGGTGAGAAACCATTCTCCTGCTCGGTTTGTGGAAACTTATTTACTCAAAAAGTAGGCCTAACGCGCCATTTAAGAATCCATGCGGGAATTAAACCCTTTTGTTGCAAAAAATGTCCGAATCAATTTCGAACAAAGACTAATTTGCAAGTCCATATCCGTTGCGTACACTCCAGTGTTCGTCCATATAAATGCAAAATCTGTGGAAAAACATATGCCACAAAATATGGGAGACAAATACACACCACCTCACACCTCAATGAAAAGCCATATCGCTGTGAAAAATGTGGGAAGAGATATAAAAATTCGGCAGGCTTAAACTACCACCTCAAAGCTTTTCATGCCAACATTAGGAACTTCAAGTGTTCCAGCTGCCCGCGTACATTTGTGGGCAGGAATCATCTTAAACTTCACGTCTTGAAAATTCACTCCAAACCAGAAGAAAGACCACTGCCGTGCCTGTTTTGTCCAAAGAGATTTTGTAGGTCAACTGAGCTGGAGAGACATTTGAGAACCCATGTCAAAGAAAAGCCATATTTTTGTAATGTTTGTGATAATATTTCATACGCCAGCAGTGCAGAACTTTCCAAACATCTACATGCAATCCATCATTTGTAAATTATAATATATTCTCCACCAGAATAGTATCCCAAGAGGATTGCTCCCGAATTATAAACATATATAAGGTATTAGTTTTAACATAAAAAATGAAGTGTAATTAAAACTTTTAAAAATGTCCCAGTTCCATTTTTGTACATATATTCATAAATGAAATGACGTTTTTTGTAGGGCATGCTTTATGCTTAATGTTTAATTAATAGCCTTGAGTCATTCAGCAATTAAATATTATATAGTGTTACAATTATTTTAATTGGTTCAAATTATAATAATAATTATATATTATTTTAATTTTATGCAGTATTATTATTTTAATACTATGTTTATAAGTATTACGCTACAACTTCCATATTACAATAATTTTATGCTGTAAAGGATAAATATAACGTAAAATATTTGAATTTATTGTTGACTATGGTTGTAATTTGTGTACAAGTTAACAAATTCTTGTAATTGAAAAGTTAACTACTACTCATCAACTATTATCAACTTTCAAACACAAACTAATAATTTGAAACTATAATAGCTAAATTTTTGACTGCGTATTAAAAATCTAATTTTCTTGTGCGATACATATTTACTACGAATATATGATCTATTTTGGGCAATAATGTCCAATTTATTGGATGATTAAGCTATAATATGCAAATAATTTAGACGCTTTTGTATGTACCGAGCAGTTTAATCCAATTACTTAGGTAAATTTGATTATCACAGTATTTATAGTATAATAGTTGGTAATTTTTGAAAACTATTAGCCATAGCCTTGAAAAATATTTGTGGTGGATAATCTAATGGATTGTGCAAAATTAATTACAATTTATGGATAATAGATTCCTATTATTGTCCAAAAAACAATGTTCCAAAGAAATGTTAAGTGTATGAATAAATGTGAGACTTTATGCGCAAAAAGTATAAATATCCTGTTTTAAAAGTCAATCATATCCAATTATCCAACATATTCGCATTTCTCTGGACTAAATAACTACGTTTGCAGACATTTAACAATTTTAAACTACATGGACCCCGAAACTTGCCAATTCCGTAAAAAAATGTACACGGAAAATCGTCAGTAATTTAAAAAAATAACCGCAAAAAATTACCTTATTTTTTACAAATTTAGATATTTTCAACGTTTTTGAAACAACAACGCAAATATTTAAAAAAAAGTTCCAGAACAATTTAGCCCATTGGTCTGGACAGGTTTCTGTCCACGACCCTCCCAAAATGGGCACTTCTTTAGTCTGGAAGGCATTTGAGCTTCATAAAATATCGTTTTGGTACATGTACCCAGCTCAAGTTGTCATCGACACGAAAACAAAGCAACTAATTAAGAGTAAAATAAGCTGGAAGCACATACCTTGGCTATTAGCTCACTTAACAGTAATCTGCTTTGGGTGTGTCTTCATTTACATTATCTATCGCGAAAACTATAGTTCATTGGAGTCCCCAAATATACTTGACATGATCACAGTTACAGTCTGGTTTGGAATCATTGTTTGTGATCTACTTTGCCTTGGCATGAGTGCCGTTCATTTCGTCGCCGATGATTTCCTACCTGGGCTAAATCATATGATTCAATGGGGCGACAGGATACAGAAAAGTAACAGAACTTTACAAATTTTGTTTCTATTAAAAATATGTTGTGTATTAAAATAAATAAATTATTATTTTTCCCAGATTTTCCAGAACATCAGGAAACAGGAAGGGTAGATGTACTAGGAATCCTAATGTGTTTAATGATGGCGACAATTGGTCCCAGTCCCTTTTTGGTGACTCTAATTGCCGTCAGTTTTAACCTGGATCAAACTTACTACCTGTTTGAAGCAGCGATTCTCCCAGATCCAAAGGAACGAGAAGTATTGGAACACATTGTGGCTCCATTTCTAATCAGATTCGTGCTAAGCGGAATTGTCATATTCGAAGGGATGCGTACGATACTCTTTGCCTTCATTGTGAACGCATTGTTCCTTCAAACAATTGTAAATGGGCTGAGGACTGTTACCAATGCAGCAAAGACATCTGGTCTTGATTATTATAGACAGCTTCAAATCATCGACACTGTGTTGGATAATGGGACCTCAATAACGTGTGGAATATTTTTGACTGCAGCACAAACCGGAACGGTGATCCTTCTTTGGGTCACAATCAATGGATATTCTCATGCTCCTTCGTTTTTCATGTACATGATGTTTCCTACCATTGCCGTGTTTGAAGTTGCTTACACAATCATCACATTTGCAGAGTGTGTCCACATGTTTGAAATTTCGAAGGAATTGTCAGACAACTGGAAAGTTGGGGTGTTGTCCAGGACTCAAAATCGGGAGGGGAAAACATTCCAGCTGAAAATCAATAGGGACGTAAAAAGAGAAGGGAAATGTCAGAGACCCATTGGAATTACAGTTGGGTCCTTGATTATTATTAAGAAAGGGTTCCGAATTGGGTTTTTGAGCTTGCTAATGGATAACCTTACAAATGCTTTGCTGCTGTTTCAAGTTTAAAGCTTTGTAAAAAAAAGTTTCATGTCATATCTAAAATCTTACTTATTATATTATACTTGGATTTCACTCTAATTGAGACTAAATCTATATGCTTGCAATTATTGTGTTGCTTTTTCTAGTACGTAAATGTTCTTGATTCTTTAAAGTAAAGAAATAAAATAATTGAGTTATGTTGAATTCTCGTTGAGACAAGCATTTTTAATTGAGTTAGAATTTATGACAAAATTTGAAAATTGTTTGCAAATTGCTTACCCTTGCGCAGTATAAATAGCCCTAGGAAACACCACCATTATTTATAAAACATTTTAATAAATTAATAATATTTGCTGCAACTTTAGCAACTGCAGTCAAAACAATTTAAAGTTAAGAATGATTAGTACAATTTCAAAATTAAATTTCCCAAATTTGAAGGTACCAATTTTATTTTAAGAGTTGGAATAATCAGTTTCCAATACAATTTTATACTGAATTGTTTGAACATTAATTTCAACAATAAATTTATAATAACTTTAATGTTTTTGAAGAATTTTGGAAATTTTCCCCTATCCGAAAGAAATAAATGCTATGTTGCTGATTCAAGTTAAAGTGCCACTGTTTAAATTAGCATGTAATATAAATACTTATTTCGCAAAATTGTATGCATTTCATTGCACTAATCCATTGGGAATAACATGCACATATAAACGAGCAGGAAGAAAATAATTATATTAATTTTGTACATAATTGAATTTGAAAATGTTAATATTGAAAAAAAATGAATAAATGTGTTCATTAGCTTGCTTTATTTAATATTATCAACATTTACAGATTAAAATTGGCTCCTGACATTACTTTATTATTCAGTTGTTTGAATTTATTTTTATTATAATTTAGCTCGATTGATTAACCAATTTACTAATTTAAGTTACTTGTGGGTTTGTGCTTGTTATGTGAGCCCGTCATTTAATGTGCTAAAGGATAATAAGTTAGGGAACTAGCGTATTTTGGTCATATTTTCCACAAATATGGACTTTTTTATTTCATTTTGTCAGCAAAATGTAGAGAATTTAAAAACCTACTTATTGATTTCCTGAAGAGCCTTCTGAACTCCTTTGATAGCTGTGGAGCGAACCATTTAAGCAGCATGCTCAATTAGGGCTTTTCCGGACGTTTTCGCAATTTCCTTCGAAATTTTTGTCCAAATCTGCTGGAATCCCTGAAGGCTTTTCGGTGCATCCTTTCGCTGCAGGTACCTACTCTTGCAAATGGACCAAAAAATTTCAGTTTAATTGACCTGGATAAATTTTGGGGGGTCTTGCCTTTGGGTACAAGTTTGATGTTTTTGGCCCAAAGGTACTTCTGAGTCTTTTTCGCATAATGCGAAGAAACCAAGTCCGACCAGAAAGTTTTGTCTTCGAATTCATGATGAGCATTGATAAAGGGTAGCAGGCGCGCTGGAGACATCCCTGAATGTAGACGTCCGCCGTCATAGTTCCCACTGAAAAGTGGGGGTGCGAAGCGTTTCCAAATTTGACCATCGCTTGCCATATCAAGATTTTTTGGGGGAACTTAGTCTGGGACCCATACTTTTGAGCACTGGGCACTTCTGCAGGGTCTACACTGTGGTAAAACCTTTGTCCCGGCACTGGGAAAGGCTCCAGGTGGACGTACGTTTCGTCGTCAAGAACCCAAATTTTCTCCTTGAGTTTTCTCGTAAAACCTTTGACCCTTGTTGTACTAAACAATTCGCTCCACAGCTACCAAAGGGGTTCAGAAGGCTGTTCAGGATATCAATGAGTAGCTATTAAGACTCTCTACACTGTGCTGAAAAAATGAAGCAAACAAGTCCACATTTGTGGAAAATACGACCAAATTACGCCTGTTCCCGAACTTATTAGCTGTACTAATTTTACTTAAAACAAAGACAATCTAACATGTGATGCTGGATAATGATCATAAACAATCAGATCAACATTTATTCGTCCCCAATTAATGTTGAATGTGGATACCTTCAGGTAGTGTAATATTACACCGAAAATTATTTATAGGTGCTTCACATTCAGGTGGTGAAGTCATCATTGTCTTCGGCATTTACTTTCATGTGGCTTTTCATAGAAACACACTTGAAAATACCAATAGCTGTCAGACACATCTTCGTGAAGATCATTTCCATAGTCAATACAAGAATTGAGATTAAGTAACCAGAAACCAGTACAAGAAATATTACAGCCACATTGCCAGTCATCGCTGCTCTTTGTGGCTGCAGGACCGATCTACTGTTTTCAAGAGCTGGTTTTGTTACAGACAAAATAAAGTCGATCATGTGTTGCAAAACTCCAGACGATTGCATTATCCCAAGTATGTCAGTGACAAATGGTGGAATATGGACAATTGGATGAATGAGATAGTAACGCTGATAGAAATTCTTTTTGCCGACAAAAGCTCGTGTCTTGTGAACTTTGGTGTCAATACTTTTAGGTCAAGTAGCAGTGTAGATGGGTGGGAAAATATTAAATTTTACTTCACAGTTCCATGGTTTTGATTGTGGAGCAAAAATTTTGTGTTTGAGTGCCATACAAATACCAGTAAATTTATGGGATCTGAGATTCTTTGCAAACTACTTACTTTTGCACGCATGGTCTTTGTTTTTGAAGGTGTCATTCGTTATAGGAATTCGTGAATGTTTTCTTACTCCCAAGATTTTCTCTACTTGATAACGTGTATTTAGTTGCAAAACAGGTTCAGGCTGGATCCATATGTCATCTCCTTTTGGGGTTTATTATGGATGAAAGATGGAGAATGCGTGTGAATCAGATGGTAAGAAAATATGATTTTTGCTTCAGCGTATCAAATGGAGTTATCAATCAAAATTATCCTCGGTGTCTCGCGTTGAATATTATTCGACAATTGTAAATAATAAAACTCTTAAATTATATGTATATTTCCTGTCATCACATGCATACATATTTATTCAACTTTTAAAAAACAAATGTGCTGCTACAAACATCCGTTGGATTACCACGTACTGAAATTTCAAGAAAACCCAAATTCTACGAAATTATTCTCATTCAATTTTTTTACTCTCAACATCAACTCATAAAATGCACATAAAATGATAGAACAAGGCGATTATATATACTGAAATTTAAATTAGAAAGTTGCAATTTGGATTTGTTACTCCATTTCCTCCCTGGTGAATCGGAAGCAACATACTTGTTCGTCCCACCTGTATCTTAAATGCGTGATCTGAATCACCTTCAACTCGGAGCAGAAATTCCAAATCTCATTCTGTTGGCAAAGTGACAAAGCTTCTTCCTTTCTAAGTAACTCCATACGGTCAAACGTTCGGAAGGCGAGGTTAGCGGCTTTCAAATTTGGAAATCTTGAGAGGAACATTGTCTTCAAGTAGTGCCAAGTAACAGGGTTGTCAAATCCATGATGAAAAATCAGACTGTAAATAAATGATGACATTTTTGGAAAGGAAACTCCACTAGCACCAGCTCTTTTATAGGAACCACACTTCAAGTCCTGTACTAATGACTTAATATCAAAGCCATCACTTAGCTCGAGCTCAAGAAGGGTGGAAGCAAATTGACTGATGAATCCCATAAGTTCCTCGTAAGTCGTAGAAGACAAAAGACTTTCTAGATGAAGTCGCTCCAGAATGGGGGCTCTAAATCCGTTTCCCAAGAAATCCTTACTTGGGAAATAAACACGAAGCTCCTTTAATTTATCGAAGACGAAAGGCTCCTCGTAAGACAGGAGCATATTACACGCACACTTCAGGCTGACCAGTTGGGAAGCGACGTGTTTGAGCAGCCAAGTAAACATCTGAGTAATTGGCAAGACAGGTGAGTCAGCTTAGGAAGAAAGGATTCGTAGTTTGGATTTATATCCTTGTCGTCGTGTAGCGTAAGCTTATCGTAGAATCCCAGTTTTAGAGCTACAAGATTATCAAGGTGACACAGAATCTTGATGATTTCCCTTGGATTCACTTCCATATTGCCGAGATAGAGAGAAGTCAGGGTGGAGCCATGAGTCTCGAAGATTTTTGAGGCTTTGAAGAATCCAGCGGGATTGGAAGTGTTGCAGATCTGTCCAATGAGACTCAGGGATTTTGTTATAATTGGATTGGCTTCAGTTGACACAAGATCGATCCCGGATTTGGGCTGGAGAGCAAGCAGTTCTTGTTCTTGTCCCTTATCCTCGCTCGGTTGAATAATCACATGTGGGAACAAATTTAAAAATCCTTCTGGCGATGGTGTAGCATTCAAAGTGTTCCACTTCCAAGCTGTGAGAATGCGATGGGATTGTTTTTGAATTACAGAAGTTCCACTAGATTCCCAGTTGGAATTGACGAGACGACAAGTTAGCAGGTCCGTTTTGTTGCTCACATATTCCAAAATCCTCTCCAGCATCTGTGTTCAACACAATAAAAACAGATTTTATGCAAAACTTTAAACAATGTAGATATTTCATTAAAGCAATGTTGAAAGAATTTACCTCTGGAGGAAGCTCTTGCCATCGCGTATCCTCTGAATCAATATCAATTACGAACCCCCTCTTTTTCATACCCCGTGTGACAACCGACATCTTCCCAGTCTCCAACAATAGTTAATACCCCGATAACGAAAATAAAAGAAAAAACTGTCAATTTGTGTCTCACAAACTTTAAATCATCATCCGATCCGATCACCAATCACCTCCAGTCATGCTATATATTTTGTCGGATTTTTGTTGGATATTAATTTTGATAAAACAAATAGCGTGCTTACGTACTCAACGTTGAAAACGGCTCCGGTTCAAACTTCAATAGGCTTGAAGATTTTTGGTAAGTTTTCAATTTTACAAAGAACAAAGATTAATACTAACTGAAATTTGAAATATAAATCGTTGGTCGTTACTTGGTTTATTTTGGCTTTCTACACAATCAACATTTCAGCTCAGAACAGATCAAAAGTGTATAATAATACCCTACACAAATGAAATAGGGTGTAAAAGGAATGTTTCACACTTTTGAGTCTACCGCAATCCACATAAGGTCCCACATAACCCCACTTACCTAAGGAACAAAGTCACAGAGCTTGGTTGTGCCTGTGCCTAATAATTTATGCAAAATGCACTTGAATTTCAAGTTAGTTTTTGGAATAATATACAATTGAGAATAAACCCGACAATTCGAGATGTAATGATGTACCTTTAAAAAGCATTGATAAGCATTTAAACACTGTGATACACCTCCTGAGTGATTCCTTCCTACCCCCTAAGAGATTGTTTCAATCCCCCCATCTGAGGGATAAACAAGCATCCGTAAGAAATCTCCTCCTCTGGAATATTATTTTACTTTAATACGGTCAAAGTTCACGATGGGATCATCCCCAGAAACGCAGTTGTAGAATAAATGAACTACTCTTTGCAGTAGCTTCATTTTGATGTATCTCAATCAATACCTTACGATTTAAAAAAATTGACCTGAACGATCAGTAGTTCCCCTGAATCGATTTGACCCACCTTCAAACTCGATTGTACTTTACGTAATATAATGTAATAACGTATACGTAACGTAGACGTATACAACGTAGACGTAATATAATGATTAGTGAAAACAGAATTTAAAAACGTAAAGTCATTTTTGAGTTATAGTGCTGACAGACAGACAGACGACAGCCGGAGTGTTTTCAATATTTACCTAAAGGTACATAATAAATGGTTTTATTCGAGCATTCTCTTAATATTTAACAAATTGCATTTAAAATAAAGCCATGTTTTTGAGAACATGGATAACTTGCTAAACATCCAAAAAATGAAAATATTCTCTGAATTTTCATAACTTTTTAGCCCTTCATCGCTTTTATTATTAAAAAATTGTGTTTTTTTTTCAATCAAACTATGCCCCGTCCTTCTTCTATTAGTTTAACCAAAGATTCAGAAAGATGAGAAACTGAAATGACATTCTTAACGATAGCCGTGTCTACTACACATCTATCCTTGAACAAACTTTGAATCCCATTCTTTATCTCAACAAACATGAGGGAATCCACACCCAACTCCATCAAGTTGGCATTGTCGTCAACAACCTCAGATTCATCCATTTTGAGCGTATTCCTTAAAACGACTTTGACGTGTTTTGACATCAAATTTATTTTCTCAGAGCTTTCCATCAATGTGTCATAATCTGGCCAAAACCCATCAAATTTGATGGCCACAGCGCAACTTCTCACTGAAGCGTTCCAAACACGTTCATCCAAATTGACGGCTAGTTGTGGTGCAACTTTGCTGAGCAGCAGATAAGAGTCCACATTTAAAATGGAGGTTTGGAGTCGTTGTGTTTTTAAAACGTATTCTAGTCCAGCCAAACTTTGAGTGGTTGAGAGTGTTTTCATTCCGGAAAGCTCAATTTCCTGTGCAATTCCGACTTCTCCCCATTGTCCCCAATTGATTGTTGTGGCTGGAAGCCCAATTGAGCGTCGATAGTGTGCAAAAGCATCTTCAAAGGCGTTGCCAGCAGCGTGATTACTTTGACCAGCTAATCCGAAGGTGGCAACTACTGACGAAAATAAAACAAAATGCTCCAAATTCAGGTTCTTTGTGAGCTCGTGTAAATTCAATGTCCCGTTTATTTTTGCGTTAAAAGTTGAGGACAAAGTATTCCACGTTTGGTTAATAATTAGGCCATCCGCCAAAGTTCCTGCGGCATGCATGATTCCCTTCAATGATGGAATGTTTAGGCTAGGAATCTTATTATGTAGAAAATCCTCACATTGTGTAAAATCTCCAACGTCGAACTGAATAGGAATAATATTTGCACCGTTTTGATTTATTTCATTGATAACCTTCCGAATAGGGTCGCTTGGTGGACCTCTACTTGCCAAAATGACATGCTTTGCTCCGTTCTCAACCATCCATTTACAAACTTCAAAGCCAATTCCACCCAATCCTCCCGTTATCAGATAAGTAGCGTTGTCGCTGAACATACTCGTGTGAATTTTAATTTCTCTTCCATCCATGTCCATTCTCATCTCCGGCATAACACAAACGATTTTCCCAACATGTTTTGCTTTCTGCATGAATTGCAAAGCTTCCCGAACATTTTGTCCATCGAATCTCACGTAAGGAATGGGTTTCACAACTAGTTTATTCATCTGGTTCTGAAGGACACTCATGTATCGTTTCCACTCTATTGTGTCTGCACTAGAAACATCCACAATTGTGTAGTTAACGTCTGGACGGAGGAGCTTAACCTCTTCTGGCTTCCAAATATTTAACTTGCCAATTTCAACGAATCTCGCTTTATTCGCACAAGCTCTAAGCGTAGCTTCCTTGAAGCCTTCACTCGTCAACGAATTCAATACAACGTCCACCCCTCGGCCATTTGTCAACTCCAGAATAAGGTCAGCATATCTTGTATCTCTTGAATGGAAAATGTGTTGAATACCCAATGATTTCTTCAAGTAATTTCGTTTCCGTTTACTTCCAGCGGTTGCAATGATGGTGCATCCAACATTTTTACAAATTTCGATTGCACTCAGCCCAACTCCTCCAGTCGCCGTGTGAATTAGAACGATATCATCCTTCGTGATTTTAGCTGTCTCAATGAGACACACGATACAAGTGGTGTAGACGGCAGGGATGGTTGCAGCTTCACAAAAAGTTTGGTTGCTTGGTAAAGGAAGCAATACATCTTGTTGCATTATTACGTGACTTGGAAGAGCTTGATTTTTCATATTACAGCCACTTACTCTATCTCCTACTTGCCACTTTGTTACCTCTCTTCCCACTCGCATGATTACACCAGAAAAATCAAACCCAATTGCGTTGACATTCTCAAATTCTGGGGATGGTTTGAGAACGCTAAGAACGTCCTTGAAGTTGAGGGCGGATGCTTTTACCTGAACCTCCACCTCATCCGCCTTTACTTCACAGAGGTCCATTGGTTCAAATTGGAGGTCGGAGATGGACTTTGTTTCAGGCATGATAAGTTGAAACCTATCAGTTCCTTTGGGAAGTTGTAATGCGGAGAAAACAGGTTTATGGGGGATATGCTTTGGTATGAAACGGGAATTTCCGGAGAAAGTTACTTGATTTTCTTTGGTTGTGCTCCAAATCTCGTAAAAGATTTCTTGTATTCTTGACTCATCCTGTCGCTCATCTGCTATCTCAATGGATTTACAGTTGAAATGGGTGTTTTCATTTTTCATTGATTTTGAATAGCCCAATAAAGTGCTGGCGTGGAAGGATGACAAATCATTATCTTCAAGAGGAACAACTCCATTTGTGATGAGTACCAGACTTGGAAGCTTCTTGAAGTTGATTGTTGTTAGCAGAGCTTTTGTCAAATTAAAATAAGGTTGGAGAAGTTCCTCTTGAGTAGAAGAAATGTCATTGGTTTTTAGTGCCCAACAATAAATAACACCTTCTAATTCTTCCTGTTTGTTAGAAAGAAATTCCAACATTGCCACAAAGTCGTCATAAGCCCCTTTCCTCAATACAAAAGAATTTGTGGATTCATCTTTTTCAAATTTTTCTCCAGTCGTAACGGTTATGACCCTTCTTCCATCTAATTGTTCAAATTTCTTTTGAATCTGATCAGAAATTGGGTGCTTTTGTTGTTGGAAAACAAGCCATATTTTCTTAGCTGGATGAATAACGCTGACGAGTTGCTCTCGTTTTTTGGTGGAGACAATGCATGAGTGCTTGTCATTAAAAACAGAGAGAATACCCTCCACCTGGAACCCATTTGACTGGAGCACTTGAGTCCATTTGTCTTTCTCAAGAATATAATGATTTTGTCTCAAGTCAAAATCTTGGAATCTCCAGAAGCTCTCGAGTGGACCGACCAGGAAGGTAGCTACTGGATTAACTTTTGTTGATTCTATAATACACAGCTTGCCACCGGGTTTCAATAACATTCTCACATTTCTCAAAGACTCTGAAATGTTCTTGGTCGCATGAATAACTTCGGCTGCAAATATAAAATCGTAATATTCAGGAATAAATCCTTGTTGAAGGGGATCCTCTTCAATATCAAGTTTTCTAAACTTGATTGATTCCAAATTTCTCTCAAACGCTTTTTCTGCTTGCAAAAAAAAGGAGGATGAGATGTCAGTAAAAGTATACTCAAAACGGATAGCGTTTGTCTCAAGAAACCCCAAAAGTTTCTCGGTTTGAGCTCCAGTACCCGCTCCAACTTCCAAAATGCGAAGCACAAACTCTGGTTTTGTTTGAAGCTGACAAATCCTTTTCAACAAGAGGTGTTTAGCAGTTGTGAGTTCGGTGAGCTGAAAAAAAGTTCCGTATTCAACCCAGAAATCATCAATGGACGGGAAAGAAGCGTTACCATCCGGAAATAGAAGAGTGGTCGCGGAGACAGACCCCCTTAAAATATTTTCTAAACTTTCTCCAATTTTCTGCAGCAGCAAAGTCGGCTTAAACTGCTTCACCAGCTCACTTGTGAGCTGCGGAGTGGTGAGCTGAGTTAAAATATCTTGGTATGATAATAATGTCGCCTTGACAATCCTCCAGTTTTTATCCGTTTCTTCCCCAACCTTTTCCAATATTCCTTCCCCTTCTAAAACTTGCAGCATAAAAGCAAAGTATTTGCGAAATTCTGTTTTAATCCCGAGCTCACAAAACAAATTTTCTTCACAAAAGCTCTCGTTTCCTTCCGGCTTCCAACCCAGGTTGTATAAACTTTTCAAAATGTTTAAGGAAACCAACTTTTCCAAGCTCTTGAAAGTGCTCTTAATAAACTGCGGAGGATTGTTAAACTCTTCCTCAAACGCTTTACAGAATCCTTCAGTTAATATATTGGTTTGGCTTGCCGTTTCCATATCAGTTGCGTGCTGCAAGGGACTCTTTGTCTTTTGCCAACCCTCCTCCAAAAATTCTGGGAGGATATTAGTCTGCTGCTGCAACACGGACTCGAATGTGTTGAGATTTGTTTGAATTAGCTCAACCGACGACATTATTGCCAGAGGATTTCCACCCTCATCCACCAGTATGGAAACGGAGGATGAAAAATCATTTGATTGACAATTTTTTGAATTTGGTTTGTTTTTAAAACATTGAATATAAAGTTGATTGGAATTGGAAGTTGTTTCGGATGATAACCAAACAAACTTGCCGATTTTAATTGGTAGATAGAGTGTCTTGGTTCCCTTGTCGCTGAAGCTTAACATCATAATTGATTGGATCATTGCGTCCAAGACAACCGGGTGAATCACATAGTTTCCATGGTTTTGGTCTTGAGCTGGAATCTTCACTTTTGCTACGAGCAGTCCCTCTTCCTCATCTCTCCAAATGCTTTCAATGCTTCGAAATGTTGGACCGAATTTCAAACCAATTGAAGCAAGCCTATCATAAACCTCAGTAGGATACTTTGGGGATAACTTTTGCAAATTTTGTTGAAAATTTTCGACACCAAACTTTGCTTGTTTCTCTTGATAACTGACCAAAGGAGAAAATGTTGCTCTGGCATGAGGAAACCATTTGGAAGATGAAGAGTCCAGCTCCAACTGTCTAAATATTTTGATGTTGACGCCGTTCCAATCATTCTCATCGTCAGGTTTCTTTTTGTTTGTTGATTTTGAACTCAAATTTAGCTCCGTAACAGTTTGAATTTGATACGTTTTTGAGTCGTCCAATGAGAGAGGTGCTTCAATCAAAAGGTTTTCTATTTTCATCGCCCTCGTTGGTCGAGCTAGGGACTCTGTGCTTCCTTCCATTGTCGCAATTCCAGCAGCCAGACACATTTCCAAAAAGGCAGCTCCTGGAAATATAATGTGGTTTCCGACCGCATGATCCCTCACATATTCCAAGTCTCGCAAGTTCATCCCACATTGGAAAAGTTTGGCGGATGAAGCATTCGGAATGACGGAACCAATCAGAGGATGAATCACTTGACCAGATACGCTCAACAAATCAGGCCAAAATGTTTTTCGAATGAATGGATAATTAGGTAGATTGGAAACCACCTTTCGTTCATAAAACATTTCAAATCCTTTCCAATCTATTTCCAAACCCTTCACGTACAACTTGGCAACCGTGTTTAGAAGCGTTTCCCACTCATTCTCATTTTTTCTCAGGGAAGGCAAACAAGTTAATTGTGTGTTATCCTCATCGTCATTGTTCATCATTGTTAGAGCTGAGAGAACCGGTTGTGGTCCGATTTCAATAAATGTTTTACATCCCAATTTTACAGCAATTTTGCTGGCATCCAAAAACGAAACTTTTTCTCTTGTGTGCTCAACCCAGTAATCAGCATCCAAGATTCCTTGCTCCAAACATGAGCCTCGCATTCCAGAAATATATTTACAGGAGCTGTTATTTCCTGTCGTGTATTTTACAGTGTTTGCCACGCTTCTGTATGATTTTAGCATGGGATCCATGTGCTTTGAGTGGAAAGCGTGGGTTGAGTTCAACACGGTGCATTTCACGTTGAAATTTTTGCAGTGCTCAGAAAATTTAAGAATATATTCGGAATCACCAGCAACCACGGCTTGATCCTTTGAGTTGATTGCAGCGTAGTCAAGCACATTTTTTTCATCTCTTTCAGGAAAAGAATTAATCAAATTTTCAACAGTTTTCTGGTCTCCTTTAATCACAAGCATTTTCCCAGTTGGCAGGGCGTCAATTAGTTTACTTCTTTCCGCCACCAATTTGATTGCATCCTCAACAGTTAAAAGTTGAGCACAAACGGCTGCCGCGAATTCACCTAAACTGTGTCCAATAACATAGTCCGGCTTCACTCCCCAAGATTCCCAGAGCTTGAGAAGAGCATATTCCACACAAAAAATGGATGTTTGGCTATAAATTGTTCTACTAATTTCACTTGATCCATTTTGTGGCCATAAAACAGGAATAATATCTATATTGTAGTTTTCTTTGAGCATCTTGACGCAATATTCAAAGTGAATTCGGAAAACTGGACTTGCTTCATATAAATTCTTTGCCATCCCGGGGTATTGTGAGCCTTGTCCAGTGAAAAGGAAGCAAATTTTTCCTACATCCTCCAAATTTTCTTCACCGCGAATAAATTTTCCGGATTGGATCTTCATTTTTGCCTCATTAGGTGTTTTTGCTATGATAACTGCTCTTTGGCTGAAATCAGCTCTGCCAATATTGGATGTGTACGCAACGTCTTGAAAACTTTCTATTGGAGCCTGTTCACCGTGCAAAAAAATTGAATACTTTTCTAGCAGGATATTTAACGCTTCATCATTTTTAGCTGTGATTTTCATTAGATGGAGCGGCCGTTCCATTTCTGGATTATTACAAAAAATATTGGGAGAATGTAATCTTGGTGTTTCTTCAATGATAACGTGAGCATCAGTTCCAGTAATCCCAAATGAGCTGACGCCAGCAAACCTTTGAACCCCTTTGGTTCTTAGCCATTTCTTTGGCGTCAATGGGATTATTGCGGGCACAGCATCCAAATCAATGGCAGGATTCAACGTTTCAAAGTTCCTGTGAGGTGGGATAACTTCATGGTGCATTGCCAAAACAACTTTTAAAATCCCAGTGATTCCTGAGCAAGATTCAGTGTGGCCAACATTCGTCTTCACAGAGCCAATTATCAACGGATCCTTTCTTGTAGTAGAATGGTAAGCCTTTGCAATAGCGGCAACTTCTAAGGGATCCCCAACGGCTGTCCCTGTTCCATGCGTTTCCACATATGAGACTAATTTTGGATCCACGCCAGCATCCTCCAAGGCTGACTTCATTACCATAGCCTCGCATGCAATTGTTGGGGTTCCCATACTCTTGCTCATTCCTTCTTGGGCTACAGCAGAGCCTCTAATTAAAGCCCAGATGTGGTCACCATCATTAACCGCATCTGAAAGCCGCTTGAGAACTAGGACGCCAGCCCCTTCCGCCCGTGCATAGCCATTTGCCTTTTCATCAAATGTTTTAGAGTGTCCATCTGGAGAAAATACCATTGGCATTTCACTAGGCTCAAAAGGTTGCAGAAGAAGGTTTACCCCACAAGCAAGAGCAAAGTTGGATTCTCTTCGTTGTAAACTTTGAGAGGCGAGATGAACAGCGACCATCGCACTGGAGCATCCTGATTCTGTCGCAATGCTTGGTCCTGCTAATCCCAATAAATGAGAGATTCTTGCTGCCGCTGCTCCGATTGAGTTTCCCATATATTTTCTGTAAAAATCCTTGCTGATGCTGCTGCCACCACCATGTGTCAATATATCTTTGAAGTCGTTTGTCCAGGAACCAACAAACACCCCACTTTTTGTCCCTTGAAGACGTGTAGGGTTTACAGCAGCGTTTTCTAACCCTTCCCAAACTAGCTCGAGCAGAATTCTATGTTGGGGATCCATACAGCTCATTTCCATGGGACTGATTCCAAAAAACTTGGCGTCAAATTCATCAACGCGCGTGCTTAAAAATCCGGCGTTTGTGGTTTTAAATTGGGGACCATGTTTTGTGCATTGTTCCTTCATCCAGCGATAATCTGGAGGGGTTGTTGTAGCATCCACTCCTCCAAAAATTACATTCCAAAATTCTTCAAGGTTGTTGGCACCAGGGAGCCGGCAACTCATCCCAATAATTGCTATTGGCTCATTGGGGGCATCTCCACTGTAGCTTTCAATAGCTTTATAGAAAGTTGGTCCTTTTAGATTTGCGGAGGTGAGAATTGGGAGCACCTCGTTCTCATACAATCCGTTAAAATATTTGAGGACGCGCTAAAAAATTAAACTTGTGAATAATTTGCAATGCATCACAAAACTTGATAAACAAAACAAAATTTAGTTACCTTTTCAATCATTCCTAATTTTTCAAAATTCTGTTGTAAGTTTTGGACATCCTGAAGCTCCACCATTGAAATGTTGTCATGTTTTCTAAATTTCATATTACGAGGACAAAATTTATCAGAGAAATATGTTTATCCTAGAAAGCCCACACTTTCTCAATGTTTTAAGGAGGAATTGATTGTGAAATCTCTGACGGAAAGTTGGCAAAATCATTTATGATTCATATATTCAATATAAATTATGAAGAACTTGATTATAGAGTATTAATGTTTAAATTTATTTTAGATTGCTTGTAGGAGTTACCCGAGCAATGTGTCCGACATTTTTGCAGATATGACATGCTTATATTTTCCTGCAATAAAGGTTTGCAGTTTTAAATGAGCTTCTTCAGCAATCCCTTGTGTGAACTCTTTTTTAATTCCTATTTTTTTATATTAAATAAATACAACCAATTACATTAAAAGTAGATAAAAAAAATAGATAGATAGATAAGCGACAACTTACCATTTGTAGACTTCATGCTTTCCATAACTGCATCAAAAGCGGGGAGAGATGGATTGATTAAAAAGATCGGTTCTTCAAATGAAAATCTTGCACAATCAAGCTTGGAATTCTCATCGCCTTCGTTGAATATTTCATCACAATTTTTCACAACCTAAATATTAAAGGTGAATTGAAAGAAAATGATAAAAAATACCTAACGAGCTAACAGAACCTTTATCTAAAGGAAATCTTTACTTACCAGCATGTTTGATGAGAGAAAAACACACTTTGTGAATGATTTCAATGTTAGGCAAAATATTTTTGCAAACTTTTCGATCGGAAGTTTATCAGTGTTCCAGCCTTCATCCAATAGGAAATAGTAGTCAAAAGAGTTACTCAGGACTTTCTTCAATGAGGCTGCCACTGTTGGTGAAGCAATAACCCCAACCTTCCTGTTGCTCATAACTCGCTTTATTGATAAGCTGAGTATGAGGGCTTTCGAAACCTCTTGGTCAGAAAGGGCAGTGGTCACCCAAATTTGATTTTCGAAACCTAAATAGTAATCGATTAGAGTAAAATTTGAATGAAATTTCCAAAGATATTAAAGCAATGAATGCGTTTGTTAATGAGCTAATTACCTTTCATCTTCAATGTCGAAAACACTTGCAAGAAGTAAGTAAAAAGGATAACCGCAACAGCAAAAAATTATTTAAAAGAAACTATGTAAAATGATTTAGCTTCAAAACCGCACTAACCAGGCTGGCTCCACGATATAACTTTTATATGTGCATCATTTCACTTTCAATTACGAAAATTGGCACTACTTCTAAGTTCCAGGAAAACCCAGAAACACATTCATGTTGAGTGTTATATAAATAACATTAATACCGATATAAATATTTGATACAATTTTTTAACTTTATATCAAAGCTATTAAATTTATTAACTTAAATGGAGGTTTATTGATTTGGTGCGTCATTATTACAATAGCTTTCAACTAGCCGAATGAAATAATAGTGGCCAACTTCTCTCTCTTCACAAATCTCTTTTATGAGAATGATATTATTCTATATAATATAATAATATAATATGATATTTAATATATATAATATGTTGCGTGGGAAAAATATGAGCATTTCTTCTTGCGCACTTATCCAATTAGATATGGAATAAACCTAAAAACATCTCAATTGGAGATGGACTTTGAATAGCATTCAAAGTTGTTGAAGATCAACACTTCTTCAACTCATTCTCTAGGAAATAATTTATTTATCTGCATACAAAATTGAACATTCGTGATACGATAGTCATAAATATTGCAACATTATATACGAAAAACACTTTGGAGCGAAACCGTGCGTGAGGTTATTTTCCCACATTAAAATTGAACCAAAGCAATTCTTTTTAATCCTTTAATTTTTTAATTTAAGTATTAAGGAAGATTTATATTCAAAGTGGCTAAGGTTTCAACATAGGCCAAGTCGTTATTGCATGCAAAGCCTCAATTACTGGCATATTTTGCTAACGAAGTATAAAACAAAATATTTAGAAATTCAATTTTGTAATGACCCCGGAACTTTTCATAAATACTGACACGCTATTTTACAAATCACGCGACTGGTTTTCAGTATTAAAGAATTGTGAACTTGAACGAATTTAATTTTGTTTCTTACATTTGTGAGCAGAAAAGAGATTTTCTACTAGTGTTTCAATTTAGTTTGTAGATTTTTTTTGAAATGGACGTTAAATTTCTTGTCTCCTTTTTGGTTTCATTATCAATATACGCGTTTCTAGGCAAATACTTTGTGTTTGCGTTGTTGGCAAACGAAATTGTTCGCGGATTAGTTGGAATAATTCTCAGAGTTTGGTATAATGAAAAAATTAAATTTGTTTCCGACGGAGTAGACGCCATCTGGCCTCCTGGTAGGTCAATGGTTGTTGTGGCGTTGCGGACGGACAAAGTTTTAGCAACAGATAAACTTATTACAGGCTTCGTAAAAAATATTCTTTTAATGAAGGAGAAAACTAAGGATGAGTTTGTCTATAAAAAATTACAACAAATACAAGTGAGAAAACTAGGCTACGCCTGCTGGATGACGGCTGAAAACTTTGATGTAAAGAATCACTTCAGAACAGCGGAAGACAAGATATATTACAAAAGCGACATAGGTTGCGTAGCTAGCGAATTAGGGAAAGATATGGGAGAGGAAAAACCTCAATGGGAAATTTTTATTGTGCCACGTTACCAAGGTAACCAAACTTTTTTTAATTTAAAATTAACACAGTCGAATTTTCTGATTTTTGAATTTTAATTAAGATATTGTTTGGATTATCACAGAAGCTGGGGAGCTGGACACCACGTCAATAATATTTTTCAGGTTTCGCCACTCTTACATGGACGGACTTTCAATGATAATGATGTGGAAAGAAATGTGCTCCAATTTCAATTATTATATTGACCCCCTTGAAACCTTTGCTTTGCCATCATCATTCTGGCAAAAATTCCTGCGTTACGCTGAAATATTCATATTCTTTCCTTTTTTTACATTGAAAGGGTTTTCAAACAAACTAAAATCCTTCTGGCCTAAGCAACACTCAGAGAACAAGAGCGTGCCCGTGTCTCGGAATTATGCATGGACAAAATCTATCGAACTGGGGACGATAAGGGAAGTCCGGAAGACAATTAAGAATGCTACCATTCCTGTGATCATTGCAAACGCTTTTGTTACAGCCACAAAACAAGTTCTACCATCTGATCGCTATCCAGAACAATGCTATGTTGCCGAATTGGCCGCCCTTCTACCTTACAAACATTCTGGACCTCAGAATAGATTTGCTGCCTTTCCATACAATATAAATTCTTCCATGCAAAATGAGCTGACGAGGCTGCAGTCGTCTACAAATGATGCATCAATTGCTGCTCAAGGACCTTTGATTATGAGCTATTTTATATTGTGGAAGATTTTAGGAAGATTTCCCATGTTCATTGCACAAAAGACGCTGGTTGGAGAAAGCTGCTCTTTCGTAATGAGCAACCTTCCTGCCTCTATGACCAGAATTAAGCTATTGGACACTGTTGATTTATTGGAGGTTTGGGGATTTCCACCACATGGTACAAATACTGGTATTTTTCTCAGTAGCAGCATGTACTGCAATTCATTTAAGGTTGTGGTCTCAGCGGAAACATCATGTTTAGAGGAAAGTGAGTTGAAGGAAATTGTAAGTAGAATACCTGCCATAGTTTTGTCATGGTGTTCCCAGTCGGATAACAAAACAAAGTGAGTAAAAGTACTTTTAGGATGCCGTTATACAACTTCTTTATTATTTTGAAACAATAAACCATTAAAGCCGAGCCGTGTTTTCCGTGCTTCATCCCCATTCCTAAGAGGCGTACATTTCACACAAGAAGACTATGAGAGTTTTTTTTGGTTTTAGCTCAAAGGCTGAGCAAGCACACAAGGCGCATCACCCTGTTTCATAGTATGCCATCAGCAATGATGATGATGATCATGATGACCAAGTAAAACTGAAAGGTAATTTAAGGCACGTTGCATTTGATTAGGATCCCAACCAAATGGGTTTACAATTCTTAGTAGCTGGGTTTTATGGGATGGGAAGAGAATACTCGAGTTGAATCAGCATGAGACTCTGTCTTTACCTTATAAATTTATCGCCATGTCATAATAATAATAACAATTTCGTCCACCTACTTTACCATTTACCACGATTTATTCCAATTAAATAAAAATACAATAGATTGTAGTTTACTTATACTACGACTGACTTCATGGGGTCTGCTTCACCTTTCACTGTATTAACATAAAAAATCTCTAAAGATAAAACGCCATATTGTTAAGGAGCTTTAAATTATTTATCTCCTTTGAAATCTAGGACTACAAAGGGATTCCATGAGACCAAAGTCAACCACATTTATCCTAAGCTCATTTATTCATGGTCTGTCTTTCTGTATATATTAAATTTAATGCCGATCCCCAATTTTAAAAACACTGAAAATGTTTTGATGTAAGTAAAATAGTTGTCCTTTATTGAAGTAATTTTGATATTCAACATGATGTTGTTTCTTGCTAAGCATCAATAGCCTTAGCAAAATAATAATTTTAGGCACACCTTACTAATACCTTCTACAATTTTGGGAATTTAGTAGTCAAACCCTGCATGAAAATACCCTAAAACTGTATAAGGAATGTTGAAAAAATTCCTGGGTTTTAGCATTCATTCCCGACTTAAAACTACACTCACCAAATTCAGTACATAAAATCCTCAAATATACCATCAGCATCGCATCCCATTCGTTCGTACGTACAAAAATAAAGAAAAGGAATGGGGTGAGAGGTTTAATCCGGGGATGGCTCCCTATGTAGCAGAGATGTGCAACCACATGTGGTATACCACAATGTGGCGTGGTGTGGTGCGTGGTTTGCCCCAAACACATGTGGTATTGTGGTGTGTGGTGTGGTTCTGAGTTTAGCATCACCGTGTGGTGTGGTGCGGTATGTGGTTTACAATTTTGAATGTGGTGTGTGGTATTGTGGTATTTTGTGTGTGGTGTGGTATGTGGTTCACTCTGATGTGGTTTACGTGTGTGGTGTGGTTGTGGTTCTATTCTGGTGTGGTTTAAATGTGTGGTGTGGTTGTGGTTTGCGTGAGTAGTGCATTGCAAATAGATCACACCTAATGATTATTCTCTGATTACCCATATTCGGTAAGAAACAACAGTTTCGTAGTTCAAACTGAAACTGCGAGTAAATGTCAAACGTAAACATTCTCATTCATCTAACCATTGTCTCTGAAATTTCCTAAGCGATCGTAATAAGAAAAACTATTTAATTAACGATAGATAGTCTGTGATAAGTATTTCCCATTGTATTTTTTCCAGTATTTCGTCTATATAGATAAAAACTTGATAATCTTAATTAAAAGTAGCATTCATGAATGTTTGTAAGTAACAATCATGTTTGTTAATTGGATTTATTTATCATTAGTTAACTTAAAATGTTTTTGGAGATTTGCTTAGTTTATAGTTGCAAACCGCATTTTTCAATGTTATGCTGATTTTTACTAATTATTTCATTGTTTGCTGTGGAATATTAATTGAATTGAATGAAGAAGTTTAAAATGGGTGGTTTTTCGGCATGTGTGTTTTCAAAATGTGGTATTGTGGTGTAGTTCACCAAAACACATGTGGTATTGTGGTGTGTGGTGTGGTTCTGAATTCAGCATCACCGTGTGGTGTGATGTGGTATGTGGTTTAAAATTTTGAATGTGGTATTTTGTGTGTGGTGTGGAGTGTGGTTCAACCAAATGCACATCTCTGCTATGTAGTAGCTGAAACGTAATGTTAATGGATCTATGCCAAATATATGCCATATCAAAGGCTTATAAAAAGTGAATATTTAAACATTAATAATATAAATCAATTAAATATCACTCAACTTAAATTATTAATATAGAAAAAGACTAAATACTTCCTGTTTAAATTAAATTTAACCATGTCACAGCCAGCTGATGTAGAATAAAAACATTCGAAACCGGTCCTGGTGACAAACGTATATGTTGAGTTTGCGAAGTCCAACTTATTTTTTCATTGTAAGCAACGTTCCAAAGTTATATAATACAAATATTGAATTTCATCCATTTCTGATAAAATTAATTTTTTTCGAAATCGTCACTAATTAGTCCTCAGTGACTTGAAATTTTAACTATACATTCTAAATTTAGCAATTATAATCGTTTTATGTATCAAATGCAATCATATTTTGACTACTTTAGATTTTTTCCCTGCACCATCAGTGTCAAGTAAAACCCTGCCGGCCGATGAATAAAAATTGGCTATCTTCAACAATTAATTAAAATAGGTTCTCATTGCGATAAATTTTTGATTGACGTGTCATTTTGGAGTTAAAGGGTTGAAGTTTCTTCTTGTTAGTGTAATAAAAATTTATCGCATGGAGAACATTTTTTTAAATCAAAGAATATACAAAAATCGGACTGTTTTTGATAATTTTTTAATTGAAATTATGGATGGTTGAACTTTAATTTTTTGTTTAATTTTTTGCTAATAGTCTTGAACCTAACACGCAAACTCCGTGCAAAAAGACCCGAATTTACTTCATTAAAAAAGCATATTTAAAACGACTTTCTGCCACAATTGATCAAAAGGCGAACAGTGTGGGTTGGCACGATTTGGTGGCTCGGAAACGACCTGAATTCCTATCCAAAGCGGTAAGTAGCCTTAAATACAATAAATAAAATGATAATGATGTCTTGTTGTGTCCTATAACCCAACCTGTAATGTTTAATATTATCTCTAGTTTGCACTGATACTTATTTGACAACCTTCCACAGGAGGCTTTGCTGAAATCCCGGGTACTTTGTCGGTCATGGAAGACCGAATTGAACCATCACCTCCAAGGGGATCAATTTTAAGTCCGCCTTCCATCTGAAATTTCTTGAGCAAGACGAATGAGGCAAATGGGTCGGGGTCAGAGGTTAATCAACATTTTCACGTCTTCTGAAGATATTCAACGTTTTCTCGAGGAAATGGAGCAAAACCCTGGAAACCCTTTTCCGGGAAGAAGCATAGAGCTATGTTGGAAACCTCCATGGTCAATCAATCTACAATTACAATTGGACGCACTTCAGGACAACTTTTGGACTAATGTGGTTGATAGTTATTATGAAAATATGGATCACATATTTATTGTTTCACATTATCTCATTATTCATGGTTTCCAACGACCATCCGAGCTGTTGCAAAAAATTTGAGAGACTGTTTGCTCAACCTTCCAAATCTTAAAAGACGGAGTGTTTTCGATGAGTACCAAGATTCAATCCTTCACATTCGTACCAATATGGAAGCTTGGTTTTGAAGGAAACGCATACGCAGCTAAAACAGGCGTTTAAATGGTATAGAGCACGTTCATTGATAACACCCTCTGAGTGATCACCTTCAAACCCCGTCAAGTCCACCAAATCCCCTCCATGATATTCTCTGAACGCACCTTTAATTGTGATCCTCTCTCAACGTGTAGTAAAGGCATTACTTGTAGAATACCATTCCGGATTTCGGACGTATGTACACTCCGTACGCATAATGATCTGCTATGCTGTGCTGCACATGCTTAATCATTGTTCCAAATAACTTTAGAAAACACAACTTTTGATAATCAATCTTCTTTAATGCATAACAACCGTCTGAACAGGACGGCGTAGACCAATTAACAATTATCTTAATACAAGTTTATATTCAATTATACAACAATAAAATTGACTCATAAAAGTCAATGACAAAAAACGTGCTTCCTCACGGGGTCAGAGTGAGCGAATGAAAAGGTAAAAGGAGTCTGCCAGCCACCACCACACTCAAAACCCAAAAAGACAGAACATATAAAACTGACCGCTATAAGTCATAAAAATACACAAAAATTACGCTAGAGTTCACTAACAATACGGAACACTCCCACCTTTGACCTATGACACATGGTAATAGGTCTAACCAACTTATAACCTTAATAACGAATTATATTCTTGACTACTCTCCCGCTACGTGTCTTCACAGGCACTGTCCCACGTTGTTCCATGGTTTCTCTCCCCTCTTCACATTCCAACCGGAAAAGTCTTCTCACTGGTCGAAGAAGCTCCCCACCCGCTGTCTTGACCCTAGCCACTCGAGCAACTCCATCACGTCCCTGAATTAATTCCAATATTCTGCCCATTTTCCAGTTAATTCTTTTCTTCTGGTCATCTTCGATTAGTACAACTTCTCCTAGCTCCACTGTAGAATACTTCCCCCTTTTTTGACGATGTAAAAGCAGCCCCAAATATTCGCTTCGAAACCGACGTCTCAATTGAGCTTTGATCTCTTGTCGGAACTTTCCCCGACGATTGAGCTCGAGAGCATCACACTGATCCAAATCTCCAACACCACCACAAAACAAATCTCGCATGAAACAGTTCGGTGTTATTGGTATTAGATCTTCCACCTCCTCCGATACGTAAGTCAAGGGTCTGGAATTTAATATTTCCTCCACGTCACACATCACTGTTTGTAATTCCTCCAAATCCATCCGTGCTCTGCCAAGAATCCTTCGAAGGAGCTTCTTCACCATGCCCACAACGCGTTCCCAGAATCCACCCCACCATGGGGCACTTGGGGGACTGAATACCCACTTAATCTTCATGTAGGCAGTTGAGCTTTGGATCTTACTCCAATCCACCTTCGCCAAAAGATTCACAGCGCCTTCAAAATTCTTCCCATTGTCCGAGTAAATGGCAACTGGCCTTCCTCGTCTAGCGATGAACCTTCGCAAACTAAGTAGAAAGGCTTCCGTGGAGGAGCTGGTCACAATCTCCAAATGCACTGCCCGGTAAACCGCGCAGGTGTAAACGACGAACCATGCTTTCAGGCCACTTTTCAGATACATGGGCCCTCCCAAATCAATCCCCGTAGTCTCAAATACTGCTGAATCTTTTACTCTGTCCATTGGCAGAGGGGCTTCAGGGGGGTTTGCACGCCTAGCAATGAATTTTCGACAAATGGAACATGAGTGAATTACTTTCCTCACGCTTTGACGGGCTCTAGTTATCCAAAATCTCTCACGTAAAATACAGAGAAGCGTCTGTAGTCCACAGTGGCCGCTGTTGATATGTGAGTCTCTGATGAGAAGTGGGGTAATAGGATGAGCACCAGAAATCAAAATAGGACGACGGAAATCAGGTAGGTCCTCTCGCATCAGGATTTTTGTTCTTACTTTCCACAAACCATCTGAACATTTGACACCTTTCGTTTGTTTCACAATTTCCGAACCTTCTGTCAAATCCAATTGTACTAACTTCAACAAGGTAAACTCAGCTTTGCTTTCCTCATCCAGTTTAAGGTCTCCAATCCTCTCCTCCCTTGGGTTTCTCCAACGCAACAACCAAGCAACCAGTCGTATGGTTTTACGGTAGCTTGACCTGATGTACCAGGGGGTTTCATCTGCTGCAATAAAGGATTGCACCACTCGCTTCCGTTCTGCATTGATGACCGCATCATCCACCTTGATGACTGAAACAGGCCATTCTACTTCATCTTTATACAACCATTGTGGACCCTCCCACCATCTGGAAGCCACTAACTTGTGAGCTGGACAACCACGGGATGGAAGGTCAGCCGGGTTCTGGTCTCCTGGAACGTGTCGCCAATGGTCGAAGGAAGTCAACTCCCGAATCTCTTTGACTCGATTGAAAACAAACACTGACCAGTTCTCGTTTTTCTGTATCCAATAGAATGCATTACTGGAATCCGTCCAGAAATAGGTTGGCACATCCGGTTCCAGGGATCTTTTGACCGTGTTTGCTAGACGAGCCCCAATCAAACATGCCATGAGCTCCAAGCGTGACGTGTCCATCCTTTGTGTTGGTGCCACACGGGTTTTACAGGCCACAAGTTGTATACACACACTTTCGCCTTTGTCAATTCTGATAAACGCACATGCTGCATAAGCTAAATTGCTTGCGTCCACGAATACATGGAGGGATTTCTGTCCTTCTTCAATCTCCATCCATCTTGGAATTCTTAATGAAGCGAGTTCTGGAATATGTTTGAGCCAGTTTTGATAGCGCCAGTGGACGTCCCCCTCGATTTCTTCATCCCATGATCTCTTCTTTTTCCACAATTCTTGTAACATAATTTTAGGCAGCAGTGTTGTAGGAGCACAAACACCAATGGGGTCGAATATTCTCTGAACTCTGGAGAGAATTGCTCGTTTGGTGACCTTTTCTTCACTAGCTCCATTCATAACGCTTCGTAAATCCACTCGGAGCTCATCAGATTGCGTGTTCCAAACCATACCAAGAACTGGAACTTCCTTATTTTGACTGGGACAGTGGGTCCACTCCCATCCTCTAAGGTCAAATTGTCCCTCCTTCATAATTTTTGTTGCGTTCCCCATAAACGCCTCTGCAATTTTCTCTGATTTCAAACTAGTCACAGAATTGTCCACGTAAAAGGAGGCCCTTAAAGTCTGAATCATGTCAACATCTTTGTACTGAGGTTTATTCAAATGATAATTAATGGTTGCGGCAAGCAGGAAAGGACTGGATGAAACACCAAAGACCACTCGAGCATGCATGTACTCAATAAGCTGCTGAATAGTTTCCTCCCACCAGAGGAAACGCAAGAAGTTTCGATCTTCCTCCTTCAATGATATTTGGAGAAATGCTTTTTCAATATCCGAGATAATTCCAATACGGTAGGAGCGAAAACGATTGAAGATGTCCGGTATAAGTTCTATTAGGTTAGGACCAGTTTCCAAACAGTCATTGATTGACACTTTCCCTTCAGATCGGCAAGAAGCGTCAAACACGGGACGGACAGGAGTGGTGCTGCTTGTCTCTTTTATCACCGCTCGATGGGGAAGGTAACTGCAAGGAATGCTCTCATTTCCTTTTCCTACACGTTGAATGATACCAAACTTTTCCCAGTTATCAAAGACGGCCTTGTACTGTGACATGTATCCCGTTGTCTTCAATTTCCTCAGACAACCTTCCAGTCTTTTCTTACAAACTTGTTTGTTCATCGCCAAAGGGGGATGACATTCCAACCATGGGAGTCCAACCTCATACCGTCCATCACTTTTTTGTTTCACAGTTTTCCCAAAATGTTCCTCGGCTGATTTCGTTGCTTCAGCTCTCGACTTTGCTTCTGTTGGATCCGTGATCCCAAGTACATCAAGCTTCCATAAGTTTTGTATGTCAACATCTGATACGTGAAGACTCTGAACCAGCAAGGAGGAATCACTTGCTCTCCTAGCCTGGCTCTGGGTATACGTGGGCCCCATCACAGTCCATCCTAATATAGTTTTCATGGCTACAGGCCCTTCCTTAGTGCGATAGATGTCTCCTGTGAAAAGTCTCCCGGCAATGTCAGCACCCAGGAGCATATGGATTTCACGGCTATCCTCCCCCACATCCGTTATCTTTATTCCAACACCTTTTAGCTCCTTCAGCCAGCCTCCATTGTTCGCTCTTGGAATGTTTCCTGCAATCTTCTCGCTCTCCAACACTTCCACATTTCTTTGATTTCCATCAGCAGTATCAGATAGGCAAAGCTGGTAACATGCATGGGCGATTGTGGGTGTCTGAGTTCCCCCAAACAAGGAATGGGCCAAGTTGACCGTATTCTTATTCTTCAACTGTAAAACCTCAGCAGCTTTCTTAGTTATATATGACCTCATTGAACCAGTGTCAATAAGTGCTCTTGCTGTAACGGTCCTCTTGTTGTTCCGCATTTTGACAATCAGTGTTTGAAGCAGTACCGGCCCCTTATCCAACACAGAGAGAGTAGCATTTTCCTCAAGGGCATCCGTATTATCTTTCACTTTCTCATCGTCCACAGCTTCTTTTTTAATTTTGCTTATCTCGGAACACATGACAGCCACGTGTTTTCTCTGGCATATTGGACACTGTAATCTTGCCCGACAGTTTGATGCACTATGACCGACTTGTAGACAACAAAAACATGCTCGTTTTTGCCGAAGCTTATTCCTTTTCTCCTCCAGGGTCAGGCTCCCGATAGTGAAACAATCTCTGCTCTCATGCCGTTTTCCGCAGAACACACATGAAGTCTTGTATTCACTGTTAACCAAATCAGTCGCGATTGGGATACTTTCTTCTTCCTGGCGGTTTACTTTAGTGGTGGTGGTGCGTTTAGTACCGATGGTCCTTGCCATATTCACTTTGTCTTCCGTTTCCACCTCAATCCGCATAAACTCCATGAGCTTAGTTAGCTTGTCCGATGTGTCTGATGTTGTCGTGTGTCTTGCTCTTTCCCAAGTCTTCAGAGTCTCCTCTGAGAGGCAAGATTCAACCAAGGGGTACAACATCGCAACAAATTTGTCCTTTGTCACTCCAAGTGACTCAAGTGCTCTTAACTGAGTTTCCAATCTATCATACAGTGTCGAAATACTCTTGTTTTCACGCTTAGAATTTTCTATGACCAGGTGTAGCAAATCCCGTACATAGACTTCAATCAGGATGTCATCTTTTCCAAACCTCTGCTTCATGTAATCGATAGCCTTCGGATAATTACCCGCTGTTGCTGGGAAGCTCATCACAACTTCTCGCGCCTTCGTTCCCTCTTTCGTTGCCAGAATGAGATACTGGAACTTGTCTTGTGGAGCCATCTCTTCATCCTCATGAATGCTTTGGAACTGATTCCAAAAGGTCAACCATTCCTTGGGATTTCCCTCAAATTGGGTGAACTGCAATTTGGGTAGCTTGTACTTTTTCCTAGTAGTTGCACTGGCACTTGACACTCCAGATGCTGTTTCAAATTCTTCATCGTCCTCCTCCTTTGTCTTCTCCATAATCCTCCGATAAGCTCGACTTGCCTCCAAGAACTTGTCCCGATAGCCTTGAACTGCGTCATACTCCAAGGTGAAATCGTTCTCGGTAGACGCTGCATTGTTGACGAGCTCTGCTTGTACACTGTCATCCAGGATCTCGAGCCTAGTGTTCCGATCCTTCAACATGTCAAACAGCCGCTCAATTTCATCACAGTCCTTTGGCTCTTCTTGATATTTGACCCCCAATTCATTAAGGATCTTCGTGAAGGCAGCCCGTACTGGACCTCTTTGCATCTTTGCACTCGCCATTTTACTTTTCAACTATTCACTTAAACTTTGATCCGTTTTTCCACTGGAAAAATCCTGCTGACTGCGCCAGAAAATGTTCCAAATAACTTTAGAAAACACAACTTTTGATAATCAATCTTCTTTAATGCATAACAACCGTCTGAACAGGACGGCGTAGACCAATTAACAATTATCTTAATACAAGTTTATATTCAATTATACAACAATAAAATTGACTCATAAAAGTCAATGACAAAAAACGTGCTTCCTCACGGGGTCAGAGTGAGCGAATGAAAAGGTAAAAGGAGTCTGCCAGCCACCACCACACTCAAAACCCAAAAAGACAGAACATATAAAACTGACCGCTATAAGTCATAAAAATACACAAAAATTACGCTAGAGTTCACTAACAATACGGAACAATCATACTATGTTTCAACCAAATCGATGAGTTTCTAGCGCCTATAACTTTCGAACCATTTGATCGATTTGGCTGAAAAGTATTCCCAGACGTCCTCTTGAGTAGTAATACTTGTGTACCAAATCTGGTCCAAATCGGTCAATGTATGTGACCAGGATAGTGCGCACGGACAGACAGTTTGAGTAAAACCATTACTTCGCTGAATGCTCTCGCTTCAGCTACGTAATAAAGACTACACATGGAGAATGGAACAATGGAAACTAAAATTAAATCGTCCTTCGTAATTCTAACTAACTTTTCCACTTGGCTGGCTATAAAAAAATGTGCGTTCAGGATTTTGTGCTGTGCTTGAAATAAGCGAGAATTTTCATGGGAAGTGAGCGGTAATTCATTAAAAAATTACCACAACCATGAAGAACGCTTGGCTTGTCAAGCTACGTGTTTTTTTTTACTTTTGATGCGGATCGGCTTTGGCATATATCTCGAACCCGAACCCGTCACAAAACTTCGAAGACGCTTGAATTTTTCATCAAAATAATGGGGGCTACGTTTCATATTCGCTGACTGGAATGCTACCTCAGTTTCTCTACTAATCTTGTTCCCGTCGCGTTCATTTAATCTAGCCGATCTCTCTAATATCCATCATGTTTGCTCCTCCATATGGTATTCTCAAATTGGTTATAAAATGCGTGCGCTTAAGTGACACATTTAATTCTTTGCCCTACGAATGGGATTCGAAAGGGCAAAATTTCGTTGTTAAATCTGCACAGCAGTTAAAGCAGCTGAATATAAAATTTTTACTTGGGTCAATCCACACAGTGCTATTGCTTTTACAGACCATTTTGATCAAAGACAGTCTTAACTTACCCCAACTTCTCCTGACTTTGAGTTCCGATTTGTATTGAGCATGTGCAACTTACATTGTGTTTTGCCAAGAGAAATATTCTTCTGACGTGGTTACTTTGTTGAATCGGATGATTAAATTTGAAAACAAATTTAAGGGTAATCTAATTTATAACAAAAGTTAAAATATTAAGTTATTTTAACACTAATTTACTCTTGTATGTTGATTTATCTTGTAGCGATTGCTTCCTACACACAATTTGTTTCGAGGTATCACCGCAATGAGCCCATTCGAGTGAAACTGTCAAGAAATTCCTTGAGAATTTTTACATACATAATTTTTGCAATTCCTTTCTTGGCCACATTGTCACTCCTTCGAGATCCTTGTATGCCCAATCTAGTTGGATTCTTTTTTATAAAACAATGCAATACAAAGAATAGCTCAATGATTCCTCCAAAGTCATTCCTTCGACAACTAGCACTTCCTTTACCGTTAATTATTCCCATGCTAATTATTACCATTCCTTCCCATTTTCTCAGGATGTTTATGATGAACACATTTGCAGCTCAAGTTAACATGGTCGCACCAATCAATGCTTATTGTGTTCATTCATACTTGCTCTACGCCAGAACGTAAAGCAAAAAATATTTATCTAAAAAATTTACATTTATTGACATTTGATTTTGATTTTTGAAAAAAATTGCAGGATAATTGAGAAATCCACCAAGGCATCGGATCTCTTATTTGTACGCAGACTTTTGAGAGGAATCCAAACTTTAGTCCAACAATACAACGATATCTACACAGGAAGCATTGGGTGCATTCTAATGTTTGCAATTTTTGGTGAAATCCTTGGCTTTTATGTTTTCATAAGTGGGGGTAATTTGATACCTAACGGGATACGATTTATGTATGGGTTAGTAGCATTTGATTGTCTGATAGGTATTATGCTGTTTTATGGAATTCTTGGGAGCATTAATGAAATGTCCGCAAATGTGCTCAATGGTTTAAAATGTTCCAATGCATTCATGAAAGGGAAAGAGAATCGAAAGTTTTTGAAATCTTGTCAAACTCTTAATATTTGCTTAGGTAATTCAAATTTTATTGAGCAGATTACACCACTAAATTGTCAAAGCTTTGTTGTGCAGCGTTACGTGGACTTGGCTCTTCTTACAAAGAGATAAATCGTTGCTGTAAGATTTGTTTAGTATCAGTAATTTAAATCCGTTGTAGCAAATATTGTTAATAATATCAACTATGGAAAGTTTGTAGACAGTAAAAGCTGCCTCAAGTTTTACTTGGTTGACTTTAAATAATTATGCATGTCGTTACTAGTAAAACTAAGCTTATACCATGCAAATAAAGTTTCACATTAACCGCAAATACAATTACATTCCAAATAATAATAACAGTTTCATTTTATTTTGATCGAATTTCTTTCACAAATTTTTCTTTCCTCCACAGGCCCATTTTACCGAAATAATAATGAAAAATTGATTAACGCTACCAAATTTTTGAATGATTTTTAGCTTAAATTAATTATAATAATTAGTGTCGCAGAAATCCTAGCATTAGCAATTACTTAATATTCTGACAACGCCCTTTCACATTAACGCAACCCTTCCAATCATTCATTTCATTCTCAAAGGATTTGCGATCGTATGTTTTATACAGATATCTTCGACTTCGATAATTCCTACCGATTTCCAACGTCTTCAGGCACGGGAGTATGTTCCAAACATTCGTTCTATACACTCGATTTTCAAGCCCGCACACGACATCCGCGCCTCCAGCTCCTGGTGATAATTCCATAAATTTAATTTCCAAATGCTTCAGGGATGATAACTGAAAGAGTGGCTCAAGCGGGCCGTCATAGTTTCCTAACCGTAGCTTCTTCAGTTTGGGAAGATTGACCTTGTAATTACTTGAAGGATCCATTCTCAACACATTTCTAAACCCATGACCATATCCAACCACTTTGACATCTTCTAGGGAATTCGAAAATAGCTCGATGGCTGTGAAAACCCGTTTAAAGTCAACTTCCTCGTAAGATGAACTATTCCGATTGCAAACTCTGAATACCACTTGTCTAAGTGGAGGTAACTGTTCCTGGGAACCAAATTTTTCTAAATCTTCGACAGCCAACATCGAATATAAAACTTCCAGATTGTGGAAACTGTAAACCTGCTCATAAAGCCCGAGAACATTATCAAGACAATAAATAATCAATCTTTTAATGTTTTGGGGGACACAGCATGCCCTCAACATTTCCGAGATCATTTCATAATATCCATGAACTACTGAGAATGATTCCAAATGAAGAAGCCGTGGTAACGGATTGTCTTTAAAGAACGTGCCATTCCCTTCCATCCTAAGCCCATCATCCTCATCGAAACCAGTCCGGTAGACATGTAGCCGTTTCAAATTCGGCAGACGCAACAAGGAGTCTCGAAGGAATTCTTCCATGTATAAGCGGACCCCGTCAATAAAATCCAATCCATACAAATAAAAGTCAGCAAAATAGAGGTGATGTCCAAAATTATCCATAAGTTGAAGCGCGCTCTCTCGGCACAGATGACCATCATTGCCCTCAGGAATATCTGGATGATGTTGAGGCCACGGTAATGAGATACTTCTTCCTGGAAATGGGTTATCAGGATGACCCTCCACCTCCCTACAAAATTCTTGAATTCTATCAACATCCCACAAATTAGGGCGGACTTCTGGAATCTTCTCATCTGAAGCAATTTCGTCGGTATCAAGGCATAGATGGTGTGGGTGACTTTGATAAGCATCATCAAATCCTCTTTTCCAAGCACTGCATACACTGCGGCAAGTAAGCATATCTTCTTGTGGCATTATTGGAAGTTGTTTCAAGAGTAGTGGCGCAACCTGCAAGTTAATTAAAAGATTTATAGTCTATCTAGCTGAACTAGAACATTCGATCTAACTAAACAAAACGGATTTTGAATGCGAAATACCTCAAGAAACAGAAAGGAAGTGCTCTTGGGAGACAGCCTTTTTTGCCATTGGGGAGTAGTGCGGTAACAACTCAGCATATCAGAGGGATCCATAGATGGGCGGCCACTTGGCCCACTTTGCCACTGGCCCATGGCCCACTTCAGATTTGGTGGCCCACTTTGCCACTGGCCCATGGCCCCTGTGGCAAAGTGGGCCAAGTGGGCCAGTGGGCCACGAAAATGGCCCATGGCCCACTGTGGGCCGCCCATCTATGGAGGGATCCAACATTTCAAAAATAGTCAACCAAATCTAATTGTTAATAAAAAAATACACCAGCAATTCAAATATTAACCCACACAGCTTTTAGTATAAAATAGCGACATTGAATGGTTATCACCTCCTCCGGAATATCAGCAACGGTAGTCGTAATGACATCCAAATCAACCTCGTTCACTTCACCTTCTGCCGCATCTGGAACGATCTCTAGTAATTCTTTCTTGGATGCTACCGTTCTATAAGAGAAACAAAGAGTAATATGTTGATTATTGATAAAACACAACCGTCAACGTAAGACTAAGATGACCTTAGATAGGGTGAGGGGTGACTGATTAATCCTCCATAAATATTTAAAGTGCAATAAAATATACCAAAAAAATTACCGACTGGTGTCACCTTCAAGTGGAACAGGTAGTTCGTCTCTTTTGCTCAAATGTGAAGGTGATTCGTCATTCTTGACGTCTTGGCTCCGAATGTCCATTGTTGGAGGTACCAACTGTTGAATCACTTCTTCATTGCATCCAATCTATGTATTGTAAAGACAAAAGACTTATGATTTGTCGTACACTTCCAACTATCAATAAACCCGACAGATCGAGATGTAATGATGTACCTTTAAAATTTCCCAATACCCCCTCCCCTTCTGAGTGATCCCCACCTCTAGAATTTATTTTATTTTAATAAGGTCAAAGGTCACACTGGGGTTACCTAAGAATTTGGGAGCCCCATTAATGAACTGTTCTCTCCAGTACCTTCATTTTGATGTATCACAATCCATACCTTACTATTACAAAGAATGTTTGACCTTATCATGGTCATAGGTCACGTTGGGGTTATCAAAAACTTTCAAAAATAGTATCACTGATTTAGTCTCACCAGTACCTTCACTTTGATGTATCACAACCTATAGCTTACTATTCAAAAACATTGACCTGACCTTTGACCCAGTAGTTCCCCTGAACCAATTTGACCCATCTTCGAACTTGACCTTACTTTTGACCTAAGATATCGATTAGTGAAAACAGAATTAAAAAAAGTCAAACCGTTTTTGAGTTATCGTAGACACAGACAGACGGACGACAGCCTGAGTCTTTTCAATATATACCTAAAGGTACATAATAAACTGCTTGTAAGCAGGCCTAGGTACGTAGCTGAACTGAGTGATGAATATGAATTCTAGGCGATGAATAGGAATTCTGGGTGATGAATGGGAATTCTGGGTGATGAATAGGAATTCTGGGCGATGAATATGAATTCTGGGTGATGAATATGAATTCTAGGCGATGAATAGGAATTCTGGGTGATGAATATGAATTCTGGGCGATGAATAGGAATTCTGGGCGATGAATGGGAATTCTGGGCGATGAATAGGAATACTGGGTGATGAATGGGACTATTTTTGAATTTTCGTGCTCAAAAACATTCAAAACTGTATGAAATACTGTTCGTAGGGCATTACTACCATAAGGTATCGATTCAGCGTATCAGATAACCTGTATATACTGAGTTTCAGCCAATTCGATAGATTTTTGAATTTTCGCGCCATAACTTTCAAACGCTTTAACCGATTTTGCTGAAAAGCAATTCCAGGCAAGCTCTTGAGGTGTACTACCTATGTGCCAAATTTGGTGGAAATCGGTGAACGTATGTCGACAGGAGAGTGCGGACAGACATACGGACGGACAGACGGACAAACTTAGTAAAGTTATAACTACGCTGACTCAGATCAGCTACGTAATAATGGGTGACTGACTATCATCAACATATATACGATCAATGAACATTGATCATGGTAATTGTATTCTTACCTCTTCCGTGACCACCTCAGATAAAGCATGTTCAACCGTTAAGTCACCTTCGCACAAAACGTCTGGTTCACTGTCTTTCACCTCGTCAACTTCCGATTCCCGTTCTGTTCCAACTCCCTCCAGGCTTGGAGGTGTTGATGCTCCATCTTCCTTTGTCGACATTTTTCAATTGGCGATTTACTTTAACTGTTAACAAACTCTAAAACACCGACTTATCCTGTCAGCAGTTAGCGTAGCAGAGTTCTTTCCACGCAGCACAGCCTGAATAAAAAGCGGACAACTGACAGAAACCTACTTCGTTTACAATTTACGATTGCGTAGACAATTGACAGGAAAATACTTGTCTAATCCAATCCAACGTTGATGGTGAGTAGATGGACGTGCATGTTGTGTTGTGCTGCTGTATAATTCAATCGAGAAAACCTGGTAAGTTTGAATTGCGCGGCACATCCATTTTCTCTATTGTTCACAAGGCTTCATGCGTCATGTAAATACGAACTTGTATTTGTTTTTCTTTTAATGATAGTGATAGCACTAACTTACTAGTACTTCAAGGATTTAGTTGCGTTTAAGGCATTTTGGTGTGAGTTCTACCGCATTATAAAAGGAGTAAATAGTAAATAGTCAGTAGATCGGTTTAACAATCGTGCCCCCCAGAGGGAAAAAACCACGGGTTGCCATGGCAACCAGGGGGTTTTTCGTTAAACGATAGCTAAACCGATCAACGAATTTCAGATTCGTAATCTACGCATCAAAATCTATATTCCTGCAAATTTTCAGCGAAATCGGAGACCATGAGTTTGCGCGACCAATCCCTCACACTTAAGTAATGGGGACTTTACGTATAAAATTTTTATGTACTAATTTCGGTCTCGGAAAATCTGGCAACCCTATTTCTTCCAGATTTACACTATAGCTGCGCTAGGACTGGATTGGATAATATACTTTCAACTATTACCACATAAAGGTAATATTTCAGTTATAGTAATTATGGTATTTGACTTTACGCTTAGAGTGACTATAATTAGGTGATTTGATAAATTATCTTGTATTTTTATTAATCCAGATTGGACACTGACCATATACCAACTTGGTCATCTTGGTCTATGGTCAGCTTTACAAAAGGAGCCTGAGTCAACTCATGGATAGTTTTGGCCATCAACTTTATTTTTCTGACTTTAATTTGGACTATCGCCACTCTCTGACTTTTGGTTTAAACACAGAAGAAATCTTTCGAGAGTGTTTGTTAAGTCTGCCGAATTTGAAACGGTTGCATGTTCGCTACGACAGTTTTGGTGTGAATTACGACTTTTTTCTAAACAATCCATTACCACGTCTTCTTCGTTTGAAATCTTTGTCACTAGTTGGATTCGGAGGAAACGAAATATACTCCGAAATTTTGGGTTCAAGCTGTGTCTCCCAGAGCATCAACAGATTGTTGATTCATGATAGTTAGCTCCCTCGGCATGTTTCCCAGTCTGGAAGTTCTCAATTTATTTATAACCGTTGAAGATTTAAAAGGATTTGCTAACCTGGAACACCTACCTCCACTTAGGCAAGTGCTACTATTCATAATTTGCAATCTGGATCTTCCTGACGAGAAAGTTGAATTTCAACGGCTTTTCAAACTGACTGAGCTTTTTTTCAAATTCTGTAGAAGATGTCAAAGTGGTTGGATATGGATCAACGTATGGGAAAGACGTGCGTTTGAGAATGGGCCCTTTAGGTAGTTACAAAGTCAAACTTCCTAAACTGAAGAAACTACGGTTAGGAAAATGTGACGGCCCGCTTGAACCATTGTTACAATTATCCTCATTGAGCTACTTAGAAATTCAATTCCATCATTTACCAAGGCACACATTCGAGGATGTCGCGTACGATCTTGAACATAGATTGTATGGAACGAATATTTGGAACATGCTCCCGTGCCTGAAGACGTTGGAAATCGGTAGGAATTATCGAAGTCAAAGATATCTGTATAAAATATACGCTCGCAAATCTTTTGAGTATGAAATGTATGACTGGAAGAGTTGCGTTAATGTGAAAGGGCGTTGTCAGAATATTAAATAATCGCTAATTCTATGATTTCCACGTTACTAATTACTTAACATTTTAATCAATTATTGTTATAATTAATTTAAGCGCAAATCATCATTCAATCAATGGAATGGGTGCCATTAATTAATTTCCCATACTAGGTGTAAAATTGCTCTGTGGAGGAAAGAAAGGACTTGTAAAATAAATGGGATTAAAATCAAATGAAACTGTTATTACTATTTCAAATGTAATTGGGGCTGCGGTTAATATAAAATTATTTTTTTAAATTTGCGTGGTATGAGTTTAGTTTTATTAGTACCGACAAGCTGAGGAGGCAGCTTAGCGTGATGGCTAAGCAGCTCCGCTAGTCTAAATGGAAGGGTGTAAGGTTCTAGTACGAATCCCAATTGCCCTCTGAAGCGTTTTCTCTCAGAGCTAACGTCTCTGAGTTTTTTCCGTTTCAGCTAGTGTGAGTGTCACCTGCGGACTTCCATTGCACTGTGGTTGTCCATAGTTAGTATCCGTCATCGGAACTTGAAATGATAAACTGAAATGAATAAAGTATGGTGGCGGGGAGCCGTAACTAGATAATAAATGGCTCTAACCCCATATTTTTAGTACCGACAAGCATAATTAATTGAAGTTAACAAAGTAAAATCTTGAGGCAGCTTCTACTGTACACAAACTTTCCATAACTGACATTATTAGCAATATTTGCTGTAATGGATTTCAAAGTGACTGTCAAATTACTGATACTAAACAAAATTTACAAAAATAAATTAAGCTTTTTGTAAGAAGAGCCGAGTCCACGGAACGCTGCACAACAAAGCTTTGACAATTTAGTGGCGTAATCTGCTCAATAAAATTTGAATTACCTAAGCAAACATTAAGAGTTTGACAAGATTTTAAAAACTTACGATTCTGCTTCCCTTTCATGAATGCATTGGAACATTTTAAACCATTGAGCACATTTGCGGACATTTCATTAATGCTCCCAAGAATTCCATAAAACAGCAAAATACATATTAGACAATCAAAGGCTATTAACCCATACATAAATCGTATCGCGGTGGGTACCAAAGTACCCCCACTTATGAAAACATAAAAGCCAAGGATTTCACCAAAAATTTCAAACATTAGAATGCACCCAATGCTTCCTGTGTAGATATCGTTGTATTGTTGAACTACAATTTGGATTCCTCTCAAAAGTCTGCGTACAAATAAGAGATCCGATGACTTGGTGGATTTTTCAATTATCTTGTTCAAATTTTTCAAAAAAAGAGAAGAATCAAATGTCAATAAGTGTATTTTTTTATATAGATATTTTTTGCGTTACGTTTTGGCAAAGAGCAAGTATGAATGAACACAATAAGCTTTGATTGGTGCGGCCATTCTCACTTGAGCTGCATATGTGTTCAACATAAACATCCTGAGAAAATGGGAAGGAAGGGTATTAACTAGCATGGAAATGATTGACGGTAAAGGAAGTGCTAGTTGTCGAAGGAATGAGTTTGGAGGAATCATTGAGCTATTCTTTGTATTGCATTTTTTTATGAAAAAGAATCCAACTAGATTGGGCATACAAGGTTTGCGAAGGAGTGACAACGTGGATAAAAAAGGAATTGCAAACATGATATACGTAAAAATTCTTAAGGAAATCCTGGACAGTTTCATTCGAATCGGCTCGTTGTGGTGATGTTTTGAAGAAAATTCTGGATATGAAGCAACCGCTGCAGGATCACACAATATACAAGAGTAAATTAGTGTTTAAATAACCTCATGTTTAGTAGTAGTAAATTAAACTACCCTTAAATTTGTGTTCCAATTTAATCATCGGATTCAACAAAGTAACCACTTCAGAAGTATATTTATTTCGGCAAAACACAATGTAAGTTGCGCATATCCAATTGAAATTGTAAGTGAGACACTGGAGAAGTTGAGGTTCTTTAAGGTTGTCTTTGATCAACATGGTCTGTAAAAGCGATAGCACTATGTAGATTGACCCAAGTAATTTTTTTTATATTGAGCTGCTTTAACTGCTGTGCAGATTTAACAACGAAATTTTGCCCTTTCGAATCGTAAAGAATTATATGTGTCACTTAAGCGGACACATTTTATAACCAATTTGAGAATATAATAGATAATAGAATATAACCATTTGGAGGGCAAACATGATGGAAATTAGAGAGATCGGCCAGATTAAATAAACGTAGCTACCATTATTTTGATGAATAGTTAAAGCTTCTTTAAAAAATTTGTGACGGGTTCGGGTTTGACATATACGTCAATCCACATCAAAAGTAAAAAAAACATGTAGCTTGGATTTTTAGCTTGACAAGCCAATCCAACATGATGATACACTTTCTTCACGGTTGTAGTTTGAATAACTTTTTTTTGTGAACCATCGTTTGCTTATTTCAAGTGTAGCGCAATAAATCCTGAACGCTATGAATACTTCAAGTAACCATCTAAGTAGATAATAAATAAATACGTATAACGAAAAATATATTTCCATTTTAATTTGGATTTATAACACAAAAGAACGATAGTTTTTGCTTTAGCATGGAGTGGTATGGTGATAGAATGATGCTTATGCTTCGTTTTCTTTTATGCTTTTTTTTATGCAATAAAAATTATACGTGTATATATACATATATATTGAGCAAATTAGTTTTTATTGAACACAAAATAAATGAATATTTAACCTAAAGAATAAATAGCTGTATGCATGTCACTAAATTTCGAATTCCTATCATGCATACAGCTATATAATATTAGAGAGACAAAAATGAACATTATATTTAATAATAAGTTAGTGTAGCACGAAAGACATCGATTGCCTTTCTTTCGCGTTCTCCTCTGCGACGCCGTGGAGTGGATTGAGGTGGTGGAGTTGGAGTATGTGGAATCGCTGTTATCTACCATTTTGACGAAATATTTAAGGATATTTAGCAGGCTTATCACTCCCGTCAGAAGATTAGTGGCTCTCAGCACAGACTGACCTATCCTGTCAATGTAAATAGGTACCCCATTCATTGTTGAAGATAAACAATCCAGTCAGTGGTGGGCAAAATCACAGGTGGCTATTGGCCGGCTAGAATAAACCGGCATAAATGGATAATATGGTCATTTTATGATCGCAAATCACAATAATGTACGTAATATATATTCTACCCGAGTAATTATTTCGAATACGGTTTAAATTCGATAACTTGGGACGTAGTTGGGCCAAAATTTAAATTTCAACATCATTAATTGTCCCAACTTACCCGAGTCAAAGGAATCGATAGAATATCACATATAATACCCGGAGAAGCACCTCATAGTGTTAATGTATTCATTATTGATCAATTAAGTATTTGAAAATGTGCGTAGAAGAAATTCAGACATTACCAGGTCCAGCACCAAAAAAAACTTTCCAGGGCATCCCTGTTATGATTTGGAAGATAATCATGACCCAAGGCGTTGTGTTAATGAAATATTAAATTAATTTCATTGGTGAAACAATAATGTCTCATAATTAACAAAAAGATGCTTTATCGTGATAAAAGTGATTTGTGAAAACATTATTATTGTTTCTGCTCGTTGGCTGGGTTGATAGATTTCCTTATCACCCGCGTAATGAATGCATCTATGACACTTTGATTAACTCTACCCTACGTATCAAGCATACATAAAACGTCCTTCCACCCACCGCAAAACTTCTTACTAATTAACAGCGTATACACACATCTGGCTACTAGTTCAACAAGTTGGCAGGAACGACCACCTGTAATCCAGTTTGCTTAACTTTCTTTGCGCATGTATAACCTACAAGTGGTTTCTAGGACAAACCACTAGTAGGCTCTATATGCACAACTTCCTCATCAAATGCATAAACACATACCCTTTATCATCTTTATACTTTGTTCATAAGCATCATTCGATCATGATCATCATCATAATTTGTTCAATATATATGTATAATTTTTATTGCATAAAAGAAAGCATAAAAGAAAACGAAGCATAAGCATCATTCTATCACCATACCACTCCATGCTAAAGCAAAAACTATCGTTCTTTTGTGTTATAAATCCAAATTAAAATGGAAATATATTTTTCGTTATACGTATTTATTTATTATCTACTCATCTATGTTTTGGTATGAGATAGTTCATGGCATTTTTATAATAATGATTGTCGAGTTGATGCTTCGGGGCGAATCGAGCTTCTACCGAAGTCCAGTGTGAAAGGTATAATAAGTGCATACGTGAAACGAGTGAGTATAATGTAAGTATATGTTAAGACTATTGACATTTATTCTATGTAAGATTCAACCAAGAGCCAAAGACAGAATGATGGCAAAACGCGTATACGCATGGATATATATGAAATAGAGCACAAGGCACATAAATACAAGTAACATAATCAGATCATGAGTTTGGGATGTGGTTCGCTGGATTGAAGGAGAAGAAGCTGAAAAGGTAACAGTATTTCACACACACACACACTCACATACATCAATTGACAAAATGAATATCATATCTTATTAATTAACATAATTCTCTACACCACAACTTTCAGGCAAGGAGCCTAGCACATATACATGCACAAAACATCCCTCTCCGTTCATTGAAAGTCGTCCTCGACTTATACATAATTAATATTTTACCACGGGCTTTACTTTTCGCCCAAACCTAGACACATACAAATTATCATTCTTCACATCTACCTTATCAGTAACAGTATCATCTAACCTAAATTCACTACCCAGAATTTTCATTTGGTCTACGTGGACCGATTTAAACTTTTTTTTACATGGAAAGCAAGATTTAATTTTGAAATGTAGATCATCCAATTGACGAACCAATTTGTAAGGACCAGTGAACTGGTCTTGAAGTTTTGGAGACACGTTCTTATTATACATGTGTCTTTTAAGCATACAATATCTGCCTGCTGCGAAATCCTTAACATTAACATTTTTGTTGAACTTATCACTATACTCCTTTTGAGCACTTACAATATTGTACTTAGCAATATCTCTAACTTTATTCTTATCTACAATCTCCGAAGGAGAAAGGAAAAATTCAAAGGGTAACATAGGTTTCTTACCATATACAATCTCGTAAGGGCTAAACTTAGTACTAAAATTTACATTGGTGTTTATAGCATAAGTAACCATAGGCAAACAGACATCCCAAGCATTCCTATCTTCTACAGAGTATTTACTTAGCATTATCTCAATAATTCTATTCATACTCTCAACCAAACCTTGTGACTGATGCTGATACGGCGTGATATAAATTGGTTGACAATTGGAGACGGCTAACAAATGTTGAATGAGAGCCGATTTATTTATGGAGGCATTATCAAACTGGATGAATCGAGGTGTACCAAACCTCAGGATAATTTCTCGAATAATGAAGTTTGCCAGACTCAGTGCATTAGCATTTTTAACAGCCTGGGTCACCACGTATTTAGAAAGTGTGTCTACACCAACTATGATGTACCTATTTTCATCATTACTTCTATGGAGAGGGCCAATTACATCAATTATCCACTTGTCGAACACGGTGCCAACTTCACTTGGTCTTAAATATGCGGGTCGACCTATATTACTAGGATTTCTTTTATTACAAATCATACAGCAGTTAATATACCTAGTAAGGAGATTTCTTAAATTATGAACATAGTATCTAGATTTGATCATAGCGTAGCATTTTCTAATTCCAACGTGTCCTCTTAAAATGCTATCATGAAATTGGGAGAAAATCTCACTGTTTAAATTGGTCGGTATGCATAATTTCTCTCTATTACTATGAGGACAAATGTAGTAAATAAGACCATTACAAAGTTTATAACGCTTCGTGGCGCCTTTTTTTATGAGTTCAAGGAGAATGGGCGTAAAAAAGGAATCTTTCCTGTAACCTTCGGTTATCTTATTTTTAAAGTCATATTGATTACTTGGCTTGTTACAATTTTCACCTTTCAAGTGATTCAAAGAGGATTCATATCCTGTACACGGCTTTGCCAATGGAATAAGTCTACTCAAACAATCTGCATTTCCATGCAGCGACCCTTTTCTATATTTAACTGTTATGTTGGCGTCTTGCACTTCGAGCGCCCGTCTTGCTATTCGCAAGTTCTTACTATTTTTAGTGCGTAACAAACTGCACAATGAATGATGGTCTGTGACCACCGTTATTTGACGTTGGTAGCAGTATTCATAAAAACGATTTAATCCAAAAATGACTGCTAAACATTCTTTTTCTGCAATGCTGTATTTTCTTTCAGCAGGGCTAAGGGCACGAGAACAGTATGCCACGACATGTTCTCTATGATTATATATTTGTGTTAAGACACAACCGATACCTTCTAATGATGCATCGCAATATAAGACCACAGGTAAGTCTTCACGAAACTGAGCCAGAATAGGAGCATTTATTAACTTATTTTTCAGAATTTCAAATGATATTTGGCACGCATCGCTCCATAAAAATTCAGTGTCCTTTTTAATCAAAGCTACTAAAGGTCGGCTCAAAGTGGCATAATCCTTTATAAATCTACGATAGTAGCTTGTCATGCCGAGAAATGTACGTATTTGAGCGACGTCCTGTGGACGCGGCATATTAACAATGGCTGAGACCTTTTCTGGGTCAACTTTTATACCTTCGTGAGTGAGAACATGGCCCAAAATTTTTATTTCTTGATACGCGAAGGAACATTTACTGCTTTTCAGTTTCAAACCATTCAACCTTAATTTTTCAAATGCCTGTTGTAAGTGATGGACGTGCTCGTTAAATGTTTTACTATATACCAAAATATCATCCAGATACAAGAAGCAGGATTTAAATAAAAGATTGGTAAATATTTTTCTCAATACTCTATTAAAGAATGCAGGACTGTTTTTAAGGCCTTGTGGGCAACGTAAGAATTGATAGCATCCGTCCTGTGTAATGAATGCAGTTTTGTGTCGATCTTTCTCATCGACAAAGAAATTGTAGTAGCCGTTACTTATGTCCATTTTACTGAAATATTTGGCAGAATATAAACTATCAAAAATGTCGGCTAGCCTTGGCATTGGAAATATTTGAGTACGTGTAATTGCATTCATTGCTCGATAATCGATAACTATTCTGAAAGTATTGTCCTTTTTTCGAACTAACAAAATTGGAGAAGCGTAATCTGAGCAACTTTCTTCTATAATTCCTAACTTCAAAAACTTGCTAATGTATTCCCTTATTGTTTGCCTTTCTGTATGACTTTTCTTGTAAGGCAACTGACTAACTGGCTCATTACTTAACATTTCAATTTTGAGCTTCTCTGGCCCTGGATACGTTCCAATGTCATCATCATCAGTTGCAAAAATCATTTTATAGTCATTTAGTAGTTTCTCGATGACCTGTTTTTCGTTCCCGGCTAACTTACAGTTTATATCAAAGTTTTGCTTATATTTATTTATTGAAGGAAGCGAGTTACCGGTCAACCTATAATTGGAATGGTGCAGTTCAACAACTGAGTGTGAACGCCCGAGTGTTATGTTGCTCTGTACCACCACTGGTCTCTCGCTACAATTTAGAATAGGAATTTTTACCATTGCCATATTAGGCAGATACATTGGTGGAATAATAACATTAAGATTTTCCATTGTTTTCTCACATGGCTCAAAATACGAGTTCCGCAACTTGTTTTTAACTTCAACAAAAGTATACTGTAAGGGAGCGAGCGTAATCTCCCTCTCTGTTGTGATTTTTTCATTTTCATTTTTGTGGAGGAAGCCACCTAAGTCGTTTTCTTCAATAGTATTTACTTCGTTAGAGCACAATTTGAAAGGAATATTGAATTTACTGAAAGAAATTTTTTTGATTGAAAAATCTATATTAATACGGAGCTGGCTCAAAATATCATTTCCTATTATTATTCTTTTGCTTTTAATAACATGGAATGGAAATGTGAAATTCGTTGGTGCTTCGTAAAATCTAAAGCGAACTAACGCCTGTTTATTACAGTTAACTTGGCCTAAAGCACTTGAAATAGTAATATTCTTAGATTTAACTAACCTAGTACCAGCAAGTTCTGGAGGAATAACGGAGATCGAAGCACCCGTGTCAATAAGACAATTGTATACTTTAGAATTAAGAACTATTTTAACCATACATAAGTTTTTGAAATTGTCGGAGTTGTCATAATCATTCAACTCGGCAGTGTTCATACACTGCATGCTATTCAGTTTCCCTGGTATGGCATAAAGTCAGGAAAGTATGATTGAGAAGAGGAATCTGGGGCATTATGAAATTCCATTTGGTTTGCTTGAAACCCAGAAGTACGTGGCTGTGCCTGAGGTGGAGGAAAATGCCCATTCCTATTGTAATATCCACCTTGAGGTGGTCCAGGAGAATATGAATTGTCAAAATAGCGACCAGGAGGGCCTCCACGCCATTGATCTGAACCACGATAATAGCCATTGTTTGGAAATCCATAATATGAATGATGATGATTGTAATTGTAATTTGGATTTCCTCTGTATGCACCCCTATTTCCTCTTGGATTACCCCTATAATTATTATTGTACCTACCACGGTAATTGTTACGATTTCCAGCATTATTGCTTCGAGTTTGTGAATTATGATTTGGATTGCTCTGTGGCTCATGTGAATTTACTTCTGAAGTGGTGGTTTTTTCTGTAGGCAAGAGGTTTAGTTTTTTTAATGCATGCATGACAGCCAACTCGATATTGTTCACTTCATCATTATTTTTGGAGGTGCCCACAATTGACTCAAATTTGGCGTGCTCAATGAGCTCCTTCAGAACATCCTCATGCTTTTTTTTACCCTTAAGAAATATCTCTTTACCTAAATTATGTGGTAAACCCTTAATTAAATGCTTAATTATGTCAGCATCAGTCATTTTAGAATCTACCTTATTACATAAGTAGACTACGTCGAAATAGTATTTGTCCGCCGGTTCCTTGGGGTCCTTCCGTCGATCCTGGAGTTGTCTTCTGTATTCTTCCGGTGTGATGAATGCTGCAAATGAGTCCTTAAGGTGCTTCTGCATGTCAGCATACGCGACAGGAGCTGATGACGTACTGCTACGAAGCTTTAATTTATATGCCTTGAGGGGTGAACCACTGAGATGGAAGCGCAGTTGTGTCAGCTTCACATCATCCGTCCAGTTGTAGACGTGGGAGTAATTATCAAAGCGCTCAAAGAATTCACTAGTGTTGCTGCTGCCATCAAATATTTGGTTGGCCCCGGGGGGTGTATAAGTAATTGTTGCTGTCATCTTGATGAGGGGGTGTGCTGAAACTGCTCCAGACGAGACCCGTAATTTTATATTTGTGGGATGAATAGGTGGAAAAACTGGCAACGGTGGAACTTTCACAGCTCTAGCAGTCTGGTAATATCGTTTGAAGGTCTCATAAAAATCTTTGACCTGGTTTGGAGAAGTGACAGTGCTGGAAGTAGGTTTTATAGGTTCAACTTTTGTGTCTTTATCACTTTCATCAGAATCAGAGAACAATGAAGCTAATAATTTTTCGCCGAAGGTAGCACCGCCTGAACTAACCACTTTATCGGAGATTGGCTCACTGGTTGAGTTTTTAGGAAGTGGACTAGTTTCAGGTGTACGGAAAATGTCTTGTGTTTCACAAGTCACCGCACTGGTGCTAGGTTTAGGATCTGATGAAGTTGAACTAGTTAGTATAAGAGTTTCGTCGTTGGCACTGTCACCAATATTTAGCTTTGAAGTTTGAGTTACCAGCTTATTTATCTGTTTATTATCTTGCAGGAATTTATTTACGTCACGTTCTGTTGCTTTGCCTGCTGTGCGAGTTCGTCTAGGACTCAAGTCACTGTTCATAGCTTATATACGTAATCAGGAACTGTTTTTGTTTGAATACATGTTGTTTTTTTTTTAAGTCACCATAGTTAACTCACAAGTAGATTATTGCACTGGAACTTTTCACAATTTATCGAGGTCACCATGTTTTGGTATGAGATAGTTCATGGCATTTTTATAATAATGATTGTCGAGTTGATGCTTCGGGGCGAATCGAGCTTCTACCGAAGTCCAGTGTGAAAGGTATAATAAGTGCATACGTGAAACGAGTGAGTATAATGTAAGTATATGTTAAGACTATTGACATTTATTCTATGTAAGATTCAACCAAGAGCCAAAGACAGAATGATGGCAAAACGCGTATACGCATGGATATATATGAAATAGAGCACAAGGCACATAAATACAAGTAACATAATCAGATCATGAGTTTGGGATGTGGTTCGCTGGATTGAAGGAGAAGAAGCTGAAAAGGTAACAGTATTTCACACACACACACACTCACATACATCAATTGACAAAATGAATATCATATCTTATTAATTAACATAATTCTCTACACCACAACTTTCAGGCAAGGAGCCTAGCACATATACATGCACAAAACATCTATTCCAATTGTCACTATAAAGTAAACGCTG